>CM044896.1:44219033-44795770 GCA_024500145.1 Gentiana dahurica var. dahurica
ATTCACGAGAGTTAGACATTCCTTATAAGAAGGCCATTTCGGATATTCGATCCCAATCATAGGATACGCGATTCCCGGACGACCAATCATGTATACTCCGCATGCTTCAATATCACACCCAATCACTACCGCATGATCGCCCGTGGCTAGGGGAAACCTCAATAGTGTCAAAGCATGACAATCCACACCGTGATGCCATGAAGACTCCGGTCTTAAGGATAATTACACAACCGTCACATAGTGTGACACTTATCCGTGTAAGTGGGTCAGTCTAACGTACGCATTCTCTAATACACGTCCACGTACAGTCCAAGTGTCTCTACACTTTGATAGATGAGATCTATCCCCGCCCTTAAAGACAGAAGACATCCAATACGTGCTAGTCTGTTTATACTATCAATGCCCTGTTTAATAGTACATCACCTAGAGACATTTAAGTATCAAACTTATTAAAGTGATTAGAGATCTCATCAACCATAATCGCCTATCATGGTTTCTCTATCACAGTTTAATACTAAGGACGTTATCATATAACAATTCATAATTGGTTCTTTAAAAGAACATATATATGACAACATAAAAGCCATTTAATATATGTACAAACATAAAGAAATAGTATAAATGATCCGACCCGGTCGGATCCGGTCCAACTCGATTGGGTTTAGGACACTATTTCAACAGGGTCAAATGTCCAAGTCAAAAGCCTAACGTGTCTAAGGGTCGAATAAGGCAGACGAAGGACGGTTCTCATGGTCGGGCCAAACGTCCAAGTCGGAAGTCTAACCAGCCCAAGGGGCAGCTAGACCGGGACAAGGACAGTTCACAATGTCGGACTAACTCGAAAATCTAGCACGTCTATAAGGCTAAAAAACCAAGGCAACTGGATCGACCTAAAGCTATATAGAGCCCAAGTGTATTATGAACTAAAGTTGATAAAGCACTTGGGGGGCAATATTATATCGACAAGGCAGAAGCGAACAGAGCCAAAGGCTCGACAAGCAAGAAAGCCAAATACAGTAACAAATGAGAGAGTAAATAACAACAAATAGAGACAAAAGGGCAGAAATTTCAAGACAAATTAAGGCCAGGTCGAAATGACCAGCCATGATAAAGTGAATATTCACCCAAGTCGGCTCAAAGTTAATAAAGTTTACAAATAATTGCAAGTTAAAGTTCAGAATATCAAAGTTCGAAGGAGACAAGATAATTAAATAGAAGCATCGGGAGTCGGAGTCAGAATAGCATCTTCTGGGATCGGCGTAGGAACAATGGCAGCAGAAGTCGCATTATCGGGAGTCGAGCCTGTTGTAGGACCACCATACTTCTGGGCAAGTGATATACCCTACTGAAATTCATCGAAGTACACGTCATACAACGCCTCCGAGTCAGGGTCATAACAGCCAGGCTCTTCAAGCTGGTCGATCTCGACTTCCGGGTAGACCTTCTTTACTTGGTCCACCGCCTTGGTGAATCCTCCAAGTATGGCCATCTGCATGATTACATCGAGATCCCTGCCCAACTCGTCAAACTTCCGATACTCGAGTACTGTGGCAGCCCTTTCTTCCATAAGCTGCCTAGGGACCTGATCCAGTTCGGTCTTCAACTGATCTCTCTCTTTTGCAGTGGCCGCTCCCCGTGCAAATTCCTGCTCGAGAGCCTCTTTTAAAGCAGCCTCCCTCCCTTCAGCCGCAGCCAGATTTCTCTTCAGCTCGGAGACGATAGCTTCCCGCTTTTCCTTTACTTTCTTTATCTCAGCATTAGCATCTTCCTTGAAAGTATTGAGTTGCGATTCCAGACCAGCGATCCCAGCCGACTTGGCAGTGATCGTGTCGTTCAACCTCCGAATCTGTGTCTTCAGCTCTTCCTCAGTCTCGGACGGCATGTCATACGTCGTGAAGCCTCTCGACTCATAAAGTAGTGCTGCCAAAAAGGAAAAGTTAAGGCATAAGCTTCAAGAGGTACAAAAAAAAAAGAAATCGAAAAGAGTTAGTGTTTACCACGCGACCCAGTTCTCGGAGGGAAGAGGCCAGGACCTGGCCGTCCAGCTTCTCGACATCGTCGGCCGACATCTTACCCGTGGAAGCAAGATCGAGAGAGGGTTTGGTGACTTTGGCCTTTTTAGCCTGCTTTTGCTGGTCTCTCACCAGCTCCTCGAGAGCCGACCTCTTCTTCTGCAACTGGGTTGCCTCCGGGCCGGAAGTCTCTTCACCCCCTCCCACAGTAAAGTCGATAACATCATCTTCTTCATGTATCGACCGGTGCTCATGGGTGAGTCCCCCCGAGGTAGAAGGCGGAGTTGGCTGTGTGACAAGGGTAGTTGTCTCGACCCCCTCAGTCGAGTCATCAACAGTGGCAGGTCTCTCCTCTGACACTGGGGGAATGGCCCTCGACCTAGATGCATTGACAGCAGCAGCTACTGCAGAAGCCTTTGGGACAGCGACCTTCGAAAATCTTCCCACTACACAAATAAAAAAGGAGTCAGTATCAGAAATAGTAAAGGTACAACTTCAAAGAGCAATAAGACTTAGCAACAAAATAATAAAGTTTCCTACAATTTTCTTGATCGACAGCAGGAAGGCTTATGTAGGGTAAGGGTCCCGCCTCCTCGAGACGGGTAAGGTCGTAAAGGAGACTCAGGTTCTCTGTAGTCACCTCGAACTTGAATCTCTCTCGAGAGAGAGCCTCGTTGGGCGCGGCCTCACGACCCAGTTTGTCATCCCTTCCGTCTCTCGACCTCCATAAGCCGATATAAGGATTATCCGATCCATGTCGGAGAAAGAAAAACCTGGGCTTCCAATTCCCATGAGATGAAGGTCCCCGAGACACGAACTCATGACGATTGGTACGCCTCTGAAACGTGTACCATATCATATCCGGCATCGCAGCGATCTTGTACCACCACCGAAATAAAGGAACGGTAAAACCGATACCCGCCACTCGGCAGGCAATCAAAAAGCCATCAAAGTCTGGATTGCATTCGGGCCCAGTTGAGATACGCCAATCTCGTAATGACGAAGAACAGCCAGGACCGCCGGACACAGAGGGAACCTTAGCCCACTCGAAAACTGGGCCTCATAGACCGTACAGAACCCTTCTGGGGGCTCATCGGCAAACTGATGGTGGCCGGAAGGAAGCTGAACCACCAGTTGAGGGCTAGAAAGCCCATATCTCCTCCGCATTTGATTGAGATCATCCATGGTGAGACAGGAAATGCACCCCTTAGGCCCCTTTCCATCCATTCTGGTGGATAGTCTCTTGGGCTCCCTAACCGTACCCAAGGGTTCCTCAAGGTTTGGTTGTAGAGGTTGTTCGGAAGGAGCGGATAGTGGTGTTTGATCACCGGAACGAGACCCCTCTATTCTATCGGAGACTGTTGTACTACTAGACATGGACAGATTTGAGCGAATGCGGTAGGAAGAAGAAGAAGAAGACAACAGGAAGACAAAGTTGCTTACTTGTTTTCTGGAGTTGAAGAAGGAAACGGATGGCAGTGGGAAACACCGTCTGGACTCCTCTCCCTCTTTATGCGTTTATGTTGCCAAATGATAAGTGAAAAGACGTGATTAGGGGGGTTACCGGCAGTTATAACCCCCTAGATATCGCGAGAATCAAGGACGACGTCTTATGGCAGAAGACGAAAAGATAGTGCGCTCTGACGTCACAGCGAACGGCCACGATTGGCTAGGGAGACAGGTGGCATACGAAGCGGATACACCATTTCCCGCCCAAGATTTAGTCCAACTCGAAGACGATTTCAAATTGGCAGATCTGACCTCGGACAACGGAAGTCGCCTCTCTCAGGTCTGGGGGGCTTATGACGATACCGGGTTATGCACCTCGATATATCATCATCGAGTGGACCTCATGGATTAAATATTTACTAAGGCACATGAGCCAGATAAGGCATACCAGTCGAACTATCGACTTGGAAGCCATGGCACGCATGTCGATCCTCGAGCCTGAAGTATGGCTAGGGATTCGAGGTCACGACTATCGACTTACGGGCAGTGCAGGACGTGAGTTCCAGGAGTCGATCATCCCAGGTCGGGCAGATCGATATCGAGAACAGAGTCCACACCAGCTACGTTGGCCCAATATCCACAGGATAACTTGGGCAAGGGGTAAATATGACAATAGCTACAAACCGACTCATATTAGGGTTAGGTCATGCATTGTCCTTATAAATACAATGTTCCAGGAACTACGGATGGCTTGATTCCTGGAATAATAACAGGATACGTAGGCACTCTAAGAATTCCACTTTGACTCAGCCGCAAATATACAAAACCCCTTCTTTGTTCTTGGCATTAGGATTCTTGATTATTCATCATTAACATAAGGAAAAGCCCGGATCTTTAGGGTGACATAATTTGCCACGGTCATATATGTATGTATGTATGTATGTATGTATGTATGTATGTATATGTGTATATATATATATATATATATATATATATATATATATATATATATATATATATATATATATATATATATATATATATATATGTATGTATGTATGTATGTATTCTTAAATATTTTTTATCATTCCATCGTTTTCATTTTTTTAATAGAATTACTTTTGCCACTTCTAGAAAAACTTTTGAGTTTTTTAAAAAGAAAAAAAAAACTTTTGAGTTGCCTTTTACGAGTATAAAATCAACCATTTACCAAAACTCTGGCCTAGCTGAGTAGCTCGGCGCTCGCTCGTGAAATGCTCGCTCAAATAAGATTTAATCGAACTCGAGCCGAACTCGAGCAGCTCATCAATATTAACGCCCCAAACTCAAGCATCTTTTTTCTTGCTTGAACGAACTCGATCCGAGTTCGAGCATCATTATTTTTTGGGTCGCTCGACTCGATAAGTAAATATTTGATTCGGTTCGGATCGGTTACACCCTTACTTAACACAGCTAACTTTTATTTTTAGAGTTACCATTTAATTTTTGATTAATTTATTCGGACTCAATTTTAGTTAGGGTGTTGATTAGTTTATGGACCGAATTTCAGTCAGGAATATCAACTGTGTTCTCTGACCGATATCGAGTCTATAAAAAACAACGTCCCGACTCAAATTCGGTCGCAATAAAAATTATTTCCTAACTCAAATTCCGTCAGGCAACATGGTGATTAGTTTACCGACCGAATTTCAGTCAGTAAGTTTCAATTATACCGTCTGACCAATATTCGGAAGTTTATTGGGTCACACACATAAGAACATCTAGCTGGATTAAATTCGGTTATAGTGATAACCAAATAAGTAAAGTTTATCTCGATTATAAAGTGTTATAGTGATTAAATTAATATGAATGTATTTATTTATTATGAATAAATTAAATATAAGATATTACTTATATTGATTAATTAAAGAATATTCCGGATGCCAAATCTTGGCATATGGAGCGGATACTATAGTGTATAGGATACACTTAGATTGTGCAATTTAAATAATGATATTATCATATATTTGTATTGGATACTAATAGATTTATAGAAAATAGATTTATGGTAATATGATAAAGTTGTTCAATATTAGATATGGACAATATCTTGGATTTATTTAATATGAGATATTAAATAAAATGAGATAAATCTAGAATATTTGTTTTCCTTATTTTACTAGTAAAATGTTTTCTTTCTCATTAATCTACACGAAAGCTTTTACTAATCAGATTGGGAGACATCTAAGGTGCCACTCTCCCTATATAAGAAAGTGGTTTTCTAACTCTTTTGTACATCACATTAGAAGAATTTTAATTTATAAAATAAATTGAGAGTTTTTTAAAGAGAGATTTAGATAGAGATAAAAAACCGGTCTAGCAACCGAATTATTCTAGTAGCTATCCAAGGAGGATTCCGGCGAGGTGCTCGTGTGGATATCGATAGAGGCCGGACACGTGGATGGCTCGTGCGCACTACTCATCTCCATTGACAGTCAAAGCGTCGATCTTATAGATCAACTAAGGTAACCACCGTCAACTACTTAACGTGTTTATTGTTCTAAACGGAGTCAATCTTGGGATCGGAAATCAAATTTTAAATTCCACTGCGTAGACTAGTTGATTTCCTAACAATTATCACATCGTATAATATTTAAATACAAAAATACCCTCTTTGCAATTTTTTATTATTATCATTATTATTAAAGTTTATTCCATAAGTAATAAACATAATATTTCGAAATTTTGCAAAATGACACGTATCTCATTTTCCAAAATTTCGGAATATTACACCAGGAGCCAAAAGAGCTAACGGATGTGAGCCAACGAGTCAAAAGGCGAGTCATGTTCTCTGTTGATCAGACAAATATTGCCTCCAACCCCGGCACTGTTTGCGGGAGGGTATTATAGCAGATAAATCACTCAATATAAAAGATGATATCAAATGTAAGATATTATACAGTTTAGCTTAAATAAACCAGTTTAACTGATATTTATGTACAGTTTTATATTTATTATATTTATTTTTGAATTTCGGTTTTATATCATTTATCTCCTATATAAAGGTGATTCATTGTATCATTTTATTAATCAATTCAATAAACAAACAATTCAGACTCTTTACGTTTCCGTACACATTCTGATTTTCTTCAAGCCCTTCGTTGGTTGGTCGATTAGGTGCGACCGGTTGGTTGATAAAGAATAATTAAAGAATAGTGATAGTGTCACAATAAAATGACCACAACAAAATACACAACTGATGTGAGACTTATTAATGCATATGAGGCCCAAAAAAATCAATGGAGTAAAGTATGTTGTGTATATTTAATTATGCCATAAACATTTCTCGTAATTAAATAGATCATGGGGTTTTTAACGGATAAAATAGATCTTCCTTAGTTTTTCGAATCAACATCCGTTAAACAACCGTAACTCATTAAATTTAATTTCTTCTCTAATTTTGTTTCTTTGTTTGTCTTAATTTTTATTCAATAAAAGGTTTGTCCCCATCACAAAAGACTTTCATTGCCCCTCTACTAGGAGGGTGTGGACTATGTAAATTGGATGATTTGTCTTAATGATTCATTGTAAATAGGTTGCACGTTCAACTTTTTTGCTTGAAGGAGCAGTCCATTTGTTGAATCCAGCGTCTACACTCTATCTGAAGGAAAGACTGTCATTACAACAACCAGTTCTTCACCCAATGAATTATGCCCCGAGCTGCTTTCACTTGTTTTAATGCCACCCATATGTTAAGATTTTACAAATCATGAGAAGATTCTCCAATATTGTCTTCATTCAAAACAGAGTTGCACAAAATACTGGCTAGGCAAGTTAATGATTGTAAAATTAGAAAATTCCGTAAACTAATAAATTCATAAAAAATAAAGATACACTTCTATACCGGTAAATTCAACCAGGTAATGGTATAATTTGTGATGCTGGATAGTACAATTGATAAAAACGAATGGTTCATTCGTTGAGACAAAAGACATTCCCTAAAAACATTGCTACCGTTCACAAAATGGATGGTATGATGTATACTCTATTATTGGAGCTTACAATTATTAATAATGATCGATGGTACAAGTATCGTGTGACAGTAAAAAAGAATTAATGTACAACGAATAAATAGATTAAGAAAACCCTTAACTATTTCCTTACGACATTTGCTACTCAAACAGTTTTCGTAAAAATACATAATTTACTGGAAAATTGCGAATCTTCTTTTTAAAACATGTATGTACAAAAGGAACATGAAGTAATAGATTTTAATATGAAATTTAGAAAAAATTTGATAAATTATTCATTACCTTTAGGACTTTTGAAATTCTGAAATGACTGTCAGATACGTCTGTATCATTTCCAGAGATTCTTAAATTGATCGTGTGGAAATCCTACTTTGATTGCATAAAATCCATTTGTAAATCCTCGATTACTCTTCAGTCTAAACGGTTTTCTGTTTCTGGGAAAACCACATTAACCCAAGTATTTCCTTGCTTCGATCATAAAGTCAACAAACACGACTTTCATCTCATATATTATTCCTTCTTGATTACACATACGGAAAGTATACTCACAACGTTTGTCTCACAGATTGGATGACCAACGTAATAATACAACCTCACTGTGAGTTACCTCAATATATCCAACGTCGTGGGTCTGCATCAAAAGAAACACGCATTTTTAGATCCAATATATTACAAGTATGGTAACAAAGAAATGTAACACCAAATGATTGAAAATCAAAGTACATACCTTAGGCAAAACTTCTGCCAGAAGTTTTTTGTAATGTACACCGCTTGAATTGAAATGTCCCCTCAGCATTCTAGGAACAACATCTGGTTGTGCCAATGTTGCATACTTATCATGTCCAATCATCCAGGGCAATGTATGAAAAGCCCAATACTGTAACACGAATACAAAACCCCTTGACGTTGGCTTATGCGGTTTCCCGTCATTTCTATGTCCGAGTACCTTATTGTTGTTCGCCATCTTACGCATGTTCTGTAATAAATTTTGTCACGCGCACTCCCCCGTGGATACATGTGGACCCGTTTTAAGTCCTTGGAGATATAAAAAATATGTGTGGGTACATAGCTTTACTTAGCAAATTTCAATATGCCATGAATAATCCTTAAGTAAGACAAAAAAAAAATTGACATAGAATAACACTATAAACGGCTTACAAGTGGTGTGTTTATAACATTAACTAGAGCCATTGTGATGCTCCACAGCTTGAAATCTTGAGATGAACGATCGAAAGTCCTGAATTCCACGGTTTGAACCCTTGCTCGTCGTTTCTTCTCCCCGAATTTCCAGAAAATTGCAGGTTGCGAATGGTGGTGTTGAAGACGAAACGTGCATACATTTTGCACGGTGCGTCTTTATAAAACGTGGTAATTTCCACGTGCCGACCTTCAAAATGTGGAAATGCCCACGTTCTTTTCTCCATTAAAACGTGGAATTTAAAAAGGTTATTGGACAAGCATTTAAATTGTGTAGCCCATGCAAATTTCCCTGTTTTGGCCCATTAAATGTGAAAATTCCACGTGTAAATTTAAAATGGCAAAATCCAGTGGAATACGTGGAAATTTACACGGTCTAAGTGTGAAAACGTGGAAATTGTCACGGTTTAATGGGTTTTTATCATTTTCCAAAATCCATGTTGCTTGTCAAGAGCATGTCAAAATTTACACACTTTATTTCCAGTCCGTTAAAATTCACATGGTTTAGTTCTCAAAAAAAAGTACTCCAAAAAAAAAAAAAAACACACGGTTTAAGGTATTTTCGCCATTTTTTAATTTTATCGGTGTGTGTTGTTAATACGTGAAAATTTCCACGTTTTCAGTCCAAAACGTGCAAATTTACATGAGGAACCAGAAAAAAATGTCAAGTTCTGACATAACGGGTCCCTACATGGACATGATTTCCTAGTTTCTCGATACTTTCCACAGTTCGTAACGATAGCTTTTGAGAGCACTTGTAGTAAATACTGTAAATCCTTAAAAAAATATTTTAGAGAATTCAACAGGAAAAATAAGACTGCAACATATATTCTATTCTTTTTACTGTAAAATATAGATTCTGTAAAATTTCTTTTACATATACCGTATTCATACAAATGTAAATTTTCCTTTATATCTACCATACTATGTTAAATAGATAATCTGATGCATTTCATCTTGTATGTTGATTTTGTAAACTTGAAAAACTTGTAATTAAAACGGTGAAATCGAGTATCCGTTACCCCGTTTGGATCAAAGGAATAAGATAGAAAGGAAAAAGAAATATAGGGACAGAAAAGAAAGGAAAGGGAAATAAGGGATTGTGAAGTCTATTTTGACCGTTTGGATAGAACTAGACAGAAAGAAAAGATCTATATAAATTGTCGATTCAGTTTTACTAAAAATAAATTGTTTCCTTCCATTTTCACCAGTTTTGGAAGGAAACAAGACCACCAATTTGTAAAGAACATCAGATGAGCATTCACATCAGAAACCATATACGGTGCTCTATCCCTAAAATAAAGATAAAAAGTGAAAATTTTCCTCAAATACCTCCACACTAGAAGCCTTATCCCTATTTATTTTTAAGGTCGGTGAATAGTGTATCCCTATTTGTGTTGCATTATCCATATTTTAATGGTATTTGGTATAAAGATAGGTATATGAATGCTGTTGTGGAGTGTTTTGAATTGAGATGCTGTAAAATAGGGATATGTATTATTTATATTATTTTAGGGATAAAAAATAGGGTTTTTTTCCTTTCAAATAAAACATCCCAAACACCCTGGGCCGAACTCCGGATTAGTTGGGTCAGTTGGTCCCGGATACCAAGGCTTCAAGAAAAAGAAAAAAAAAAACACCAAACACACCCAAAAAAAAAAAAATTTGGTAAAGTCTTTTCACACCTAAAAAAAAATCTTAACACAACTAACTTTTATTTCTAGTTTTACCATTTAATCTTTTCATTAATTTATTCGGACTCAATGTTAGTCAGGATGTTGATTAGTTTACGGACCGTATTTCAGTCAGGAAGTATCAACTGTGTTTTCTGATCGATATCAAGTCCATAAAAAACCAACATCCTGACCCAAATTCGGTCGCAATAAAAATTATTTCCTGAATCGTATTCAATCAGACAGGATGATGATTAGTTTAGGGACCGAATTTCAGTAAGTAAGTTTCAGTTTTACTTTCTGACCAAATTGAGTCTAGAAAAAAACCAATACCTTGACTCACATGCGATCAGAATAAAATTATGGGACAATTATTTAAAATGACGCATATTGGACTTAATTAGGCAAAAAGGACATCCAAAACAAACAGTTAGTTATAAGGACAAAAATTATGTAGATAGACCCAAATACCCTTAATGAAAGGAGAAAAAAAAAAACAAAACAGGCGTTGAATTTTTTTTCCTCCAGCAAAAACAGGCGCTGAACACAAATTTTTTTTTTAAATTATTATTTTTAAAGCAGGCGATGAACTGTCTTTTTTTTCTTTTACCGATGCATCAACCACCGCGATGCCGTGACCACCCACGATGCATTGACCACCCCGATACATTGACAACCGCGATGCAGTGACCATCCCGATCCATTCACCACCGTGTTGCCGTGCCCACCCCGATGCCATGACCACCGCGATCCAGTGACCACCGCTATGCATTGCCCAACCCGATGCATTGACCACCCCCAATGCATTGACCACCGCGATGCAGTCACCACCCCGATTAATTAACAATATATGCAGTGACATCGACAATCATATATGCAGTGACGTCGGCAATCATATATGCGTGACATCAACAATTTATGTAGTGACATCAGCAATCAGATATGCAGTGATATCAACATTTTATGCAGTGACATCAACAATCATATATGAATGACATCAACAATTTATGCAGTGACATCGGCAATTATAATGCAGAGACATCGCGGTGAAGTGACACCGCGATGCAATGGCCACCTCGATGCAGAGACACCACGATGAAGTGGTCACCCTCGATGCAGAGACACCGCGATGCAGAGACCATCGGGATGCAATGATCACCGGGATGCAGTGATCACCGGGATGAAGCAACACCGTGATGACATTTGATATTTTTACGACTTAATTTCATAAAATCGATTTCTTTTCTTCATAAAATCGACTTCAAATGGCTATATCTTTTGATATGAAACTACAATCAACATAAATCTTTCACCTTAATTCATATTTTTGTGCAGTGACATCGGCAATCATATATGAAGTGACATCAACATTTTATGCAGTGACATCGGCAATCATATATACATGACATCAACAATTTATGCAGTGACATCGGCGATCAGATATGCAGTGACATCAACATTTTATGCAGTGACATCAACATTTTATGCAGTGACATCAATACTCTAGAATGTAATTCGGTATCCTTCTATCTTTTTTGGTTAAAGGTAAAAAATTGTATAACCAAGGTACGCAAGGGTACAAGACACTTACATCCTAAGCAAAGAAAACTTGGGTCATATGAGAAACCTCACAGAGCTTATCCCAGGACAATGACACAACATTGGCTGAGTAAATAATTTATCATCAAAAGAGTGTTCAAATAAACAACTCTAAGAAACCAAAATTATAAACTCAACCAAATTGAGCCTCAGGTGCATACACCACAAAAATCCATAATGAAGAGGAACATTATTGAAAAAGAGAGGTATATGCACTTGGAAAACACCCTAAAGTGTACAAAATCCACCAGAATTGTCTATGCCAGTCCCAGGGCACATGAAGCCAAAAGATGACCTCGAAAACCCACCAACAAGCACAACCACAAAAGCAATGTACAAATCATGGGGCCAGAAAACCAAAAACCATAATACAAAGATACAATCATCATCATAATTAATTGTTCTTTCCTTTCTCAAACTCATTGTTCTGCAAATGAGAACCCTCATTCAAACCAGTAGTACCAGAAGGAGCTGTAGCAGCCAAACCAATAGCAGCAGAGTTTGGAGATCTCAAAGAGACAACATTATTTAATCCAGTAGAACCAGAAAATGGAGCAGAATCCCTCTTTCCAGCAACAACAGATGACCTCAAAGAGACAGCACCAGATTCAGAAAACAAAACAGTAGCATTTATTCCAAAAGAATCAACAGCAGATTCAAAAGGGAGCAGCAGCAACAGGGCATATATCAGGTGGAGAGATTGCAGGAGACTTGTCAAAAGATGCATTTGGAGCGGAAATCTGAACAGAATCCCCAGAAACATCAGCATTATCAGACCCCAAAGCCATCATACTAACAGAAACATGAACTGATTCAGAAGTAAAAGCAGCTGCAGGGGAAGCACCAACCAATAGAATCAAGAGCAGCAGGGACAACCTGCTGAACAACAGGATCTTCAGCAAGATTAGAAACCTGACCAGAATCAGGAACTAACCTTGCACTCATAGACTTAAAGACAGGTTTTAAAGCAGTGTTATCAACCGAAGACTTCAAAGTAAGGTTCAGGTCAGGAGGGCATTTCAAAACTTGAATAACAGAGCCAACAGGAGCAGCTTCAGGCTGCAACTTCAAAAAAGAAGTATCAGACTTAGAAACATTGACTGTACGAACAGCAGCAAGTGCTCTATCAAAGTTGGGATCCAAAATGCCAATTTTTGATGCCTGAGCATCGCCCAAGCATTTTCCAGACTTCAAAAGCATTGGAGAAACAGACCGAGCATCACCAATACCACTAGCATCAGCCATCGCATAACGCTACAAAACCCTAACATTGGAACACAATGGCTATGAAGAATCAGAAACTGGCAGAGCAATAGCAACATCGGGCTTACTCGGACTGGGGACCAAAGGATCAGAGGCCTCCAATTGACCAACAGTCGGAACAGGACACACTACAGGAGAAGAAGAAATCTTGCCCGGACAAACAGTACTAGCGGGAATATCATCATCGGAGCTTAAAGGGCGAAGGGTAATTTAGGAAACATAAAAGAAATCCGTCCTTATAACTAATGATCTTTTATACGTGTCCTAAGTGCCTATTTAAGTCTCAAAACACGTCCTTACAAACAAATAATACTAAAATTATTTTCTGACTCAAATTTGATCCTAATAACAGATATGTGTGAAAATACTCCCCAAAAAAAATCCTATTACTATATATCATTTTCTATCCTTTTAGGGTATCTGATACGAGTGGTCTGATGAAGGTGAATGAGATGGATACGTTCAGATAAGTCAAAAAGAAAGAAACTCTTGTCCGTTTACTCGCTGCCGTCACTGTCTATGGGGATAGCCGACTTCCGGCTGCCGAGGCAAGGCTGCACCGCCCTTTCCCTTCTTACTTTTCGAGCTAAGACCCTCCTCTTCCCCCAACCGCAGAATCAAATTCCGAACTCACTTTCTCTGCCTTAATTTCTTGTAATGATCTCAAGTCACCTCCATTCCTCCTAGCTATCGCATTTTGCAAGCTCAATGGGCACATATTTCTGCATCCTGCAACTGCTTGCGTGCTCCGCCCTCCTCGCGGCGGTGGACGCCGCTGTAGGAGTGAACTGGGGTACAGTCTCTCTACATCGCTTATCCCCTGCCACTGTCGTCAATATTTTGAAGGACAACAAGATTGGAAAGGTGAAGCTTTTCGATGCGGACCCTGATGCGTTAAGGGCTCTTAGAGGTACTGGGATTGAGGTTATGGTTGGGATACCCAATGAGTTGTTAGCTGAGCTCAGCTCTTCTACTGCTGCTTCCGATCTATTTATCTCTCAGAATGTTTCTGCCTATATGATCCGAAAGCCTGCTGCAAATATCAAGTATGTCAATTTATGTCATACTATTGCAACTGGCCCAAACCCTTTTATTGACTTCTCATACTATTATCGTGCTTGTTTTTTGTTTTCAAAATTTGTTTGGGTGGATAATCTCTATGGATTGTGTTTTCATAGCCGATGCTTTGGAATTGTATGAATTAGTTAGCTGCTTTTGAAAAATCATTTCATAGCTAGTTGCAGGAAACTGCTTTTAGATGAGTGTTTAAATGTTCAGCAACTAACTTATACCGTGACAACGAGCTTGAATCCATATTCGATAAGTCGATTTCAAGAAAAGCTAATGATGTGGTATATACTTACTTTGGAAAAGTCATTTATGCAATACCTAGACTTTATACTTTTTGAAACATGATTTTGATTTGCAGGAACCTGCTTTAAATTTGATGATTCTTTAAAATAAAATACAAGTCTATTTGGAGAATCAACTTTTGAAGAGTTTATAATATGGTGTATTTTTGTCTATTATAAATTCATTCTGCACACTCAGATTTATTGAGTCTCCATTTTCAGCATTGTGTTTTGTAGGCGTGCAGTAAGTTGGTTTTCAGCATGGCGTTTTGTAGGCTGGTCTAACGGTTTTCATGAATATTATCATGCCATGAATGCTTATGGACTCTTGAAAAAGCATTTTATGATTCTTCATGCTTATGTGTTACTGTTTCGTACTGAGTATTTCAAGAATGTGGTTATAGGTACATTGCTGTAGGAAACGAGCCTTTCCTTTCAAGCTACTCTGGTCAATTCCAGTCATATGTGGTCCCTGCTCTGATGAATTTACAACAATCTTTGACCAGAGCGAATCTTGGAGGCATGGTGAAGCTTGTTGTCCCTTGCAATGCTGATGCTTATGTTTCTTCCCTTCCTTCGCAGGGTGCATTCCGACCCGAGCTTACCCAAATTATGACTCAGCTAGTTTCATTTCTCAATTCTAATGGTTCACCATTTGTTGTTAATATCTACCCTTTCCTTAGCCTTTACCAGAGCTCGGATTTCCCTCAAGACTATGCTTTCTTTGAGGGGACTACTCATTCTGTAACCGATGGATCAAATGTATATACCAATGCTTTCGATGGAAATCTCGATACTTTAGTTGCTGCACTCAACAAACTTGGATATCCTCAGATGCCCATTGTAATTGGAGAAATTGGTTGGCCAACTGACGGTGCCCTCAGTGCTAATCGCACTGCTGCACGAGCTTTCAATCAGGGACTAGTAAACCATGTCTTGAGTAACCAAGGTACCCCGTTAAGGCCAGGTGTGCCTCCACAGGATATTTACCTTTTCAGTCTTCTTGATGAAGGGGCAAAAAGCGTACTCCCAGGAAATTTCGAGAGACATTGGGGGATATTCTCTTTTGATGGACAAGCAAAGTACTCCCTCAATCTTAGCAATAATGCACCATTGAAGAATGCGAAAGACGTTCAGTATCTACCTTTCAGATGGTGTGTGGCGGACCCTTTGAAGGATCTCTCTGGTGTGGCTAACCATCTGAAACTTGCTTGTAGCTATGCTGATTGTACTACGCTTAGCTATGGCGGATCTTGTAACGACATCGGTGCGAAAGGCAATATTTCTTATGCATTTAATAGTTATTATCAGGTACAGAAGCAAAATGAACATAGCTGTAATTTTGATGGCCTTGGAATGGTCACATTCCTGGATCCTTCCATTGGGGATTGCAGATTTCTGGTGGGTGTCAGCGACGGTGAAGCCTCTTCGGGTGGTCGTTTGTGTGTTAGTTTTATTCTTACACTTGTGCTAGCAAAACTTTTGTGCTTGTATAGTCTTAGTTATGTGATGGAGGTAAGTTTTTAGTGTGGGGAATTCGAAGTTCCCTCGACTGATAATGAAACTATGGACCGAGATTTTTAAGGTAGATAGTCGGTTAGAGATCGTTATAGCTCAGGGAGGCGGGATTTTGGTTTGATGCTTGATGAGGGGGATTGACTACCAGCAACATTATTCATGTTGTCTTGTGTTTGAATTGCCCTCTTCTTGCCCTTGTACTTCTTTTCTTGTTTGGGCATGTTTTGCAGTCTAAATCACATAATTCTTCTATATTTATAATGTCTTAAGATGGTATATATGAATGAAATGAAATGCGAAGAGGTTTTTAAGGGCACCTCGGTAAATATAACTGGGGCACCACAACAATGTTTAATAATTGGTAGTTAGAAAGGGCCGACCTCTTTCGGTAAGAGGATAAAATAAGCAAGTCTCTTCCCCGAGCTGCTAGGTCCCTGATTAATCTCTTCTCGCACTCTGTGGGATCGGGGGCGATGGAGCCCTCACGGTTAGGATTTAACCGTTTTTTCAGTTATTGAGGGTGATTTTAAAAGCAAGGATAGATTCAATAGAACGACCCTTATTGTCTGTCTACCTCATCCCAACCACCACCTGCCCCCCAAAAAACTACTAATTGTTTGTTTTAACCGTGAATTTCAACAATTTGATGTAATTGTGTGTTTAACAGTTTGTTTTACATTGTTTGATGCTTATCATTTATAATTGTGAGAGTTACATGGTGTTTTTAATTGTGAATTTAACTCTATAACATAGAGTTTTGCTAGTCAGAACTGACCGAAGTAATTATCAAAGCACAAAAATGTTTACTTGGGAAATTTCCAAGATTCCACTTCAAGGACCCCCAATCAGCACAAACTTTCATTATTATAGACTTGTGGTATGTTTGTTAGGCGAGAATGTAATGGTTATTCATTCCATTTCAATGTTTATGTATGTTTATGAGGCAATGAAATGAAATGAAATTTTGTTCCAACGGAATGAAAAATGCCTATTTTTATTCCTTCTAAAAATGGATGAAATGCGATAGAATAAAATGAAAATCGACAAAACACGTAGGTGATGAGGTAAGAGTGAGTGGGTGGTAGGGTAGAGTAGGGTAGGTGATGAACTAGGTAGGGTAGGGTGGGGAAGGATGTGGTAAGGTAGGGTAGGGTGGGTGATGGTGGAGTAGAGTAGGTGGTGAGGTACGGTAGGATATGGTGAGATAGGGTAGGGTATGATAAGGTGGAATGGTGGGTAAGGTATAGTAGGATAGAGTGGCTGGATAGGGTAGGGTAAGGATGGGTTGGGTAGGGTAGGATAGGGTGGGGTGGTGGGTAGGGCATGGTGGGTGGAGAGGTAGGGAATGGGTGGGTAAGGCATGGTGGGTAGAGAGGTAGGGTAGGGTGTGGAGGGGTGGTGCGGAAGGTAGGGGTAGGTAGGGCAAGGTGGGTAGTGAGGTAAGGTACGGTGAGGTGTGGGGTAGGCTACCCCACCCCATCCCACCCCTTCCACCATAACTACCTTATGAACTATATCATACCCTACCCCACTCAACCTTAATTCACCACCATGTCTTACTCATCACCAATGTGTCACATTTTATATAATTTGTTTAATTTCATTCTTTTACATTCCAAACACAATAATGTAATGATTTTATTCCATTTCATTTCATTCCATTCCTATTATTTTATTTCATTTCATTTTATTCCTACGTAACAAACATTCCATTAATGCACCCTCCCGAGTTAGACCCAGTTAATAACCTCCAGATTTTCCAACTCGAATTGGGCACAAAAGAATAGAAAGCTCTCTATGTTAACACAGTAAGCATTAATTCAATTCAATAATAATAATAATAATTCCTAACATGAGACCCACATGAAAATTTGCAATCATTAAGCTTCAAAGCTATAGCTCAACCTGGAAAGGAACAATGAAAATCTATGAAAAGAATGTTTAGATATCTTAAGGGTACAACATATGTTGGTCTCATTATGAAGACGATACTCAATGTTTGGTCACAAGGTTCTCTGATTCTTATTATGCTGGGGATGTGGACAGCAGGAAGTCTTTGACCGGTTATATTTTCACTTTGAGAGGCTCTGTAATATGTTGGAAAGCAACTTTACAGGCAACAATGACATTATCTACCACTGAGGCAGAATTCATGGCACTTTTAGAGGCGGTCAATGAGGGAATCTGGTTTAAGGGACTGGTCAGTGATTTGGGACTGCATCAGAATCAAGCCAAGATATATTGTGACAGTATGAGTGCAATATCTTTAGCTAAGGATCATGTTCATCATGAGTGTTGGAAATAATATCTGTGTTTTGATGATGATTCGTCACATAATTAGTAAGATCACTTACAACCTATGATGATGAAGTCATAACTAACTGTTATAGTGTAAAATGAAAGAAGAAGCAAGAATTGGTCTAGAGAAAATGTATAAGTTCTATCTAGAGTCTGAACCTTGAATATGTTGTTTCAGACAAGCATTGTAATAGATAGGAACTAGGCGAACAACTGAGTCACAGCAAGCAAACTGAGCATACACTTGGAAAACTGAGGGATCGGACTCAGTTATGAGAAAACTGAAGAAGATGAGTTCGCTGAGGGACACAGACTCAGTTGGCTTATCTAGAAGACTGAAGAACTGAGGGACACAGACTCAGTTATCGAAGACTGCAGAACTGAGGTGGCAAACTCAGTTAGAAGCTGATTAAGTCGTGACTATAAGACAGGATTCAGGCAAGTCTGTGGTGACCTGAAACTGAACTATAGATCATGTAAAGCTGAATAATCTTAAGGACAAAGATTATCAGTTACCGAGAAAAGGAGAAACTGAACGATGTACTCTGACTCAGTCAATTGAAGTCAGATGTCAAGATCATAAGGTACTCAGTATTGAAGAAGAGTAGAAAACTGAGGTAAGGCCTTGTTAAATTTGAATTGACAATACGACAAAAGATCGTACATATGAACGTTGGCTAAACGAAAAATGTAACGACTACAAGAGCTAGTGACCGTTATATCACCCCTATAAATACACAAGGGAAACACTTCAAAGAAGAGAGAGAGAAGGATCTGAAAAAGGTCTTAATAGCATATATCTAAAGATCCAGATCCAGAAAATCAGATTTCTTATCTAGAAATGGGGAAGCCAACAGAATTGCCTTAAAGATTAAAAAGAAAGATCCAGTAACCCATTAAGAGGGAAAGAGGCATCTTGGAGCTGCAAAGTCATATCCAGAAGAAGCAAACAACTCACTGAATTAATCTCTTGATTAATTCTAAACCTAACATTTGTGAAAAAAAAGGGTTGGCTGTGCATAGTTTGAGGTGAGAAACTCCACCTTTCCTCATACGGTTGCAACTTGGTTGCCACAGCTGTTGGTGCAGTCTGCAGACTGTGTTTGTGTTAGCGGTGAGCTGGTGAAGGAGCCATTCCACCTCCGAAAGATCAGTGTATAGAGTGAATGGAGCAATCTTACCTTTCTTCATTATGTGTAGACAGTGAAACTAGGGTGTCGTGAAGGACTGTCATTAGGCTAGGATTTTGTAACAGTTATCTCATGATTCTAGTGATAACTCCTACACCACAGGAGAAGGGGAGACGTACGGGATTACACCACCCGGAACTTCCATAAACAAACTCTGTGTTGATTTACTTTATGCATTTATGTTTGTGATATGATTGTTTTATTTATTGCATAATCATGCTATCACTTCACTCAGCAAACACTAGATACTGAGTCAGCACAAAACTGATACATAGGAGGTTTAGATCTTTATTGACACATCTATTGCACAAAAGGCTTAATCTTATCCACTGCAAGTTAATTCAGTTCTCGCATTAGCAAAACTGAATTAACTAACTCCTTACAAGTTTAAAGGACAGGAACAAAACTGAGCTGAATATTAGTTTGAGTTGGGAAAAACTCAGTTCCTGGGGTACTTCCAGTTTGGGAAAAGTTTTTGGTGACAAGTTTATTCACCCCCCCTAAACTTGTGTTAGCCTTTCCAAGGGACCAACAATGAGAGAACCAAACATATTGATGTGAAGAAGATTCAGGTGAGGAATATCAGCACTCATGATAATCCTGATGATATGCTCACAAATTCTTTTTAGAAGGGAAAGTTCATTTGTGTCTAGATTTGCTTAACATCCGAAGTTGTTAATCTGTTGTCTGAAAAGGCAAGTCTGAAAAAATGGAAATCTGGTACTGTATATTTGGCACTCACGAGCGCATCTGGTACATTACAACTGGTTATGCATTTTTCGGAACGAGAGTTCAAGTCAAGGTGGAGATTTGTTAGTCAATGGAGATTTGATCTCTACGTCAGAATTAGTCAAGATGATAATCTAGAAGACTCAGCTGAATTGGTGTTTAGCTGAGGTGTTCAAGTCTGAGAGGTCAGTTGAAGTGATGGTCTGCTAAGTTCTATGTTCAGCCGAGTTAGTCTTAGCTGAAGTCTGGTGAACACATTTGAGTTAGCTTTGAATTTGAAGTCTTGTTACATATGGTGGTTTTCACCTGAGCTCTTTGAAAAACACATCTGGGGGTATTTCAGAGAAATTGTTGGACATTATTGTGGCTAGGGTTGAGTTCCCATGCTATAAGTAAAAGCATTTATTGTAACAATCAGTGGTAGTATCTTGTAAATTTTCTGTGCATAATAAAATCATTTTTCTGTCCGTGAAGTAGTCGACACAACGCCGGAAATCAAGTTAAATTACTGTGTTCTTTTTGTTTATGTTCTTGTGCGTTTAATTACGTTGTTTGAATATGTTATTCTGAGTCTTTGCTTGCAATCCGTTACAACAAAGAAATATACAAATTTTAATCGAAATTAAAAAAAAACGATTCACAATAATTTAACTTAATTCGTTCTAATATCACTTGTTAGATTTAACCTTATATGATATTATTACGACAATCCAGGATCGTTATATTAATATATCAATAATCTAAAGAAAAATAAAAACGAAAGCGTATCAGAATTCATATCCGTACATATCGACATATGAATTGTGGGATTGGACTTTTAGGTCTACTCACTTTGCATTAGACTTTCAGAAAATACCTTAGAAATCCTCGTAATTCTATCTCATGATGGGAGACATAATAAAATGAAATAGTGTGTCATATAGACCAGGACCCTTATATACAGTAAATTATATTTTATGTGTTTCTATTTATACCAATCACAAAAACAAAAATTACCTCTTAATTAGTCTCGACACATTAAAAACCCACACACTATCATTTACATTACAGCCTATTAACCAAAAAAATTGTAGTAGATCATTTTTACATCAGTCTATTTTTTATTGATTGACTGTGTATAACAAATAATTATTTTAGAGATAAGTCCAATGTTAGATTAATGATCCAACACAAGAACATGCTGAACACTAAAGGGTAGTATTGCATACCTTCAGAGTGAGGAAGTTTTATGTCAAATTTATTGATATATAATTGTATTATCTATCTCTCCATTAACTTAAGCTTTTGGGACATATAATAATTTAACATGGTATCAACCCAAGAGGTCATTAATTCAAAACAAATTTTTTTTCTTTCTAAACAAGTATTTTTTTTTTTCCATAACTTCCCATTTTGATTATTTAGTCAAGGGTTTATAAAAACTAAAAGACGGTCTTACAACCTCAATTCTTAGCCTATCAACACCGGACAAGGAGTACGAAATATTGTGATGAAGTAAAGCACAAACATCTTATAGCTCTTCCCCTTCAGAAAAATTTTTACTCGCACTTTTTTCGTGCACATCGCTCCGTTGGATACATGATATGTACGCAAGAAGACAAATACTAATTTGTTTTCTTACGCACATGTCGCGCATAAAATGAAACGGTACGCACGAGGACTCCCCTGGTAAAAATTCCCCTTAACCAGAGTGCTCTTTTTCTTCTCGATACCAATCCAGTAGTCCTATAGATCTGGAACTATATCTCTGACAGTTCATTAATTGACTTCTCCGACCTGATTGATTTGTTTAAAATTTGGGGAATATTATTCGCACCACGTCAATTCTACCGCTGCACCTCAATTTTATGAAAAATATGTCATTTACCTCTTATACCACACTTATTATTTTAATAAATAAAAATCTACCACTACACCACAGTCACTTTTCAAAACTTGTATAAAAAACATCATATTGCCAATATTTTTTTACTATTTCAAGATTTAAATATTTATATATATATCCTAAACTTTAAAAATACAAAACACCCTCCCCACCAAATCTCTCCTCAAACACGTCCCCCCCAACCCCCCTCAATTCTCAAACCAAAAACTACCCATTTCTTCTCCTTTTTCCCATCTTCTCCTTCTTCACATCATCTTCTTTTCCAATTGTAAAAAACCCCACCATTTCATCTTCTTCCCCAACTAATTTTTTTACATTTCTCACACAAAACCCACCCCCCTCTTCCACCTTCTTCTCCAATTTCCTCTTCTTCATTTCTTCAAAAAACCCATTTGAATTTCATATTTTCAACTTCACCAATCAAGAAGTACAAGATCAATTTTCATTGCTTCAAAGGTGTTAAACAAGGTACGTATACGTTTATATAGTGTTTATCATCTTTCATTTAACGTATTTTGATAGCCATTGTTAGGTTTCTTCAAGTTATTTTATATGCTTACCAAGTGTTTGTTAAAATGCTTAAGAGAATGGATCATGCACAAGTAGTAATTTTGTTGATGCACATAGTTATGTTATGAATGTATAAAGATGCTAGAAGCAAGAAACTACTTTGATGATGTCGATTGTAAACAAAGAATTGAGCTTTACACGTGTGTAGAAAAAAATGGGAGTGTTGACATGCGACCTTGTGGGGGTCGCATGTCTTGTGTGTAAAGCGACCACACCATTGTCGCATCACCGATGAACGACTTTGCGTAAGGTCGTTTCTACTAGTTTCGACCATGGTAATGTCGTTTCTCCCTGGAACCAGTTTTTATTCTTTTGTGAAAATGATTAGATCATGAAACCAATATCATTAATGATTGTAGCTTGTGTTTAAGTAAATGAGAAATGACATGAACTTGTCTTTTCATCTTTGTGTGCAGATGGGTAGGACAAGGGGCCAAAGTAGGTCTATGAATGATGAGGAGCTGTCAAAAAGACGTCAACCAATGACTGCCTCTTATAGAAAAGGAAAAACAAGTACACATTTGGAAGGAACAGGGGGTAAACCTGTAGGGAGAAAAGTGTTAATACTTGAAGCAAGGGAAAAAATACGTAATGAAGATACTGACGAAGAAGAAAGAAACCGGGAAACAAAAGATTCTGAAGAAGAAGATAGTGGTGGAGAGAAGGGTAGTGAAGACGAAGATAATGAAATTGAAGGCGTTGAAGAAGAGAGAGATGAAGAGAGAAGTGAAGGGAGCGATGATCGGAATGAAGAAGAAAGTGATGAAGGGAGCCATGACGAGGATGAAGAAGAAAGCAGTGAAGAGGGTTTTGAGGGGAGTGGAGAAGAAGACGATGATGACGTGTTTAACTATGAACTGTACGATAAAAAGCATGATCACGTAGCACATCATCTACTGAAGAAGGAGGTAAACATATGTTATCTCTTACAATGTAAACGTTTTAATTATGATATGGATTTGATTAACGACATCTACCATTTTTACTTTGCTTTGAAAGGATCGTGGATTTATTACGTGCAAGCAATACACAAACAAAATGCATACTTGGGATTTGTACGAGGAGTTAGAGGCCACACGCAATATGATTAAAAAAACGATTTTGTATCGCCTGTATAATGGTTCTTATAAGTCGGCGAATAAGGTTCTTGTGTCGGCCTTTGTTGAGCGTTGGCATCCTGAAACAACATCATTTCACATGCCTTTCGGTGAGGCGACTATAACTTTGGACGATGTTGAACAATTGTTAGAAATCCCTATAATTGGAAAGACGATGGTACGTTGGATGTCTGGATATCAAATCTTCTTGGAATACCTGTCCAAAATGTGAAGGAAGAACTGGCTCGTTGCTCAGGATATTCTCTGAGGACATCATGGATTATTAACAATTTGTCAAGGTCTAAAAACAGACGTTGCAATGCTTCTGCCGAGCAAATCACGAGAGGTTTTTTGTTGGTACTTTTGGGATGCTCTTTATTTCAAGACAGATCAGGGGATAAAGTGAAGGTAAAATATCTTTACTATTTACAAGATTTGAAGCAATTGGATATATGGGCGTGGGGTGCGGGCACATTGGCCTATTTATATAGGATGCTTAGCAAAGCATCCACTTATGAGACCAAAGGTGTATGTGGATATCTCACTTTGTTGGAGGTACATCTAAATTTTTACTTTTTTTGTCTTCATTATAATTATGAAGAAAATCTCATGAGAAATGTGGTATTTTCTTCTTTCAGGCATGGATATACGAACATTGTCCCAAACAACGGCCTCCAAAAAGGAGAGCGATCACCCACGAGGATATCAGAACACAGAAATGGAATCCGTCATTCCACATGGCGGATGAAGCTGCAAATAAATAATTGAAGTATGTGAGGGGGGAGTTGGACAATATGACAAAGGAAGATGTAAGTTTTGTACGTACTTATAAACTGGAGTTTAAGTGAACAAACACACTTATGACTTTTGTTATCCTTATCTTATTCTTTTGAGTTTCTTTGGACCCCGTATCGTAAAATGAGTGAGGATCCACACGAGGTTGCTTGGTTTCGTGGATGTCTGGTTGTTGACAACATGAAAGAGCCGTATCATCCAAACAGAGTTGTGAGACAATTTGGCCGTGTGCAGGACACGCCTGGATGTCCTATTCTTGCAAAGAGAACATCTCGTTTGAAAGTCCGAGCTTACCTTGCAAAGTTTGATAATCGGGACAAAGATTTTGAGGAATATACTTACCATCTTATTCCCGAAAATTTGAGAGGCCCACGTGCGAAGAAGAATGGGCAATGCACTAAGGAATACGATGAATGGTACCAATCATCTGCAATAATCAAACTTAATCATGAATTGCCTTCGTCGGTCTTTGAAAGTGGTGGATACGAACAAGTATGGATCTATACACTGGTAATATATTAATTTTCTGAATAATGCTTAAATCTTACTTATTTCACTTGCATAGGGTCGTTGGATGAGGAAAGCTATCGACTTGGGTGATGAATACTTGAAAAAGGGCTTAAAGCCAACAAAGAATGAGTTGTATCAAGCATTGCAGGCTGTAGTGGACGTACTCAAAGAAGGGGTTTGCTTCGGAACTGCTGATATGGAGATTGGTGAGACATCATCGGGTGTGACAAAGAAAAAGCAGTCTACAATTGTTGCAGATGCTGTTAAGGCCATATTTATATGATTATTAATGGTGTATTTTATTATTATTTTTTCCCACATTTGCATAATTTACATGAGAATTAAGGGTTTAAGTGTAATTATTTAATAAAGATGATTTTAAGAGGGTTGTATGCAAAATTGATGATTTTAAGTGTTTAATTTAATGGAATTATTATTATTTGGATTTTATTACATTTTTGCGTTGTTTATTTATCATGTAGGAGTTAATTTTCGTGCATATAATGAGGATAAATAAAGCTCAAGTTGAATTATAAGAGATAGAGTTGGAATTGGCTTGAAGAAATTGGATAAAGATGAAGAGATCCGATCCTCAGCAGTTCAAACGGGCGTCCGGATATTCAGACGAGCGTCCGTTGCCGACTTAGTCATAACCGACTCAAAACTCTATATATAGCAGCAGCCTCTTAACCCTAATTCATACCACATAATTGAGATCACAACTTTACACCAAAAAGCTGCGGCCACAAGCCTTTTTACGCAGAGATGAACTTCTCCAACCCAACAATCATCTTCAACACGATTGTTGGCTAAAAGCCTTGCAGTGAGTCGACGGAGGAAGCTCATCAACAACAAAACCAACTAGAGAGTTCGATACTGGATGTTTAGTGAGTTTAAGATCTAGTTTTTCATCACTTTTTAACGCTGTTTTACATTGCCATGTTTTGTTGAATTATCAATTCTATGAAACGATCTATTTATCTATCTTTATGCTTGAATAAATTTACGAAAGTCTGTTTATTTGAGTTCTCTTTCGTTTAAGTGATGCATCTAATCATGTTATAAGAGATTAGGCATGTTTAGTTGAGTAAGAGTTTGGAAACGATCACGTGATCCTGTTTTGATTGCATGTTTAGTTTGTTTGAAAAGACAAACGAAACCTTAGGAATTTGATTAAAGATATTTGATTGAATTCGTGATAAATCACTACTAAAAACTATGTCTTTTTAATCACCGTCTAGTTGGATTGTTGGTTGATAAGTGGAGTCCAGTTGCCTTGCTGTGTTTTCCTTTACTTGTTTGAATCAAATCGTTTGCATAAGTTTAGTTTAAGTTTTAGTTTTTAAACCTTTAGATTTCCTGCAACTTTTCTGCAATTTTCTGTTCTGATCGTAGTTGGACGCTCGTCCTCAATAGCGAACGCCCGTCCGTTAGCTTTAGTTTCCAGACGCTCGTTCACTTTAGTGAACGCTCGTCCATCCTTCTGTTTACTTATTTTTCAGCTTGTTTTATTTCTGTTTTAGTTTTAGTTTTAGGGTTCAGTTCTTAGGTTTATTCCTTAGGTTTTAGTTAGTTTTAACCTTAGGTTAGTAGTAGTTTAGTGACATAATCGATATAGGTTTATATTTGAATTCGATAAACGTTCCATTCCCTTAGGACGACCCGTTAACATCCTTTACTACAGATCCTTATACTTGGGGTGTTTCGGTATTATAAATTTAAAACGTGTTTTTACCGAACAATGCCGAGAAAAAAAAGAGCAAATCTAATTTTGAGAAGGAAAAAGGAAAAAGGAAGCTCAACGATGACATAGATACCGGGAAAAAGAAGAGTAAATCCGTCAGGAATCCCGGTGGTATTAAAATATGCGAACCATCCGATGTTGGAAGAGACAAATGTAAGGATGATGCCAAAGCAGGAAAGGGGAAGGCAATTCTATTGGAGAAGGGAAACCGAAAGACAAAAAGAAAATGATTGTACTTCGATAACTACATATGACCTTAATTTATTTTGTGACAAATTTCGTATGCTTTGACTATTTTGTATTAAACTTGTCTTTGATCGCCCGTATGGCTTTGACTATTCTGTATTGAACATGGCTTTGATCGCCCGTAAGGCTTTGACTATTATGGAAACCTCAAAAATCTTGTTGTCTACGTGTTATAAGTGTTAAGCAAAGAAGGACACAAATATTTCATGTTCTTTAATAGAAACGACCTTAATACAGTCGAATATAGAACATTCGACCTACTAGGTGTTGAGTCTAGGAGATCCGACTTTGCGTGAAGTCGCATCTTCATACAGAGTTGTTTTCGACCACCACAAGGTCGCTTCTATCTATTTTCGACCCCATGAGGGTCGTTTCTAATGGGTTCGACCTCATGGGGGTCGCTTGTACCTGTTTTTTCGATTTTTGTTACACCACAACCATTTCGACCTCCTAGGTGTCGATTGTATGAGATACGACTTTACGAAAAGTCGCTTCCCGATACAGAGTTGTTTTCGACCTCAATAGGGTCGAATCTATTTGTTTTCGACCTCATGGGGGTCGTGTCTACTAGTTTCGACCTCATTGAGGTCGGTTCTCCCTGTTTTTTCCCTTTTAGAATACTCAAACATTTACGAGCTGTATGTAAAGATGAAAATAAGGCATACAAGATAAAATACAAAAGTGAGTTTTGTTTACAAAATGAACTTCCACCAACAACATAGTTCAAAAGGATGGTGGATCAAAAGTGAAATTGGCAAAATGACACATAAGATAATGCCTACATCCGAAATCCATCAATCTTTTACGTCAACCTGACCTGCGGAGCGACCATTAGGATATAACAGTCTCTCTCCCTTGTCAACCCTTTCTCCAAACATTTGTAGCCATGCTATGCTGACTTCTTCCGACACTTTAGGGGCTTCTTCCTTCCACGGATTGATCATAGGAGGTAGTGGACAATCATCTTTCATCATAACACACGCGTAGTGATGATTCTTGAACAAAAGTATGATATTCAAGGGATGAGGGGTTCTCGGCTTCTTTTTTGTTGGAAAACACATTACAGTGTCGCCGTTAGATTGAGGACAAAACAAAGTCACAACGGCGTTGTACTTTTCCGATATAACCCAGTTCATTGGTGTTGTCTTCATCCAAAATTTCTCCGAGCATCTTCCTTTGCCTTTAAAATCGATTCCCTTTAAAAGTTGAACACTCAAGCCTTTCATCCTAAACAATTTGTCATATTGTTCCTCATTTCCTTTAAGCTCCAAAAACAAATCTCGCCTAATCTTAGGCCACTCATTCTCAGGCAAACCGATTGCCACAGCAACAGCTCGATATCCACAGTTACCATCACCTTTTACATCAATGACACACTCGATGAATTCTTGAAATGGATCGGGTATATCTATACTCCTCATGATAAGATTCTCCACTTTTGTGGAATAAACACTCGTCATACCGTCCTCCACTTTATTGCTCGCCTTGCATGTTCTTGATCTTTTACTTCTTTTATTTTCTTCTTTCACCTCATTTTGATTTTTCTCATCCACGTGTTCATGCAATGAGGGCAATCTTGTTGTTGAACGCTCGTCATTTGCCATCCTACGTTTAGCTGTTGCCTTCGCTTTCGGCCTCCCTCGAAGATTTATCTTCACTTTTGGTTGACTAAGCGTTGTTTTAGCCGGATCAACCACTTCTACCAGTCGTTGGACCATCTCCATTTGTTGTGTATTGGTTGAACTGTTAAACACTTCAACAAAACGAGCAATATGTGGCGTTGGATCAATGATATCATCTCTTGACGGCCCATCCAATGATAACGTTTTCCAATGGTCATGAACACAAGCCCGAGGTAGGGTTTCACTGGTCTGTAAGATGCGAAAAATCTCGTGTGCACAAGGTATCCCGTGCGTTTTCCTACAAACACACTCACAATCTGTTGAGTCCAAAGCAACTTTCTTCGACCTATCCACCTCTTCCTCGATCAAAGTCAAAGCTTCTAGTGACACATACCCACGTAGATTGCGACACCACGTTTTCCCATCTAACTTCGAAGGCCACTTTGTTCTTGATGTTTCAAATGACGACATTATGTTTCGAAACTGTTGCACACACATGTTGGACACCGATTTCCACCTGGTTGCCATGTCGCAATTTGAAGTACGTAACCAATTCTTTAAAACTGCATGAGCAGACTCAACCTTGCTAGTGTGGGTGATCCCAAGATGGAACACTTTATTCGTCCAAACATTCACGTATTGTTCTTTGCAATCGCCTAACCAATTTTCCTCCAAATAATTGAATACACTCACGCTTACGTTGGTCTTTATTTCAGCCACTCCAGCCAAGTAATCTTCTTCGGTGTCACTATATATAATTCTCTTCCACATCTTCTCAATCTCAGCGGATGCTTCTACACTTAATGACTGTCTAAGCTTCGCTTGCACTGCTTTCTCTACGTGCCATTGACACAAAAGATTTTTACATGTTGGAAATACTGTGTGAATGGCAGACATTAAAGCTTGTTCTTTGTCAGTAACAATCACTTTAACCGGAGTGTCAACGATGATAAGTGCCTCGTGAAGCTTTCGTAAGGCCCATTCGTAACTCAAAGTTGTCTCATTTGCTAGAAAAGCAAAACCAATTGAGAATGTCATGTTGGTAGAGGTGACCCCAACAATCTGTAGAAAGGGAAACTTATACTTATTTGTCTTGTAAGTACAGTCGATCAGGTACACATGTGGAAAATTCTTCACCAATGAGAATGAGTCCTTTGGAACCCAAAACACATGTGTTACTGTTTCTCCATCTTTTAAGTAACGAAAAAACACTTCCTCTTCACGAGCCTTGAAAAAGACCTCTTGAATTACTGTCCGATTGTTTCTCTCTAATTTTTTCAACTTAACTCTTTGATTGTAGATTGTTTGCACATAAGTTGCATTCTTTCCATTCCTATCCCTCAATGCCTTGAGTATATCTCTAGGGCATGCTCCGCTCTTCGTCATACTCTTAACAAGGTCTATCTCATCTTTTGACAAACGCCCCTTGAACGAATGTCCCAAATCTGATTTGTTCAAATCATGGTTGTGATAACCATTTTTCACACTCACCCGCCATCCGCCGACTGCCTTCTCACTCTTCAATAACAAAAGGAATGGACACCCACATTTTTTTGTGAAAGTATTCCGGGGCTTACCTTTCCCAACACCTCCATCCTTCTTCACATAGTTCTTGCGCACGTCGCCACCCCTTTCACAAGCGTATTTCACATAAGGACTTCGATCTTTTGAGTAGTCCGACTTCCACCTGATTAGTACAATCCCAATGTTGCTTGCAACTTCTTTCATCCATTCAATAGCTTCTATGTCAGTGTTGAATACCTACACATGTCATTATTACCAACAATTAGCGATCGTGGGATTATGTTTTCACATCTAACGTCACATCGGTGAATATATAATTACCTGTTCAGGATTGAATGCATCACCGGTAAAAGTATTGAGAGGTGTATTTTCATCTACTACCACTAACGCCATGTTTTGGTTCAACATTTCTAGTGCGATCATTTCATCCTCACTAGGTACGTTGTCATCACGACCATCATTATGGCTAATGTTGTCGTCCACCTGTAATGTTATAAACTATCGTCAAATCATGAATAATAGGGTGAAAATCATGAATAATAAGGGCAAAATCAAGGATAATAGGGTGCAAAGTCGATTGTTACACGTAAAAAACGCCATAATAGGGTGCACATATCTTGGACAATGTCCAAGTGTGAAACAATTTAGACATTCGACCCTGAGAAGGTCGAAATATCCATATTCGATCCTGAAAAGGTCGAACTAGCCCACATGCGACCCTAACAGTGTCGCATAAACTCGTGAGAATCGACCATACCAGGGTCGAATATATGAAATCCGACATTGGTATGGTTGTATCGATCTGGGCGAAATCTACGTAGCAAAAGGCTTAAACTTGGCTACAAATCATTCCCCAAACAAAAAATGACAGTTCAATATCCTCATTTCATTTACATTATTGCATTTTGAAATGCTAATTTAAGGAAAAGAACATCAAATAGGTTATTGATTTCAAAAGTACCTTCTCATCCATGGTGTTGGAAACCCTATTTTGTCCAAGATGTGATTTTGATTCCTTGTCATCATCCATTGAAAATTGTTATAACCCTCCAAAGAAGCTTTTTTTTTGGTTGTGCTATTGAATGATTTGGTGTAGATATGATTATGAGGAAAAAAATTTGGTGAGGATGATGAAATTGATGAAGATGAAACAAATGTGTTGATGAAGAAGATGGAGAAGAAGAAGATTAGAAGATGAATTTTTTTTTTTTGAGAAAGTGATGTGGGTTTATGATGATGACGAAGATGAAAGATTTGTGAAATGGTGATACTATGTGAAGATGCAAGGTTTGTGATATGGGTTTAATGAAGAAGAAGGTGTTTATGGGGGGAAATTTTGGGGTTTGTAGGTAGAGGTGTGTGATATAAGGTAGGTAAAAATAGGGGGACTAATTCGTAATAAACATAAATTGGTGTGGAAATAGTTATAAAGTGTGGTGTAAAAGTAGAAATTGTGGTGTAAATAAAGAGTTAAATAAGTTACAAAATCATTGTGGTGTAAAGGTAGATTTTTCTTTTAAGCTATGGTGCAAACTATAAAGTGGTGCAGCGGTAGAATTGGCGTGGTGCGAATAAAAGCCCCTAAAATTTTCAATCAACATGCATGTTCTAGCAAGTTTCTGAAGAACTATTTCCCTGTATATATTGTATATTGTCTTCCATAGTATCAATATTAATAACTTGGGATCCACGAATTGATCCACATGACTACTTTGGTAATTGATTATACAACAATAAGACCCCTGTTTCCATAGAAAATTGGACGAACGTAATCCTTGGATTACACATATGAAATGATATATATAATCAATTATATTTGTCACACATAAAGGTCATTGGTAGGTCTTGGATATATCTACCTGTCTCTCATATTCTTTTGTTTTGTTTTGTTTGTCGACATCCTAGTTGGTCATCCTCATGATCGTCAGTGGGTCCCGTTGAAAGTAGATCTGTAGTGTGGACAAGACCCTATATATGCTATATCAAGGGTTACATCACAGGACAAACTTTTTTGGAACATGTGATCCTTCCCATGGAAAATTCTATCATAGGGACTTCCTACTAGAGAATTGTCTACGTGGCAGCATCTGGACCACATAATTTCCACACACGGGGCACTGTGTATTCCACCTCAGAAAACTGTGTGGTCCAGATCCTGCCACGTAGGCAGTTCCCTACTAGGGAGTCCCTACAGTAGAACGACCCCTTCCTATTGTCTTTTTTCATTAAAAATATATTATTATTGTCCTACATGGAGCACAATCCCAATCCAAACCACATTGTGTTTTACAATAATAAAAACCAACATTTACATTTACTACCGAAACAAATAAAAAGATATATATATATATATATATATATATATATATATATATATTCAACAACAACTCATTAAAAAGATTTTTACACCCATTTTAACAACTCTTTTCTCAGTAAAAAAAAAATCCAATTTTTCCGCCCAGTCAAGAATGTGGCAAAAAAAAAAAAAAAATCCAGTCAAGAAAAAGGTTTTAATAAGATGCTTTCATGATGAAAAAAAAATTGACTCAGGCTTCTGTTTATCGTTTGAAGAAGTTTGATACACCTCCAACCGTGGTGATAATGGCGGCGACGGCATTGGAGAGGGACCAAAATAAAAGCAATGGGTGACGAGTTTGACAAACCAATTTCCAACCTTTATTCACAGATCTCCGGCTTCCCAATTTCCTTGCCATCGATTCCAGTCCAAATGGGTACAAACGAAGATTAAGGACAGAAAAGGGTTGTTGTTTTTAGCCATTGATGAATTAATTTCAAGGTTTAGACAAAGATAAATTGGGGAGAAAAAAGGAAAGAGAAAGAGTTAACACATTATTAAATGCATGAGAGAGAAATTTGATAGTGAAGGTGATAGTGGACATAGTCCCAACCCCATCCACGTTGAGATGAATATTTTGGAGCTATTGCAAAGTAATTTAAAAAATCACAGTGACTTCTGACAAATTATGTGTTTATGGCGTGAAAAACCAGCCTATTGCATGTGCTCTAAAAACAAAACGGTTAAACACTAATCGTGAGGGCCCCATCACTTCCGATCCCACAGAAATACGAGGAGAGATTAATCATGAGACTTAGCAGCTCAGGGATGAGGCTTTGCATTAGATATCTCTTATCGAAAGGGACCGGCCCTTTATGGGACTCGAATCCCCACCCTCCGGCTTTAGATATAGCAAGGCACTATACCACCTCACCTGCTCACCATTAAGCCATATCCAGAGAATTGGTCCTCGTTTGTATATAGGTAATAAAAAAGTCAGTGCTAAATCCCCAGCATATTTTGGTTCAAAGGTGATGGGGCACCGAATTTTTCACCGAAGTCATCCCCTGTTAGGAGATATTGAGTATATTTGGTGTATATTTTGTAGTTAATACGAGATATATCGTAGTTATTACATACGATCCTAGAATCCTCTAGAATATTTCTATAACTGTATATAAATACACATTGTACTGTTAACATTTCAATCAATGGAAATACATTTACTAAAATATCTAACATGATATCAGAGATTTGAGAATTTGATTCTTCCGATCCTCTTCTTCCATTCTTCTTCGTTCCTCGTTTTTTTTCCAGACCGTTTTTTCTTTTCTTCTTGCCCTCATCTCCAACCTAGCCAAGCTATTTCCTCTCTTCCCTCACCATGTCTGCATCGGATTCTTCCTCTTCCCGAACCTTTGAAACAGCCACACCATAAACCCTCCTGTTGCTGCCATGAAATCAACCACCACCGTGGTTACCCTTAATCCAGCCCTCCATGCCCCATTGAAGCTCACCAGCTCCAATTATGCTGCCTGGAAATTGCAAATCACAAGTCTCCTTTCTGGTTATGATATTTTAGGGCTCATCAACGGCAAAAAGACGCTCCCCACGGGTTTTGACAATTGATGGTGAAACAACACCGAATCCGGAATTCTCTTTATGGTCACGCGAAGATGCTCTCATTGTCAATTTTTGCTGGGCTCTTTATCTTCTGATCTTACGCACATAATTCAACACACCACTTCTGCCCAAGAAGCATAGGTAGCATCGGAGGAAACCTTTGGAGCAGCCATTCGTGGACGCATCAAAAAGCTAAAACACCAACCTCCGTAATACGGTGAAAGGTAACCTCTCTATCTCAGCGTATATGTCTGCAATTAAAGGCAAAGCTGATGAGCTCAAATCACACGGAGCAAAAGTTGATCCTAAATATTTAGTTGATTTAATTTTGAACAACTTGGGGCCGGAATATGTTGATTTGGCCCGTGCTGTCCAAGCTCGTGACTCGCTGATTAAGTTTGAAGAGATCCATGAGAAACTCCTTAACTATGAAGCTGGTCTTCTGTCTCAACAAACCCACCAGGCTATACGACTTTTGCGGCACACTACCCCCCACGACCATACACTCCAGCTCGCCCTCCTTCATGTAATCCTTCCTACCCTACTCCTCCCGCTCCCCATCCCAATCGTCCACCCCTTCCTACTTACCCGTATGCAGCAAACAACCCGGCATCACCACAACACCCCTCTCATACTCGTCCCCCTCCTCGTCCTTATTTAGGTAAGTGCCAATTATATGGCGTTCATAGACACTCAGCAAAGCGCTGTCCCACCTACCCGTTCTTTCAGCAACATCCTCATCCTTCTAGCAATAACCCTCAGCCAGCCCCTCCTCAGGACCATCCTGCTCAATCTACGACTCCATGGTTACTGGACAGTGGTGCTTCTCACCACATGACGCACGATCTCAGCCTTCTCTCTCTTCGTGCTCCTTATACAAGTTCGGATAGTATTATTATTGGTGATGGCGCACTCTAACTATTAGTCATATTGGTGATTCATCTGTCTCTTCCTTCCGCTTATCTAATTTTTTATGTGTTCCCCACCTTTCCCAAAATCTTTTATCTGTCTCGAAGTTTTGTTCTGATAATAACGTAAAAATTGAATTCTTACCCGATTCATTTTTGGTGAAGGATTTGAAGACATGAAATTACCTCCACCAGGGTCAGGCTAAAGATGGTGTCTACGCCTGGTCCTCTAGTCATTTGTTTGCCTTTTCTGCCAATAAGACGTACACCTTTACCTGGCATCACTGTTGTGGACATCCTGCATTTCCTATTATTCAACATTTAGCTAAAAATAATTATTTGGAACTTTCTTCTGTTGTTTCCTTTCCATGTGATGAATGTTTAAGTAATTAAAGCCATCGGCTTTCATTTTCTGATTCTACTTTATGTTCCACCCATCCCATTGAGATTGTGTTTTCGGATGTATGGTCAGACCCCATTTTCTCTGTTGATGGTTTTAAGTACTACATTATTGTTGTCGATCACTTTACATGCTTTTCTTGTCTTTATCCATTGACTCGCAAATCTGACGTCCACGCGGTGTTTGAAAAATTTAAGTTGAATGTTGAAAAACTGTTTACCACCTCCATTAAAATTGTGTATTCTGATAATGGCTCCGAGTAAATTGCTCTCCGTCCTTTCTTTCATGCCCATGGTATCACTCACCACACTTCTCCCCCGCATACTCCCCAACATAACGGTATTTCCGAACGTCGCCATTTACATATAGTTGAAACGGCTCTTACACTTCTAAAACAAGCTTCTATGCCTATCACGTACTGGTCCTATGCTGTTGGTGATGATGTTTACCTCATTAATCGTATGCCTACTAAACTTCTGAACATGATTTCTCCCTATGAAAAACTTTACTCTTCTTCTCCAAATTATTCCAAGTTGCGTGTCTTCGGTTGCCTCTGCTACCCCTGGATCAAACCTTATAATCAACATAAATTGGAATCCTCGTCCTTGCCTTGTGTTTTCCTAGGTTACCCTCTCACCCAAAGCGCCTACCTTTGTTATGATTTATCTGGAGCTCGGCTGTATACTTCTCGTGATGTCCGCTTCGTTGAAAATATTTTTCCCTTTGCCTCTCAACCTATGGACGATGAACTTCTTTCTCTTGATCACTTACTCCGCCATGATCTCCCCCTTCCACCTGTCCCTATCCCTACACCTCCGCCTGAACCCTCCCCTCATCATTCTCCTTCATCCTCCTTCCTCTCCCTTCTCCATCGACCCAACTTCTGCTGCCTCATCAACCTCTCCCAAGCCTTGTTCCTCCACTGAACCACCTCATACTCACCCTCTGGTCACCCGATCCCGAAAAAATATTTACAAACCCTGTCACCTCCTTAATCTCACAGCGCAGTTGGATTCTTAATACTCTGATACTGAACCTACTACAGTCAAACATGCTTTACAAAGTCCTCATTGGCGGCAGGCTATGTCTGCCGAATTTGATGCACTTGTTGGAAATGGTACTTGGTCTCTGGTACCGTTTGATCCTAATCTCGATGTTGTGGGTTGCAAATGGGTGTTTCATATCAAACGCAACCCCAATGGCACTATTGAACGGTATACGGCTCATTTAGTTGCGAAGGGTTTTACTCAACGACCTGACATTGACTATTTCGAGACATTCAGCCCAGTGGTTAAGCCCACCACAGTTTGTTCAGTACTTAGCATTGCGGTGTCCTCAGGCTGGTCTCTTCGCCAGCTCGATGTTAGTAATGCTTTTTTGCAGGGATCATTGGCAGAGGATGTTTACATGACTCAACCTCCTGGGTTTGAGGATTCTGACTTTCCCACTCATATTTACAGGTTGCATAACGCCATTTATGGTCTCAAGCAAGCCTCTAGGGCTTGGTATCACGAGATGCATTCATCGGCTTTATTAACTCTACGGCTGACTTATCACTCTTTGTTTTTCATACTCTCTCTGCTATGACTATTTTGCTGGTTTACGTTGACAATATTGCTATCACAGGTAGTCTCCGTCACATATTCAGTAGGTTATTGATGCGCTTGGACATCGGTTTTCACTTAAAGATCTTGGTCTCTTATCCTATTTTTTGGGAGTTGAGGTCACTCCAAATCTGCATGGTCTTCTGCACACTCAGACCAAGTATAAACATGAGTTACTTTGCAAAGTTAACATGCAGGATGCCAAACCTGTGTCTACACCACTTCCTGTTGATGCTTTCTCCTCTGATAATGCTGCCTCATCTACTTACTCCTATGTTACTCAGTATCGTCAAGTTATTGGTGCCTTGAAATATACTACTTGCTCTTTACACGTCCTGACATTGCCTACGCAGTGAACAAATTGTCAGAGTTTATGCAGCACCGACTGAATATCTTTGGACTCTGGTCAAACGTGTTCTTGGGTATTTAGTTGGTACCCTTCGAGAAGGTCTCCAATTTTCCGCTGCCTCCTCCCTTGAACTTCATGCCTTCTCTGACGCTGATTGGGACAGCAACAAGGATGATGATTATTCGTCTACTACTGCCTATATCGTGTTTCTTGACCGGAATCTTATCTCTTGGAGTTCCAAAAAGCAGATGTTTGTTGCTCGCTCTTCTACTGAGGCTGAATATCGCTCTGTTGCTGCCACTGCAGCTGAGCTTGCTTGGGTTTCTTACCTCTTATCCGATCTCCGATTCTCGTCCACCTCGGTTCCAGTTATTTTATGCGATAATGTTGGTGCCACTCAACTCTACGCAAATCCGATTTTCCACTCACGCATGAAGCATGTGGCTATTGATTATCATTTCATACACGATCAAGCTCAACAAGGTCTTATTCGGGTTTCTCACGTGTCTAACTCTGATTAGCTTGCGGATGCACTCACCAAGCCACTCTCTCGGCTACCGTTCTCCCTTTTTAAATCCAAGCTAGGCCTTCACTTCCCTCATCCCGCTTGAGGGGGCGTATTAAGAGATATTGAATATATTCGGTGTATATTTTGTAGTTAATACGAGATATATTGTAGTTAGTACATACAATCCTAGAATGCTCTAGATTATTTCTATAACCGTACATAAATACACATTGTAATATTAACATTTCAATCAATGGAAATACATTTTACTAAAATATCTAACATCCCCGACAACAAATCATGATGCTGTGATTTTTTTTTTTTTTTATTTTGTATTTTTTTTATTCTGAACCATTAGTGTACGGTCCGGATTACATTTGTGTTTAATTTTTTGTGTGCTTTTTCTGTGTATGCATACTTTTCCTTTTTGGTATTCACATGACAATTGAGTATGACAAAAATTAATTACATATGATTTGCTCTCTTGACAATACCAAGCACCTAATCAAAGCGATCTTGATTAAACATATTACAATTTATTAGGAAGTAAATTAGCTAAATGCTTGAAAATGACAGCATGGTACAAACATGAAACATGAAGATGGAGATTAGAGAACAAACTAAACCCCTCAGCTATAAGAAAAGTCGTGGAAAAATAGCAGCAATAGAAAACCAACAAAGACAACAACAGAAAAACCAATTCCAAAATAGAGCTGGAACAGAAAGCAAAAAAAAAAAAAAAAAAATCAATCTCTCTGACAGCCGGATGCATCACGATTTAAGTTAGAAAAAAGTACATCAGCGCTTCAGAAGTCCGATAATTTTCTAACACAATAGGATTTAGTATCCAGCCGTCCCAACTTCTTGTAACTTTATAGTTCTCGCCTTTAATCCAAGTAGTGATCGAAAGATCTAAAGAAAAATTGATAAAATTTGTGCATTTCGGAAGGTGAGAAAATCACATTGATAAAATTTGTGCTCGGGAGTTTGCCTCTATTCTTTCCCTATATTATCAAAGCCCGGAAGAGTGTAATCAAAAAAATTGAAAGCATCCGTTCTTCTTTCTTTTGGGCAAGGAATAGGGAATCTGAAGGGCTTTGTTGCGTTTCTTAGGGAAAAAAAAACTTTATCATTAGCAAAAGTAAAGTCGGGCTAAAGGTAGTAAGCTTAAAAAGCCATAATTTGGCTTTATTAAGCAAATGGTGGTGGAGGGCTAAGGTAGAAAGAGGGAGCTTGTGCAGTAATGTGATTAGGTCCATTTATGAGGAAGGGTGTGGTTTTTAGGGAGAGATGGATATGTTAGTGTGATAGGCCAAAAGCCCTCAATCACTTCTGTTTTCCCACATCGGTAGATTAGAATTGTGTAGCCAATAAAGTTTACAATATAGTATGATTAATCACAAATGTTCTTAATTTTTCGGGCTTAAAAGTCTCGAAATCTTCTTTGTGTTTGGCAGCTGGTATGCTAGGTTTCAAAATGGGCTCGTTACCCTTTAAATACTTGTGTTTATAGGCTGGACATAATATGAAGGGAAGAGCGGCATGAGTGATGCACGGTCCAGGCCCCACTGAAAATGATTAAAATTTAGAAGTCTGTTTTTTTTACTTTTTTTATTTTTTGGTCCAATAAGCTTATTAGTCTAACACGTATCTTTTCAAAACTTCCCGTTTTAATTATGTAGTCAAGGGTTTATAAAAACTCAAAGACGGCCTTACAATCTCAATTCTTAGCCTATCAACACCGGACAAGGAATATGAACAGTGATGAAGTAAAGCACAAACATCTTATAGCCTACATGCATGTTACACTAGCAAGTTTCTGAAGAACTATGTATATATATTGTATATTGTCTTTCATAGTACCAATATTAATAACTTGGGATCCATGAATTGATCCACGTGGCGTGTCGAGAATAATATTGAGTCTAATTAATATTATTATTATTTATAATTTATTATTTATGTCTTATTGGCTAAGTCGACTTAAGCCTATATATTTGTATCTACATTATTCAGTTAATTCACGAAACACAATACACTTTAAAATATGTTATGACAACTTTGGTAATTGATTATACAACAATAAGACCCCTGTTTCCATCGAACGCGGACGAACATAATCCTTGGATTACACATATGAAATGATATAATCAATTATATTTGTCACACATAAAGGTCATTGGTATGTCTTGGATATATTTACCTGTCTGTCATATTCTTTTGTTTTATTAGTCGACATCCTAGTTCCTACGTTTCATGGGTTATTCATGATAGTCAGTGGGTCCCGTAGAAAGTAGATCTGTGGTGTGGACCAGATCGGGAAATTGGTAAATCAGGTCACTGTATGGTCTGATATTTTTTTTCAGGTCAAACAGTCTCTGATATTTTTTTTTTCAGATTTCTCGTCCAAATTTGGACGGAATGTTAAAATCCGGACCTCTGCCTTGCTTACAAAAACTTCAATATAGAAGATTAAAAGACGCTACTCAAAACCAAGAAAACAGATGAAATATATTGGCGTTGCTGGGATGTTTTCTTCTCTAGTTAAGATGCTTACAAAAGATGATGGTGATCATCAATTGAAAAAGATGGAATTTTCCGTTGAAGAAGAAGAAGGTGAAAGCAGGAATTTTAACATTTGTCCAAATTCCGTCCAAATTTGGGCGAAACGTCCAAATTTGGACGGAATTCATCACAATTCGGACGTTGCGTCCGAATTTTGCACGGATTCCGTCCAAGTTTGGCCAATGAATGGATTCGGACAAAGAGGAATCCAAATTTGGATGGTTTGAATGTATTTGGACGAAATCGTCCAAATTTGGATGGGGAATCTGAAAAAAATATCAAAAAATGTTTGACTTGAAAAAAAATATCAGACGTTACAGTGGCCTGATTTACCAATTTCCCGACCAGATCCTATATATGATATATTGTTAGAAAAAAAACAAACCGAGCGATAACCCTTGACGACAGTAAAATAAAATAAGAAACGGAAGGAAACAGACAAAATAACAAATTTACGTGGTTTCCGGCAATGTGTCGACTAGTCCACGGACCACGGACGAAAGAGAAAATATTACTATAAAGGAGGTTTACAAAAGATACAACTTTCCTGGCGCCTAAAAAAATAGCCAAAATAGTTAAGACAATTGAGAGATTATCTTAATTGACACAAATTAATACAAAAAGTGGCACACCAAAATAATAGGCTAAATATCCTATTATATACTAAACATAGTCGGCAGCTTCATTCTAATAATGCCGATGTGGGAACAAATCACAACAACTAACTATGTGAGCTTTGGCCCACTTATCTACTAACAAATCTCCACATTGGGATAAAGACCTACATCTAGAAATAATAATACTTCTCTTTCACCAAAAACTTCAACGTCTTCAGACTGTGTCAAATAAGTCCAAGCACTGCTTGAACTTAACAAATGAGCGACGCTTTGTAATGTCTAATTCTGAACGAGATGACATAGGGATTACAGAATTGCCAATAACTGTGGATCCTTGCAAAACATACAAACCACCAGACCTGCAAACTTTCATAACAACAAGAGCACCTTTAATTAGCTTCAGAACTCCACCTTCAGCGGTGTACCTAAATCCAAGAGTTTCAAGTGCGCCCAAAGAGATGAGATTTTTCTTCAAATCAGGAACATGTCTGACTTTCTTAAGTTTTCTGACAACACCATCATAGGTCTTGATTCTAACCATACCAATATCAGCAACCTTGCAAACTGCGCCGCTGCCCAAAGAAACAACTCCACCTCGAATTGAATCATACGTGGAAAACCAATCCCTATTGGGACACATATGATAAGTGCAACCAGAATCCAAGATCCACTCATCAACAAACCTTAATTTATCATTAGCTAAAAAGATTTCTCCATCACTCTCATCTTCAACGAAACCGGCCTGAGTAGACTCTTTACCACGCTCTTTCTTACGCTTTTCTTTGTTCTTAAGACGAAAGCAATCAGATTTGATATGCCCAATCTTTTTACAATAATTGCACCTCAAATCTTATGTCTGTGATTCAAAACATAATTTTCACTCTCTGCATCCTTCTTATTTGATATGCTCCGCACTACCAGCACGTCTGCCTGACTACTACTCCTTCCCCCAGCTATGTCTTTATCAATCTGCTATTTCGATTTTAAAATCGACTTAATTTCTTTGTAAGAAATAGTTTCCTTACCATAAAGCATTGTTTCCCTCAAATGCTTAAACGATTGTGGAAGCGAACAGAATAACAACATGACATGATCCTCATCATCAATCTTAGCATTTATATTACTCAAATCCATAAGCAGAGAATCAAATTTATCTAAATGCGATAATATAGATAACCCTTCAGACATACGAAGCATATACAAACTCTGATTTAAATAAAGTCTATTCTCAATGGTTTTCTTCATATATAAGGATTTTAGTTTTTCCCACAAATCCTTAGCAGCAAATTCAGTGGCTACATCTCTTAAAACCTCATCAGAAAGACGTAAAATGATACCTGATATGGCCTTTTTGTCGAGACCACCAAACTCCTCATCTAACATTTTCTCTGGCTTATTCTCCTTCCCAAGCAGCGCAATATCGAAGCCTTCCTGAATCAGCATGGCCTCCATCTTTAATTGCCACATCCCGAAGTTGACGTTTCTGTCGAACTTCTCAAAATAGTACTTAGTTACCGTCATGGTGGCTAATTTTTCAAAAGCTCGGAAACACCTCGAAAAACCACGGCTCTGCTACCAGTTTGCTAAAAAACAAAACCGAGCGGTAGCCCTTAACAACGGTAACACAAAATAACAAACGGTAGGAAAAAGAAAAAACACCAAATTTACGTGGTTTCCGGCAATGTGTTAACTAACCTACATGCGAAAGAAAGAATATTACTACAGAGGAGGATTACAAAAGATACAACTCTCCTGACACCTAAAAAAATAGCCAAAATAACTAATGCAATTTATAATTTATCTTAATTGACACAAATTGATACAAAATTGGCACACCAAAATAATAGGCTAAATATCTTATTATATACTAAACATAGTCGGCAGCTTCATCCTAATAATGCCGATGTGGGAACAAATCACAACTAATTATGTGGGCTTTGGCCCACTTATCTAACTTATATCAAGGTTTACATCACTAACAAACCTTTTTGAAACATGTGGTCCTCGTTTGTATGGCAGTTATTGCGTGCACCCGCAATATGTAAAGTGCACTCATATGGTATGATATGAGCTTTCTATTTTTAAAATGAATTCAACCTGTGTGGTTTGGATTTGTTTATCCGTTAATTCGGTGTAAATGGAGATACTACGCAATAATTTCCCAGGTAATCAAAAAGGCAATGGTAAAGGGGGTTCTATTGACACCTAAATTTTCACTACTGGCACCTTATTACTCCGGCACCATAAAAAATTATTTTGACACCACAATTACTTTTAATGAACATAACTGACGTTGATGTTCAGATATGAAAGTCAGTGGCACCGACGTTTACGTTATAAAAGTGTCACAACTTAGAAACATCAGTTCACTGACGTTGATATGTATAAAGGAACGTCATTGATACTAACACTGACGTTTCTAGTGTGGTGCCGGAAATAAAAATAAGAATATATGTGTGGTGCCGAAACTAAAAAAAAATAAGTGCCAAAAATAATAGTAAGGATCCCAATAGAACCCCATGGTAAAACCGCATCATATTTTGGTATTCACATGACAAATGAGAATATGACAAAAATCAATTACATATAATTTGCTCCGGCATTATCAAGAAAAGCCTTGAAAATACCAAGCACCTAATCAAAAAGCGATCGTGATTAAAACATATACAATCTATTTTTTATTTTTCTTCAGCTTTTATTAGGAAGTAAATTAGCTAAACGCTAGAAAATGACAGCATGGTACAAACATGAAACATGAAGATAGAGAACAAACTAAACCCCTCAGCTATAAGAAAAGTCGTGGAAAAATAGCAGCAATAGAAACCCGACGATCCCAAAAATAATCTATCTGAAATCTAGGATTTTTTCTATAGTGATAACCTATTCAAAGCCACAATAACCACAAATAGACAGAGAGGGATATTTTTTGGGGTGTTTTTAGACTGCATTTGATAATGATCAAACTGCCTACGTATCCAATGCGAGAATTGGAATCAAGTCTCCGTAGCTCCTTAGAGATGGTTTATATAGAGGGGCTTGTGCCCTAGAGTTAGCGTGTGGCGTGTCTATGATGGACACTCATTGGCGTGTTCCCTAAGGAAAAAGATTATGACTAGTTGATCTCATTGATTTTAGGAGATAATTGTGATATTCAAATATTAACATTAAGTGATAAAGATTGAAGCCTTTAAGACTCAAGATTCCTTCCGTAATTATCTGATTTAGAGCATGTGCAAGGGTTTGGCCCGACGGGGACCTAAGCCGACCTTCTAGGTTGGAGGTGGGTAAGTTTGGACACAAGTATTGGCCAACCTGGGGAGAGTATCCGAACTAACCTAGTTTGGCTATCGGAGTTCTGACCCTTTAAACAACCTTTCTTTCTCTGTTATTAATGATGGGCCGCTAAAGGCATGCCACGTAGGTGCGTTTAGTTTTTTGCATCGTCATAAGCCCCCCAGATCCAGCCGGTCCTTGGGGGGTCGGTTCGGATCTGTTCGGACCTCAACTCACCTCGGTAGGTTCCTAAGTGACGCCTAGGGGTCGCAGTTATGGCCGTCCCGGAATTCGATGCGTCACTACCTGCACACTTGTATTGGAGTGCTTTCCTAGGTTTATTTAGGGGATATAATCCTGTCACATCAAACGTCATTTCGCTCATAGCTACTCTGTTGACGATCATTCTATGGAAGCTTCCTACCATCATTCTCCTCCTTCTTTATCCGCTTCTGCTTCATTCCAGATGTCTGATTTATCTGAAGAGGAACCGCTTACCCCTAGGACTGAAGCATTCATCAGGGAGTCCGGGACCAGACCTGTGGTTTTTGAAGAGATCCCTTGGGCCCTCCTCAACCGATTTTTGTTGTTTCTTCTTCCGGCCCGTCATCGAGCACTTTTAACCCTCTTTTCAGGTATAAAATTCAAAAGGCTAATCAAGATATCATGGGGAGTCATGGCATGGTTTCATTCTTGACTCAAAGCATCATGGAGTATATTTATCGTGAGTATAAGGTAAGCCTAGAAGAATTTGTCCCTCTGCTCCCAGCGGATCCTCGTCCATTCACATCCCGTCCTCCAGATGGGTACTTTGCTATTTATGAAGCTCAGTTGAAGGTGGGCCTAAGGTTTCCGTTATGTCCTGCTTTTGTGTCTGTGTTACGACTCTATGGTTTAGGTGTGCTCAGATGGCTCCTTCCGGATTCAGAACAGTGATAAGTTTTGCCGTGTTGTGTCGAGCGATCGGAGTGCGGTTCTCGGTGGGTCTCTTCAGAGTCTTTCTTCGCATAGCACAGAGCCCGGGGTTGAAAGGATGGTATCACTTATCTCGTCAGTCGGAAGTAAGGTAAATGATGCTAGAAAGCCCTAAGTACAACTCATGGCGAGGGCGCTTCTTCTTCGTTCGAGATGGTGGGGACTCTAGGCTGGGACGTTGGAAAACAAGCTCCTTACAAAAAGATGAGTGTCCGACCCTCCCAAACTCTACTCAAGTGGACGATATTCAGAACGCGGGTATCATTCTAAGGTTGCATGAACTGCCTTCCGAGCTAATCGCCGCCGCTCGTCTGGCCGAGGCTAGCCCCGATCCTTACCTTCCCTTAGACAGCAACAGCCGCGATATTGGTAAGTGCCGCTACTCTGTTGAAAACTTTTGCACTGGTGCTAGTAATGTGTTTTCCCATTTCTTGCAGTAAGAACTCTGGTCGGTCTCCAAGCTCCCTGTCCCGGGAAGGGGGTGGAACACCGAACCGAGATGACGACCGTGATCGGAGAACATGCTGGTCGAGACCAGGCGACCCGGACCGTAGGGTCCTCTCTAGGGCCTCACACAGCTCGCCTGTTGTCTGAGCTAGAGGACGATGCCCTGGAAAATCCCCATTCTCTTAAGAGGGATTTAAACGCTCCTATGATAGTGGTAGACAAGGAGGAGGATGAGGAGGAGCTGAAGAGCCCTCTTATACGAAGATCTTCTCATCCTAGATCGGAAGAGGGTTGTGCGGTAGGGTGGCCGGAAAAGAGAAGCAGGACTGACGTTGGGTTGGGCTCGGAAAAACACAACGAAAGATCATCGGAGGTGCACCGGGAGGAAGGGGAGACCGAGGTGACCCCCGCACTTCACCTTTTTTGGATGATCCGGTGCAAGGTGTTACTCAGATGTCTGACATGGACTTGATTGAAGCGGGCTTCGAGGCCATGAGATACGTAAGTTTCATTTCTTTGTATTTCTGACACTTATTCTTATCAGTGGGTGCTGGCCATATGTTGTGGTCATACATGGATCGGTTGTGGGTCAAGAGATCTTCTGCCGGCTTGCACGCTCATCCGCTGAGCGGGGGAAGAGGACTTTTGACCTGAAGTCCAAAGATGATCGAATAAGGGAACTTGAAGAACAGTTGACATCGTAAGTGAAAAGAACAGAAGGTTTTAAAGTCCGAGTATGACGTTCGCCTTCAAGAGTTCATGAATGAACACTTGGAAAAGGAAGCCGAACCGAGGCTTCAGGGGGAACTCTCGCTTCAGAGGCATCTGTCCGACCTTTTCCTGCTCGTCTCCAGGAGGTCTCGGATCAAGCCGTTAGAGACTATAAAGATTCTTCTATCTTCATCGAGTCTTTAAAGCGGTTGCTGAGTCCTGCCGTGAGGGCTAGCTATACGTTGGGAGTGGACGAATGTAGGACCCTTCTCTCGGACCTGACTATTGACAATCTAGCTCACCCACACTTGTACATTCCCGGCGCCGAATCAATGTATTCTCTTTGGCTGAAGGAATTTCAAGCGGGGATGGATCTTGTAGCTAAGTACCCTATGATCGGCCAACAGGGCCGACCTTCTGAAGGGGGCGAGCCCTCTGGTTCGGGTTCTGGTTCTTGAAAAGATCAGGCTTTTTATGCCTATAAAATTTATAATTCACTGTCTTTCTGTAACTGTGTTATTTATTAATAAAACCAGTTTTTCCAAGCTTTATATTTGCCTGTAATTCAGACTTTGTATTTTGTATGAGTTTTTGTATGATCATCATCGTTGCCCCCTAGTATGTCATGCATATGATTATGGGGGATGGCATACTTGTACTAGGTAATATAAAGTTAGTTTTGTAATTAGTTAAAATCATCGCGAGCAGGACCATGTCGAGTTGGCTTCTCGCGTGTACATGGGGCGAGCGGGGCCAGGCTAGTGCTGACTTCTCGTTTTAAAGCACGGCGAGCAGGGCCAGGTCGGACTGACTTCTCGCGTGAAAGCATTGACGAGTGAGGCCAGGCTAGTGCTGACTTCTCGTAACGAATCTTAAACAAAAAAATAATTTTTCCGCGATATCCAAGGATTGAATCCGAGATTCATTTCCTTATATCACTCCCACTTTTCTAGCTAAAATTAACTGCCCGTTGATTACTCTTTTAATCGTTAAATGCACTGCTACATTGTTCTTCCAAAGAACTTAGCTCGAGAAAATTGCCAAGGATTCATAGGTTGGTGATCCAAAATCACTATCCTTATCCTATGATTTTCAGTTAATTAATTTTTCGGTTCAGCCTTAAAGTTTTCTCAGTTTAGATGACTAACACTTTTAGACATATTCGTCCATTCTTGACTTTCCGTGAATGGAAACAGTCTTGAACCAGCGGTTCGTTTGAGTAGACACTACTCTTGGACCGTGGGATGTCTATTTCGAGTGTTACTCGTCGGGATTTCTCGGATTTTCCAATATACCAGAAAAAACAACAAATCATAACATTAAAGCTCCCACTAGTTTATCGGTTCCAAATACCGTCTAACGAGCAATGCTTTATTTTTTTTTATGATTTTCCGATTTTTTCGATTAGAAAATCTTTCGTACATAGTTCCAATGTTTCCAGAAAAACAACAAATCATAGAACTCCCACTAGTTCATCGATTCCAAATATCGTCCAACTAGTGATATTTCATGACTTTCCGGTTTTTCAATTAGAACGGTTACGCGTGTAGTCAGTTACACTTTTCTAATGTTCTAGAAAAACAACAAATCATAAAGCTCCCACTAGTTCATCGATTCCAAATATCGTCCAACTAGCAACATTTCATGATTTTCCGAATTTTCAATTAGAAAATTACTCGTGTAATCACTACATACTCAAAATTCACTAGAAGAATTTCAAAGTCCGAAATCACCTTTGATCAAACTAAGTTTGTCTTCCGTTTGACACGAATGACACTAGTGACATACATATATGTCACTCTGGTTTTTAAAAGGCTTAAGAGAAAATATCTCTTTCGAAAAGTAATTGCATTATCGATTAACTAGTTCAACGTCCTAGTTACTTTCCACTTTTTAACGAAGTCAATACTAGTCAATTTAAGCAATTTAGTAAAGGGATATAATGCTGTAAATAAAATGACATATATTAATTCAAGTTTAACACTACAATATAAGTTTATTTTAGGAATTGTAAACTAAAATTAAGTCTACTCTACCATTCCAAGGTTTTAACCTCGCATCTCAGTGTCGCCGTAGGGTAGGTCAAAGAGATGACGGTTAAATCGAGACAATCTCATCAATGAATAACTTGTGAGAATCGAACATCCCACGAGAATCGAACATCCCTTTATTCATTGACCACCTTCCTTTTTTAGCCTAGATATTACCAAAAATACCCATGATGAGTGTGACCTACTATATCGGATCTCTTAGGTACGCCCCGAGTGTGCCGTCGTAGGATAGGTCAGTGACCCGACGAGTACCCAGAAATCCTATCCTTTCGGAGACCAAGCCATGAATGTTGATAGGGGTGAACACCATCCGTAGAGGGACGAAATCAAAGCGCCGCAAGGCGTCACCCTTCTCTCACTTACTTGTATCTATAGTAGAGGCCGTGGGGTTGGCTGTCGCCTCCCCCGCTCCCACTCAATAATTTGGAAGTGGTTGTGGGTTAACTAACCACGTCTTTTGATGTTATCATAAAAGCTCATCAAATCAAGGATTCCGAATGGTGTCGGTGACGTAGGCAAGCCTACCCGTCCTATTCGTTGGAACATATGTGACAGTCGGACGAAATCGGGTCAAGACAGCCTCATTGAGATAAGAAGGAATCACCCCTCCGTTCTCCGGTGTAGCTTAGTCTTGCCGGACCCCCGTGCATACATCACACTAGAAGGGTTCAGTCGGTCGAGCAAAGCTTAGTTGACCACCCAACCTATAAGCGAACCGTTTTTATCCAAGATTTATTGTTCTTTTACCATCATTCAATCTCGTAGACACTACGAATTGAAAACGTGATCTCGTTTGGGCTTTAAGGCGGTTCACCGAGAACACACACCGAAAGGCTTAACGATTTCATAACCCGTCCTCGGATGTTTAATTAGTTACTAAATTAATTAATTACCACGTATTAATTAAATTTCAACTAATTACGCGAGTTTGTATACATGCCTATTTTAATTACCAAAATTAAAATTCTACATGTATGCATGGAGTGGATTTATGATATGATGCATGTCATGGCAATTCCGATTTTATATCTATTTTATGATCAAACACATAAAAAATAAATTGCGGAAAAATTTAAACACCGAGATGGATCGTTGGTACCCCCGTGTCTAGTCTATTCTAGGAAAGCGGTAAGTTACATAATATATGTCTTGAGTCTTGATCTTGAAAACTTTCGGATCTTCAAAGCTTCGATTTCGACACGAACCACGAACGACGAGGAGAGGAGGCCGTTTATACCAATATATTTAAAATATATCTATATTAATAATAATTTTTTTTTTTAAATATGTCGGCAAAACCAATTAGGTTATAACAATAAAAAAAAAAAAAAAAAATGCATGCAACACCATGCAAAAAAAATGTTGCCGTGAAATTATTTTTTTTTTTTTTTTTGTTACGGCAGGTCCCAAAAAAAAATTTTTTTTATTATATTGATTGACCTAATGTCAATCCCTACAACAATGTTATCAAAAAAAAATTTGTTGCCGAGACCAAAAACAAACCAGATTACGCCGCCGGCAATTGTAAAAAAAACAATTCGGCCTCCTCCGTTTTTACCTTATTGACGATCTTCAACATCATGATCTTCAACATAACATCTTCGTCGTCTTGAATCCGGATCAAAATTAAAAACAAAAGGTACTACCTTTTTACATAATTAAATTACAAATCCTATGCTCAAGTGATACTAATCAAAAGAGCTACAAAATAAATCTAACGAGTAAACAGTACCAACCCCAATCCATCTCTTCAACCAAGACATTCATAACATAAAAAAAATAAAACAAAAATTTCGCCCCTTTTTTTAAAAAAAATTTGGGACAAAAAATCTACATGTTTTCCACTCCTAGATCTAATATTTTATACGTATAAATATAGATCACCTTGGCTCCGATACCACTGTTAGTAATATCATCCGCAGCGGAAGCGATTTTAAGGATCTAGATCTATAAATTACACGTAATAAAATAACTAGATCTACATCTACAAGGGGGTTGTATAACATACCTCTTGGATCTCAAAATCCAAGTTGAAGAACCGCAATAGAAAGAACGAGCGAAGGTGTGAAGAGCACCACGATCTTCCGTACGTGTGATCCAAGCAACTCGGTGGAAGGAAATTCTCGACTCGAATCCTTCCGATATGCTACCCGGAAAAATCTCCAAGATTTTTCCCCAATCTCCCCTTGGTCGAAATTTTCCTTCTCCTCTCTAAGAGGTAGAAGTCGAAAATATTGTGTGTGTCTTAGGCTTGGAGAACTCTCTTTATATAGGAGAGTAAAACTTAGCCTCCAAGGATTTAATAATTAATACAAAATCAATTATAATAATCCTATTAAATAAAAGATAATCCCATAATATTCTAGAACAAATCTAGAATAATATTTATCTTTATTTCTTTCCATAAATATTTATCCAATAAATATTTTATGCACATGTCTTATTAATACACAAGAAAACAATTTCTTGTTCCATAAAATAGGCAAGGGGCGAAATTTTATATATTGACCTAGTCAATATTAATTTTGCCATAACACAATAATTGGGCCAAGATTATGGAAAATGTCTTTTCCACATATTTAATTATTTAGCTCAACTAATTTAATAGTCCACTAAACAATTAATTCACATATCGTTTTAATAAAGTCCAACAAGAACTAAATTAATATTATTAGGATTCGACGTCCGAGAATAGCTATGCTATAATAGGAGGCACGTCGGGGACCATGGACTAATAATCAGCGGCTCCGATAAATCAAATAAATAATTATCTTACGAACAAAATAATTATATTCGATAAATCAATCACAGGAATATGCCACCATAATCCCGTGACTGCACTCCTCCGATTATGAGATTATATTTATCTCCTCACGAGAATAATAATAAGCATCCATTGATATAATCATTACATATGGATTAATCCTCCATAGACTGTTCATTCTAAATCGGGAAGTTACCGTTAACCCTTTTTAGAACCTCTTATCCTTATTTACCATTAACCCCCTAGTGATCACTTAATTCATACAACTCACTGGTAGCTAATCAGTGTAATATGAACTCGCGCGATCGATCAGTTTCTAGGATTAACAAATAAGGGAACTGTCTTTCTACTTCCATAAATGGAAGGAATGGATTCCGTATCTGTGATAACACAGACTACTCACTCAATCCAGTACAATGCCAAGATGGGGTAATTCAGATCACAGACTCAGTGTAATCTTTAACCGTCAAGTCAAACCTCATACTGATTCAAGCAGTTGACTGTGATCACCTCAGGATTAAGATATATCCATAAATATGATCATCCATTGATTCGATAAGACTTCTCGATTACGGAATTATATCGTGAACTCTAATCAAATCGGTCCAGCCCTATATGATATATCTATCATATATAAATGCCCCATTAGGTTCTCTTAACCGAAAGTCCGGATAAGACAATCACACCTATTGTGTTCTGGGCGCATTAATAGCACGTTAAAGGAGAGACCCGATACTCTCGATTAACTTCACTACGGGCTAATTGTATTTTAAGTACATCTTCACTAACTCAATCCTCCCGTGTATATCCCATACACTGAGTTAAATGATTACATAAACGATATACTTAGGGTTTTCTGTAGTGTAGATACTATTGTCACATCGGTGATTATGAGAATAATAAATATGAATAATAATATCATTTCATTTATTAAATAAAACAATTACAAAATTGCCTTTCGGGTATCACACCTAACAATCACCCACTTGCACGAAAGCATGTGATTAATTGTTTTAGAGCACACCCTATTATTTAAAATACAACAAACTACATCTCCCACTTGCTCTAAAGCAATGGAGACTCATCCCGTATTCATGTACCCACTAAGCATATCATAACCATTTCAGATTCCAAAGTACACTCCGAGTATGCCGTCGTAGGATAGGTCAGTGACTCGGGGAGCACCTACATCCAAATGTCATGGGTCTTAATGATTAGTCAGGTTGTCGGCATGAGACGATCCGTAGAATCGAAACGTTACCGGTCCATCTAATCATGTGGTACTGAGTAAACACTGAGCCCGAGATCGACTTAACGATCATCCTCAATCTGACTTAAAGTCAAAATCAGTGTATCACACATATCCAAGTTCCTATGAATATGTCCGCATATAGTTCCTCGTTCTCTTCAAGATACTAAAGGACATACTAAACTTGCTTTGTTAACCGCCGAATCTAAGATTCGATCAAAGTTGACGTTCAATAACCTGACCATCTCTTACTAGAAAGAGAATCTATCCCATTTCTCTTGATCCGAAGATTTAGAGAGTCATTCCTGAGGCATAGGGTAGAACTTCCTCGTTGAATGTTGCATACACAGATGCATCACCTTAACCAATAAGATGGATGGGAAACCAGTGACTGATTCTAATGAATTCGACCGAGTCAAACTCTTAAGAATGTTGTACAAATCTCTGTTGCAGAGAATTGTGGTATTGTCAGATTCTGACTTCAGATAACACACCCATGTTGATTCCAACTGGTGCAGTGTTATCCTTCACAAACACTAATATATATTTATATATTCACTACTGTACTAAATTTGATATCCAGTCTACAAAAAGACTTATCAATATTCTGGTCAAATCCACATATTGTAGAAATATATGACTTCCAATGACCGAGAGGTTTGCTATTTATCCACAAAAGGACATAAGCCTTGACAGTCATCCTGTCATAAGTTCATAAGGCAATACCCTTTTGTTCCGAATGAATCCAGACTCCGTTTGTTTGGCAAGAAAGTCTCAGGGAATCACCCATATTTTCTGCTTTTGAACGAAACCATGTAATACCGAACTCATTCTACTCTTTTCCGTGTAGATCCAATTACTCCCACTGGGCCTGAGACGCTCAGGTGGTTCTACAAGAGTATGAACAGAACTGGAGTACCGAACTCCATTCACAGGGTTATGGCAATTAAACCAACGGCTATTATCAGAATCCTATACTGCTCACAAAAGAGCCATAGGTCATCAATCGATCCTCAGACTACAAAGTCCGCAGAACGCGTAATGGGTAATGGATAAACCATACTCCCATTACATTCTGGGTGGATCGAAATTCTGATCTAGTTTAGTAGTATTTAGTGTTATCACCAACAACCGATGTTGGATGTGGTCTGATTTTAATCAGTTAGTAACTACCTTGAGTAAACGTACTTCAAGGTTCAAGGTTTTGCTGTTTATGGACTCTATCGGAAAGGCTGCAACAGTATAACTGTCCCTTCCCGATTCCAAGAATCCAATATCTTACCTTTATACTCAATAGGTTAAAAGATATATCACGAATGGTCATTGACCGAACGTATGCGTGAAATTCCCAGTCTTACCTTCAAGCACCGTGTGCTAAATGCTTATATCTACGGAAGTGGGGTGAACCGAATCCACACCTTATCCGTAAATTCCAAAGCATATTCTAGTTAGACTTCTCGGTCTTACATGTCAATGTAAACCGTTATTTCACTTCCAATATCTTTATTGAGTTAAGCAGTGTATTATAGCACATCTAAAAACTATATAAGGCAATTTAATGGTTTCTCACTTAGTGAAAACATTTCACTATGAGGCAGGCCGAGCATCAGTCCCTAGGACTATGTGATGGCCCAGTTCTGAGTATAGAATACTCTAGCTCTGTTGAAAACAGAGAAACCTCAAAATATTTTGGATAAACTTACCGGAGTGTTTGAATAGTTATCGGACAAGAAGTCACTACTCGGAAGCTCCTACTAGCTTGTATCTTTCATCAGACCCCGAAGGTTGTCATGAACAAGCTATGTTACTTCTTTATAACCATTATCCTTTCCCGATTGAAAGGAAACTTAGTCATTGAACCTTTGAGACAATATAACCAGACTGGGAGAAAAGGAATCACCCCGAGCCAGTCTTCAGGTCTTGTCTTTTAGGGACTATGCACTAACTATGGAATATGAAGGAGCGTTTATCTAAATATAGAAACCAATTGCTTTTAATAGTTCTTAAGATGTGTTTTATAAACATATTTCAGCAGTTCTAAGTGGTTTTTGACTTTATCAAACAAAAGTCCGAGTCCTGGATTCGTACTACAAATGGTATATTCACTTTCTATACGACAAACAAATTATCGAATAGAAGGTAAATCCATTCGTTCCAACGAATCTTAAACAAAAAAATAATTTTTCCACGATATCCAAGGATTGAATCCGAGATTCATTTCCTTATATCACTCCCACTTTTCTAGCTAAAATTAACTGCCCGTTGATTACTCTTTTAATCGTTAAATGCACTGCTACATTGTTCTTCCAAAGAACTTAGCTCGAGAAAATTGCCAAGGATTCATAGGTTGGTGATCCAAAATCACTATCCTTATCCTATGATTTTCAGTTAATTAATTTTTCGGTTCAGCCTTAAAGTTTTCTCAGTTTAGATGACTAACACTTTTAGACATATTCTTCCATTCTTGACTTTCCGTGAATGGAAACAGTCTTGAACCAGCGGTTCGTTTGAGTAGACACTACTCTTGGACCGTGGGATGTCTATTTCGAGTGTTACTCGTCGGGATTTCTCGGATTTTCCAATATACCAGAAAAAACAACAAATCATAACATTAAAGCTCCCACTAGTTTATCGGTTCCAAATACCGTCTAACGAGCAATGCTTTATTTTTTTTTTTTTATGATTTTCCGATTTTTTTCGATTAGAAAATCTTTCATACATAGTTCCAATGTTTCCAGAAAAACAACAAATCATAGAACTCCCACTAGTTCATCGATTCCAAATATCGTCCAACTAGTGATATTTCATGACTTTCCGGTTTTTCAATTAGAACGGTTACGCGTGTAGTCAGTTACACTTTTCTAATGTTCTAGAAAAACAACAAATCATAAAGCTCCCACTAGTTCATCGATTCCAAATATCGTCCAACTAGCAACATTTCATGATTTTCCGATTTTTCAATTAGAAAATTACTCGTGTAATCACTACATACTCAAAATTCACTAGAAGAATTTCAAAGTCTGAAATCACCTTTGATCAAACTAAGTTTGTCTTCCGTTTGACATGAATGACACTAGTGACATACCTATATGTCACTCTGGTTTTTAAAAGGCTTAAGAGAAAATATCTCTTTCGAAAAGTAATTGCATTATCGATTAACTAGTTCAACGTCCTAGTTACTTTCCACTTTTTAACGAAGTCAATACTAGTCCATTTAAGCAATTTAGTAAAGAGATATAATGCTGTAAATAAAATGACATATATTAATTCAAGTTTAACACTACAATATAAGTTTATTTTAGGAATTGTAAACTAAAATTAAGTCTACTCTACCATTCCAAGGTTTTAACCTCGCATCTCAGTGCCGCCGTAGGGTAGGTCAAAGAGATGACGGTTAAATCGAGACAATCTCATCAATGAATAACTTGTGAGAATCGAACATCCCACGAGAATCGAACATCCCTTTATTCATTGACCACCTTCCTTTTTAGCCTAGATATTACCAAAAATCCTCATGATGAGTGTGACCTACTATATCGGATCTCTTAGGTACGCCCCGAGTGTGCCGTCGTAGGATAGGTCGGTGACCCGACGAGTACCCGGAAATCCTATCCTTTCGGAGACAAAGCCATGAATGTTGATAGGGGTGAACACCATCCGTAGAGGGACGAAATCAAAGCGCCTCGAGGCGTTACCCTTCTCTCACTTACTTGTATCTATAGTAGAGGCCGTGGGGTTGGTTGTCGCCTCCCCCCGCTCCCACTCAATAATTTGGAAGTGGTTGTGGGTTAACTAACCACGTCTTTTTGATGTTATCATAAAAGCTCATCAAATCAAGGATTCGAATGGTGTCGGTAACGTAGGCAAGCCTACCCGTCCTATTCGTTGGAACATATGTGACAGTCGGACGAAATCGGGTCAAGACAGCCTCATTGAGATAAGAAGGAATCACCCCTCCGTTCTCCGGTGTAGCTTAGTCTTGCCGGACCCCCGTGCATACATCACACTAGGAGGGTTCAGTCGGTCGATCAAAGCTTAGTTGACCACCCAACCTATAAGCGAACCCTTTTTATCCAAGATTTATTGTTCTTTTACCATCATTCAATCTCGTAGACACTACGAATTGAAAACGTGATCTCGTTTGGGCTTTAAGGCAGTTCACCGAGAACACACACCGAAAGGCTTAACGATTTCATAACCCGTCCTCGGATCTTTAATTAGTTACTAAATTAATTAATTACCACGTATTAATTAAATTTCAACTAATTACGCGAGTTTGTATACATGCCTATTTTAATTACCAAAATTAAAATTCTACATGTATGAATGGAGTGGATTTATGATATGATGCATGTCATGGCAATTCCGATTTTATATCTATTTTATGATCAAACACATAAAAAATAAATTGCGGAAAATTTAAACACCGAGATGGATCGTTGGTACCCCCGTGTCTAGTCTATTCTAGGAAAGCAGTAAGTTACATAATATATGTCTTCGAGTCTTGATCTTGAAAACTTTCGGATCTTCAAAGCTTCGATTTCGACACGAACCACGAACGACGAGGAGAGGAGGCCGTAATATACCAATATATTTAAAATAGTGTTATTTGTTTATAAGGACGTGTTTTGATACTTAATTAGGCACTTAGGACATCCAAAAAAGATCATTAGTTATAAGGACGGATTTTATCCAAGTTTCCTAAATTACCCCTCTCCCACCGTGACATACTCTTTCATCAAAACCACACTGCCAGATGCAAGAACAGAACTTTCGGCTGCCACTTCACGGGCATAAATCAATTCTTCCAATTCCTCGTTTCTGCATCCATTAATGGATGAATTGCATTCTAAGCAACAGCCATCCACATGCTCCTCAAGATTCAGCCATCCACATGCTCCTTAATATTCAGGGGCAAGTGCACACCTTTCTTCGTGTAAAACCTCAAATTCAAAACAAGAATTCCAAAACCGGAAAATACAAGACAACGCACCTGTGACGCTGTGATGATATGGATCATCGAAACACTTTCATCTGACTCCATTTTGTCAAATCGCTACAGCGTCGTGCCGAAGCTGCAAGGCGGATTGAGGAGGAGGCTTATGGAGTAGCCGGAGCCTCAACTTCTGTGGATGAAGACGGTATCAAGATTCTGCAGGTGTACTCGAAGGAGATCTCTCGTCGCGGGCTTGATGCTGTGAAGTCTAGATCTATTTCTGCAACCAATGCGCCGGCCGCCGCTTCTGTTGAGCTTGAGCAGAGTTTAGGGGAGAATTTTTAGGCTAGTGAGGAGGTGTACATTTCCGATTAAAGCATAAACATTTCCGATTAAAGCATTGTCGGAGAGATTAATCCTGAAGTTGGCTAAGTCTCTTTCTCTTGAAGTAAGTACTGTGAACTATACCCATGGAAGCTTCATCTTCCCTGGAGCTCAATCGTTCTCACATCGTAGTTTCTTTGAAGAAGTTTCCTTTCTAGATAGCTATTTTGGGAAGCTTGGTTTTGGTAGCAAGGCTTTTGTGATGGGTTTTGGTTTTGGTTTTGGGAATTACTTCAGTCTTTTGGCCCTGTATACGCTTAGTATTTGGTCGTAAGCAGGGAAGAAAGTAATTTGGGGTGAAAATTTGAAAAATTATGTGAAAAGCTGCCACTGATAACGAAAATAATTGACAGTGATTTTGTTTTGTTGTATTTCCATATTTGCCTCTGAAAAAGATGAATATGGAAGTATCATGGCAGAGATGTTTTGGCAGATGAGAATGTACAATGGCTTTTCAATATCACCAGGGACCAATCCACATGCTACTCTTTTTATGCTTGGATGATACATTGGCTTGAAGATTAGTAGGGAATGAATGAGATGAAAAACAATCGATTCATATAAAGGGCGTGAATTTGACGAAAGCAGCTTACTTCATGCCAACAGAAACTACCCACTTTCAAAATGTGGTGGCTTTTGATAGCCCTAATCCCATTCTGACAAATGATGATTGAAGTAGCTCTGCTCTCCGTGCATTGTTAGAGAGGCTAGAAGTTCTCTAAACTCAACTTTTGCCATGTTTCATTTCACAAATATGGTTGCTGCACTCTTGGTGGGTGGGTGAAGGGAGGCAGCCATGAAACGGGGGGGAGGGAGTGTCACTGCATAAAATGTTGATGTCACTGCATATGTTTACGGATGTCACTGCATAAACTGTGTGATAAAGTTTATGTACTGTCAAAGCAAAAAAGTAAGGATAAAAATGCTTACTCCCTTGATCATTAGTAGTCTTCACTGATACTTCTAATCAAATTCAGAACATCCCATTAGCTGTCAGTCTTGTGCCTGCAAGTTTCTGTGTTCTATCTTGTTGATATATTCTTGCTGAACTTGCACCTTGTTGAGCCTGATGCCCTTGCAATCCTGTTGAACCTGTCTTTGAATAATTTGTAATAGCTATTAGGCAGTAGTAATAGTTTACTGAACTGTGTATTCATCAATCCAAGTTCAGGTTTGATAATCTATAGGTGTTACATCTTGATTATCCCTCTTGAACTTTGGCTGATAGGTTCAGTCTTGATTAAAGAGTTATTACCTCGTAAAATCTGCTGTAATTCATTAGTTTGCTGAACATTGCTGTAATTTGATTATTATCTTGCAGCTTAACTTTTTTTTGTAATAATATTTCTTTTAACAACCTGCTCAACATATCCTGTTTGTAATTTGATTATTTTTATTTGCTGGACGTTTACATTGCTGCACCTTTTAATAGTTTAAGTTTGCTGCAATCTGTTGGTGAAATAGTATATATATATATATATATATATATATATATATATATATATATATATATATATATATATATTCCTTTTGTATTCTGCAAGTAGCATACAACCTGAACCAACATTAGTCTTTGCATATTAACTTTATTTTTATATCTGTTGAAACTAAGCCGCAGCTTGTTAATCTGTGCTTTAAACTATTATATAAACTTGATCTAGGTATAATAGTTAACACATATAACTTAGATTTAAGTCCTGCTTCGATTATTTCTAAGTGTGTTAATTATTTTATAAACTCGATTTTATTAGTATATTGCTTGCAATATTTGCTTAAGTGCCATAAAAATTTTAAAAAGGCAATTTTTACCCACACTCTATTCACCCCCCCCCCCCCCCTCTAGAGTGTGACTGCGCATTATCGATCCAACACAATTAGTTTAGCATGCGTCACCTTGAAACAAAGAAAGCAAAGATATACGTTGATGGTGGGTTTGTGTATGATTTGGCGATGTCACTGCATAAAATACCAATGTCACTGCATAAAATGCCGATGTCACTGCATAAAATGCCGATGTCACTGCATAAAATATTGATATCACTGCATATCTGATTGCCGATGTCACTGCATATCTGATTGCCGATGTCACGCATATCTGGTTGCCGAATTCACTGCATAAAATGTTGATATCACTGCATATATGATTTCCGATGTAACTGCATAAAAAATATGAATTAAGGTGAAAGATTTATGTTGATCGTAGTTTTATATCAAAAGATATAACCATTTGAAGTCGATTTTATGAAGAAAATAAATCGATTTTATGAAATTAAGTCGGAAAAATATCAAATGTCATCACGGTGTTGCTTCATCAAATGTCATTGCATCCCGGTGATCACTGCATCCCGATGGTCTCTGCATCGCGGTGTCTTTGGATCGAGGGTGACCACTTCATCGCGGTGTCTCTGCATCGTGGGTGACCACTGCATCGCGGTGTCACTTCATCTCGATGTCTCTGCATATATGATTGCCGATGTCACTACAAAAATTGATGTCATTCATATATGATTGCTGATGTCACTGCGTAAAATGTTGATGTCACTGCATATCTGATTGTCGATGTCACTGCATCACGGTGGTCAATGTATCGGGTAGTCACACCATCGCGGTGGTCAAAAAAAAAAAAAAACTCAGCACCTGCATTTGGGAAGGAAAAAAAAAAACAACAACAACAACAAACAAACACAACAGCGGCCAAGTTTCTATATTAAATAGAAAAAGTAATAAATAAACATTCAGCATTGTATTTGCCGTCCGTTCCGTCCTTTTTTTTTTTTTTCATTAAGATTTAGGTCTATTTACCTAATTTTTGTCCTTATAACTAAGTGTTTGTTTTGAGTGTCTTTTTTACCTAATTAAGTCCAAAATGTGTCTTTTTGAATAATTGTCCCTTTAAAATATATCTATATTAATAATTTTTATTTTTTTTTTTTAAATATGTCGGCAAAACCAATTAGGTTATAACAATAATAAAAAGAAAAAAATGCATGCAACACCATGCAAAAAAATGTTGCCGTGAAAAGCTTCTTCTTTTTTTTTTTTTTTTTTTTGTTACGGCCGGTCCCAAAATTTTTATTTTTTATTTTTTATTATATTGATTGACCTAATGTCAATCCCTACAACAATGTTATCAAAAAAAATTTGTTGCCGAGACCAAAAACAAACCAGATTACGCCGCCGGCAATTGTAAAAAAAAAAAACAATTCGGCCTCCTCCCGTTTTACCTTATTGACGATCTTCAACATCATGATCTTCAACACAACTTCTTCGTCGTCTTGAATCCGGATCGAAATTAAAAACAAAAGGTACTACCTTTTTACATAATTAAATTACAAATCCTATGCTCAAGTGATACTAATCAAAAGAGCTACAAAATAGATCTAACGAGTAAACAGTACCAACCCCAATCCATCTCTTCAACCAAGACATTCATAACATAAAAAATAAAACAAAAAATTTCGGCCCCCTTAAAAAAAATTTGGGACAAAAAAAATCTACATGTTTTCCACTCCTAGATCTAATATTTTATACGTATAAATATAGATCACCCTGGGCTCTGATACCACTGTCAGTAATATCATCCGCAACGGAAGCGATTTAAGGATCTAGATCTATAAATTACACGTAATAAAATAACTAGATCTACATCTACAAGGGGGTTGTAGAACATACCTCTTGGATCTCAAAATCCAAGTTGAAGAACCGCAACAGGAAAGAACGAACGAAGGTGTGAAGAGCACCACGATCTTCCGTACGTGTGATCCAAGCAACTCCCGGTGGAAGGAAATTCTCGACTCGAATCCTTCCGATATGCTACCCGGAAAAATCTCCAAGATTTTTCCCCAATCTCCCTTGGCCAGAAATTTTCTTTCTCCTCTCTAAGAGGTAGAAGTCGAAAATATTGTGTGTGTCTTAGGCTTGGAGAACTCTCTTTATATAGGAGAGTAAAAACTTAGCCTCCAAGGATTTAATAATTAATACAAAATCAATTATAATAATCCTATTAAATAAAAGATAATCCCATAATATTCTAGAACAAATCTAGAATAATATTTATCTTTATTTCTTTCCATAAATATTTATCCAATAAATATTTTATGCACATGTCTTATTAATACACAAGAAAACAATTTCTTGTTCCACAAAATAGGGCATGGGGCGAAATTTTATATATTGACCTAGTCAATATTAATTTTGCCATAACACAATAATTGGGCCAAGATTATGAAAAATGTCTTTTCCACATATTTAATTATTTAGCTCAACTAATTTAATAGTCCACTAAACAATTAATTCACATATCGTTTTAATAAAGTCCAACAAGAACTAAATTAATATTATTAGGATTCGACGTCCGAAAATAGCTATGCTATAATAGGAGGCACGTCGGGGACCATGGACTAATAATCAGCGGCTCCGATAAATCAAATAAATAATTATCTTACGAACAAAATAATTATATTCGATAAATCAATCACAGGAATATGCCACCATAATCCCGTGACTGCACTCCTCCGATTATGAGATTATATTTATCTCCTCACGAGAATAATAATAAGCATTCATTGATATAATCATTACATATGGATTAATCCCCCATAGACTGTTCATTCTAAATCGGGAAGTTACCGTTAACCCTTTTTAGAACCTCTTATCCTTATTTACCATTAACCCCCTAGTGATCAATTAATTCATACAACTCACTGGTAGCTAATCAGTGTAATATGAACTCGCGCGATCGATCGGTTTCTAGGATTAACAAATAAGGGAACTGTCTTTCTACTTCTATAAATGGAAGGAATGGATTCCGTATCTGTGATAACACAAACTACTCACTCAATCCAGTACAATGCCAAGATTGGGTAATTAGGACCACAGACTCGGTGTAATCTTTAACCGTCAAGTCAAACCTCATACTGATTCAAGCGGTTGACTGTGATCACCTCGGGATTAAGATATATCCATAAATATGATCATCCATTGATTCGATAAGACTTCTCGATTACGGAATTATATCGTGAACTCTAATCAAATCGGTCCAACACTATATGATATATCTATCATATATAAATGCCCCATTAGGTTCTCTTAACCGAAAGTCCGGATAAGACAATCACACCTATTGTGTTCTGGGCGCATTAATAGCACGTTAAAGGAGAGACCCGATACTCTCGATTAACTTCACTACGGGCTAATTGTATTTTAAGTACATCTTCGCTAACTCAATCCTCCCGTGTATATCCCATACACTGAGTTAAATGATTACATAAACGATATACTTAGGGTTTTCTGTAGTGTAGATACTATTGTCACATCGGTGATTATGAGAATAATAAATATGAATAATAATATCATTTCATTTATTAAATAAAATAATTATAAAATTGCCTTTCGGGCATCACACCTAACAATCTCCCACTTGCACGAAAGCATGTGATTAATTGTTTTAGAGCACACCCTATTATTTAAAATACAACAAACTACATCTCCCACTTGCTCTAAAGCAATGGAGACTCATCCCGTATTCATGTACCCACTAAGCATATCATAACCATTTCAGATTCCAAAGTACACTCCGAGTATGCCGTCGTAGGATAGGTCGGTGACTCGGGGAGCACCTACATCCAAATGTCATGGGTCTTAATGATTAGTCAGGTTGTCGGCTCGAGACAATCCGTAGAATCGAAACGTTACCGGTCCATCTAATCATGTGGTACTGAGTAAACACTGAGCCCGAGATCGACTTAACGATCATCCTCAATCTGACTTAAAGTCAAAATCAGTGTATCACACATATCCAAGTTCCTATGAATATGTCCGCATATAGTTCCTCGTTCTCTTCAAGATACTAAAGGACATACTAAACTTGCTTTGTTAACCGCCGAATCTAAGATTCGATCAAAGTTGACGTTCAATAACCTGACCATCTCTTACTAGAAAGAGAATCTATCCCATTTCTCTTGTTCCGAAGATTTAGAGAGTCATTCCCGAGGCATAGGGTAGAACTTCCTCGTTGAATGTTGCATACACAGATGCATCATCTTAACCAATAAGATGGATGGGAAACCAGTGACTGATTCTAATGAATTCGACCGAGTCAAACTCTTAAGAATGTTGTACAAATCTCTATTGCAGAGAATTGTGGTATTGTCGATTCCGACTTCAGATAACACACCCATGTTGATTCCAACTGGTGCAGTGTTATCCTTCACAAACACTAATATATATTTATATATTCACTACTGTACTAAATTTGATATCCAGTCTACAAAAAGACTTATCAATATTCTGGTCAAATCCACATATTGTAGAAATATATGACTTCCAAAGACCGAGAGGTTTGCTATTTATCCACAAAAGGACATAAGCCTTGACAGTCATCCTGTCATAAGTTCATAAGGCAATACCCTTTTGTTCCGAATGAATCCAGACTCCGTTTGTTTGGCAAGAAAGTCTCAGGGAATCACCCCTATTTTCTGCTTTTGAACGAAATCATGTAATACCGAACTCATTCTACTCTTTTCCGTGTAGATCCAATTACTCCCACTGGACCTGAGACGCTCAGGTGGTTCTACAAGAGTATGAACAGAACTGGAGTACCGAACTCCATTCACAGGGTTATGGCTATTAAACCAACCTCTATTATCAGAATCCTATACTGCTCACAAAAGAGCCATAGGTCATCAATCGATCCTCAGACTACAAAGTCCGCAGAACGCGTAATGGGTAATGGATAAACCATACTCCCATTACATTCTGGGTGGATCGAAATTCTGATCTAGTTTAGTAGTATTTAGTGTTATCACCAACAACCGATGTTGGATGTGGTCTGATTTTAATCAGTTAGTAACTACCTTGAGTAAACGTACTTCAAGGTTCAAGGTTTTGCTGTTTATGGACTCTATCAGAAAGGCTGCAACAGTATAACTGTCCCTTCCCGATTCCAAGAATCCAATATCTTACCTTTATACTCAATAGGTTAAAAGATATATCACGAATGGTCATTGACCGAACGTATGCGTGAAATTCCCAGTCTTACCTTCAAGCACCGTGTGCTAAATGCTTATATCTACGGAAGTGGGGTGAACCGAATCCACACCTTATCCGTAAATTCCAAAGCATATTCTAGTTAGACTTCTCGGTCTTACATGTCAATGTAAACCGTTATTTCACTTCCAATATCTTTATTGAGTTAAGCAGTGTATTATAGCACATCTAAAAACTATATAAGGCAATTTAATGGTTTCTCACTTAGTGAAAACATTTCACTATGAGGCAGGCCGAGCATCAGTCCCTAGGACTATGTGATGGCCCAGTTCTGAGTATAGAATACTCTAGCTCTGTTGAAAACAGAGAAACCTCAAAATATTTTGGATAAACTTACCGGAGTGTTTGAATAGTTATCGGACAAGAAGTCACTACTCGGAAGCTCCTACTAGCTTGTATCTTTCATCAGACCCCGAAGGTTGTCATGAACAAGCTATGTTACTTCTTTATAACCATTATCCTTTCCCGATTGAAAGGAAACTTAGTCATTGAACCTTTGAGACAATATAACCAGACTGGGAGAAAAGGAATCACCCTGAGCCGGTCTTCGGGTCTTGTCTTTTAGGGACTATGCACTAACTATGGAATATGAAGGAGCGTTTATCTAAATATAGAAACCAATTGCTTTTAATAGTTCTTAAGATGTGTTTTATAAACATATTTCAGCAGTTCTAAGTGGTTTTTGACTTTATCAAACAAAAGTCCGAGTCCTGGATTCGTACTACAAATGGTATATTCACTTTCTATACGACAAACAAATTATCGAATAGAAGGTAAATCCATTCGTTCCAACGAATCTTAAACAAAAAAATAATTTTTCCACGATATCCAAGGATTGAATCCGAGATTCATTTCCTTATATCACTCCCACTTTTCTAGCTAAAATTAACCGCCCGTTGATTACTCTTTTAATCGTTAAATGCACTGCTACATTGTTCTTCCAAAGACTTAGCTCGAGAAAATTGCCAAGGATTCATAGGTTGGTGATCCAAAATCACTATCCTTATCCTATGATTTTCGATTAATTAATTTTTCGGTTTAACCTTAAAGTTTTCTGAGTTTAGATGACTAACACTTTTAGACATATTCTCCCATTCTTGACTTTCCGTGAATGGAAACAGTCTTGAACCAGCGGTTCGTTTGAGTAGACACTACTCTTGGACCGTGGGATGTCTATTTCGAGTGTTACTCGTCGGGATTTCTCGGATTTTCCAATATACCGGAAAAAACAACAAATCATAACATTAAAGCTCCCACTAGTTTATCGGTTCCAAATACCGTCTAACGAGCAATGCTTTATTTTTTTATGATTTTCCGATTTTTTCGATTAGAAAATCTTTCATACATAGTTCAATGTTTCCGGAAAAACAACAAATCATAGAACTCCCACTAGTTCATCGATTCCAAATATCGTCCAACTAGTGATATTTCATGACTTTCCGGTTTTTCAATTAGAACGGTTACGCGTGTAGTCGGTTACACTTTTCTAATGTTCTAGAAAAACAACAAATCATAAAGCTCCCACTAGTTCATCGATTCCAAATATCGTCCAACTAGCAACATTTCATGATTTTCCGAATTTTCAATTAGAAAATTACTCGTGTAATCACTACATACTCAAAATTCACTAGAAGAATTTCAAAGTCCGAAATCACCTTTGATCAAACTAAGTTTGTCTTCCGTTTGACACGAATGACACTAGTGACATACCTATATGTCACTCTGGTTTTTAAAAGGCTTAAGAGAAAATATCTCTTTCGAAAAGTAATTGCATTATCGATTAACTAGTTCAACGTCCTAGTTACTTTCCACTTTTTAACGAAGTCAATACTAGTCAATTTAAGCAATTTAGTAAAGGGATATAATGCTGTAAATAAAATGACATATATTAATTCAAGTTTAACACTACAATATAAGTTTATTTTAGGAATTGTAAACTAAAATTAAGTCTACTCTACCATTCCAAGGTTTTAACCTCGCATCTCAGTGCCGCCGTATGGTAGGTCAAAGAGATGACGGTTAAATCGAGACAATCTCATCTATGAATAACTTGTGAGAATCGAACATCCCACGAGAATCGAACATCCCTTTATTCATTGACCACCTTCCTTTTTTAGCCTAGATATTACCAAAAATACCCATGATGAGTGTGACCTACTATATCGGATCTCTTAGGTACGCCCCGAGTGTGCCGTCGTAGGATAGGTCAGTGACCCGACGAGTACCCAGAAATCCTATCCTTTCGGAGACCAAGCCATGAATGTTGATAGGGGTGAACACCATCTGTAGGGGGACGAAATCAAAGCGCCGCGAGGCGTCACCCTTCTCTCACTTACTTGTATCTATAGTAGAGGCCGTGGGGTTGGCTGTCGCCTCCCCCGCTCCCACTCAATAATTTGGAAGTGGTTGTGGGTTAACTAACCACGTCTTTTTGATGTTATCATAAAAGCTCATCAAATCAAGGATTCCGAATGGTGTCGGTAACGTAGGCAAGCCTACCCGTCCTATTCGTTGGAACATATGTGACAGTCGGACGAAATCGGGTCAAGACGGCCTCATTGAGATAAGAAGGAATCACCCCTCCGTTCTCCGGTGTAGCTTAGTCTTGCCGGACCCCCGTGCATACATCACACTAGGAGGGTTCAGTCGGTCGAGCAAAGCTTAGTTGACCACCCAACCTATAAGCGAACCGTTTTTATCCAAGATTTATTGTTCTTTTACCATCATTCAATCTCGTAGACACTACGAATTGAAAACGTGATCTCGTTTGGGCTTTAAGGCGGTTCACCGAGAACACACACCCAAAGGCTTAACGATTTCATAACCCGTCCTCGGATCTTTAATTAGTTACTAAATTAATTAATTACCACGTATTAATTAAATTTCAACTAATTACGCGAGTTTGTATACATGCCTATTTTAATTACCAAAATTAAAATTCTACATGTATGCATGGAGTGGATTTATGATATGATGCATGTCATGGCAATTCCGATTTTATATCTATTTTATGATCAAACACATAAAAAATAAATTGCGGAAAATTTAAACACCGAGATGGATCGTTGGTACCCCCGTGTCTAGTCTATTCTAGGAAAGCAGTAAGTTACATAATATATGTCTTCGAGTCTTGATCTTGAAAACTTTCGGATCTTCAAAGCTTCGATTTCGACACGAACCACGAACGACGAGGAGAGGAGGCCGTAATATACCAATATATTTAAAATATATCTATATTAATAATTTTTATTTTTATTTTTTTTAAATATGTCGGCAAAACCAATTAGGTTATAACAATAAAAAAGAAAAAAAAATGCATGCAACACCATGCAAAAAAAAAATGTTGCCGTGAAAAGCTTCTTTTTTTTTTTTTTTTTTTTTTTTTTTTTTTTTTTTTTTTTTTGTTACGGCAGGTCCCAAAAAAAAATTTATTTTTATTATATTGATTGACCTAATGTCAATCCCTACAACAATGTTATCAAAAAAAAATTTGTTGCCGAGACCAAAAACAAACCAGATTACGCCGCCGGCAATTGTAAAAAAAACAATTCGGCCTCCTCCCGTTTTTACCTTATTGACGATCTTCAACATCATGATCTTCAACATAACATCTTCGTCGTCTTGAATCCGGATCAAAATTAAAAACAAAAGGTACTACCTTTTTACATAATTAAATTACAAATCCTATGCTCAAGTGATACTAATCAAAAGAGCTACAAAATAAATCTAACGAGTAAACAGTACCAACCCCAATCCATCTCTTCAACCAAGACATTCATAACATAAAAAATAAAACAAAAAATTTCGGCCCCCTTAAAAAAAATTTGGGACAAAAAAAATCTACATGTTTTCCACTCCTAGATCTAATATTTTATACGTATAAATATAGATCACCCTGGGCTCTGATACCACTGTCAGTAATATCATCCGCAACAGAAGCGATTTAAGGATCTAGATCTATAAATTACACGTAATAAAATAACTAGATCTACATCTACAAGGGGGTTGTATAACATACCTCTTGGATCTCAAAATCCAAGTTGAAGAACCGCAACAGGAAAGAACGAACGAAGGTGTGAAGAGCACCACGATCTTCCGTACGTGTGATCCAAGCAACTCCCGGTGGAAGGAAATTCTCGACTCGAATCCTTCCGATATGCTACCCGGAAAAATCTCCAAGATTTTTCCCCAATCTCCCCTTGGCCGAAATTTTCCTTCTCCTCTCTAAGAGGTAGAAGTCGAAAATATTGTGTGTGTCTTAGGCTTGGAGAACTCTCTTTATATAGGAGAGTAAAACTTAGCCTCCAAGGATTTAATAATTAATACAAAATCAATTATAATAATCCTATTAAATAAAAGATAATCCCATAATATTCTAGAACAAATCTAGAATAATATTTATCTTTATTTCTTTCCATAAATATTTATCCAATAAATATTTTATGCACATGTCTTATTAATACACAAGAAAACAATTTCTTGTTCCACAAAATAGGGCATGGGACGAAATTTTATATATTGACCTAGTCAATATTAATTTTGCCATAACACAATAATTGGGCCAAGATTATGGAAAATGTCTTTTCCACATATTTAATTATTTAGCCCAACTAATTTAATAGTCCACTAAACAATTAATTCACATATCGTTTTAATAAAGTCCAACAAGAACTAAATTAATATTATTAGGATTCGACGTCCGAGAATAGCTATGCTATAATAGGAGGCACGTCGGGGACCATGGACTAATAATCAGCGGCTCCGATAAATCAAATAAATAATTATCTTACGAACAAAATAATTATATTCGATAAATCAATCACAGGAATATGCCACCATAATCCCGTGACTGCACTCCTCCGATTATGAGATTATATTTATCTCCTCACGAGAATAATAATAAGCATCCATTGATATAATCATTACATATGGATTAATCCTCCATAGACTGTTCATTCTAAATCGGAAGTTACCGTTAACCCTTTTAGAACCTCTTATCCTTATTTACCATTAACCCCTAGTGATCAATTAATTCATACAACTCACTGGTAGCTAATCAGTGTAATATGAACTCGCGCGATCGATCGGTTTCTAGGATTAACAAATAAGGGAACTGTCTTTCTACTTCCATAAATGGAAGGAATGGATTCCGTATCTGTGATAACACAGACTACTCACTCAATCCAGTACAATGCCAAGATGGGGTAATTCAGATCACAGACTCAGTGTAATCTTTAACCGTCAAGTCAAACCTCATACTGATTCAAGCGGTTGACTGTGATCACCTCAAGATTAAGATATATCCATAAATATGATCATCCATTGATTCGATAAGACTTCTCGATTACGGAATTATATCGTGAACTCTAATCAAATCGGTCCATCCCTATATGATATATCTATCATATATAAATGCCCCATTAGGTTCTCTTAACCGAAAGTCCGGATAAGACAATCACACCTATTGTGTTCTAGGCGCATTAATAGCACGTTAAAGGAGAGACCCGATACTCTCGATTAACTTCACTACGGGCTAATTGTATTTTAAGTACATCTTCACTAACTCAATCCTCCCGTGTATATCCCATACACTGAGTTAAATGATTACATAAACGATATACTTAGGGTTTTCTGTAGTGTAGATACTATTGTCACATCGGTGATTATGAGAATAATAAATATGAATAATAATATCATTTCATTTATTAAATAAAACAATTACAAAATTGCCTTTCGGGCATCACACCTAACAATCTCCCACTTGCACGAAAGCATGTGATTAATTGTTTTAGAGCACACCCTATTATTTAAAATACAACAAACTACATCTCCCACTTGCTCTAAAGCAATGGAGACTCATCCCGTATTCATGTACCCACTAAGCATATCATAACCATTTCAGATTCCAAAGTACACTCCGAGTATGCCGTCGTAGGATAGGTCGGTGACTCGGGAGCACCTACATCCAAATGTCATGGGTCTTAATGATTAGTCGGGTTGTCGGCTTGAGACGATCCGTAGAATCGAAACGTTACCGGTCCATCTAATCATGTGGTACTCGAGTAAACATCGAGCCGAGATCGACTTAACGATCATCCTCAATCGACTTAAAGTCAAAATCAGTGTATCACACATATCCAAGTTCCTATGAATATGTCCGCATATAGTTCCTCGTTCTCTTCAAGATACTAAAGGACATACTAAACTTGCTTTGTTAACCGCCGAATCTAAGATTCGATCAAAGTTGACGTTCAATAACCTGACCATCTCTTACTAGAAAGAGAATCTATCCCATTTCTCTTGATCCGAAGATTTAGAGAGTCATTCACGAGGCATAGGGTAGAACTTCCTCGTTGAATGTTGCATACAGATGCATCATCTTAACCAATAAGATGGATGGGAAACCAGTGACTGATTCTAATGAATTCGACCGAGTCAAACTCTTAAGAATGTTGTACAAATCTCTGTTGTAGAGAATTGTGGTATTGTCAGATTCTGACTTCAGATAACACACCCATGTTGATTCCAACTGGTGCAGTGTTATCCTTCACAAACACTAATATATATTTATATATTCACTACTGTACTAAATTTGATATCCAGTCTACAAAATGACTTATCAATATTCTGGTCAAATCCACATATTGTAGAAATATATGACTTCCAATGACCGAGAGGTTTGCTATTTATCCACAAAAGGACATAAGCCTTGACAGTTATCCTGTCATAAGTTCATAAGGCAATACCCTTTTGTTCCGAATGAATCCAGACTCCGTTTGTTTGGCAAGAAAGTCTCAGGGAATCACCCCTATTTTCTGCTTTTGAACGAAATCATGTAATACCGAACTCATTCTACTCTTTTCCGTGTAGATCCAATTACTCCCACTGGGCCTGAGACGCTCAGGTGGTTCTACAAGAGTATGAACAGAACTGGAGTACCAATTACTCTACCCAATTTTCACCTTCTTCTTCGAGTCATTTCTTCAGGGGAACTTTGATCTACCGATTAGTCTGCTTGACTTGTCCATTCGTTTGCGGGTTGATAACGGAAAAATTCACCGTTATTTTTATAACTTTTCAACCCGTTTCTGATATCATTTCGAGTATTTTTATATCAGTTCGAGTCATTAATTCCTATGTTTCATCTAAATATGTTAGTAGTAGTTATTTTATAAAATATCGTGTTTTTATGTGTTTTTACTAGTTTTTGTACCGGTTTAGTAACCGGAGTGTCGTGTCGGATTTACGTTTGGTATTTTGGTGGTTTATTGCAGAATTATAGGTTAACCAAAATCCCGAGTAACGACACGTTTTGAGGCCTAAAAGAGGTGTTTATGGGGATATAAGAGTGTGCCACAAGCTTAAAAGGTCAAGTGGATCAGTGGTTCGTAGTGTCACTAACGATTTATATCTTCGACGAACCAATGGCCCATTAAAACGGCATTTTCTGAAGAGTTGGCCTTAATGAAAGTTGTAGATCTTTGATAGAGCTTTCCAACGCATTTTGAATCATGTTAATTGGAGGTCTACAACTCAAGTTATGACCAAGTGGCTAATCGATTCGTAATAGTAAAAATCCCGAAAACGACACGACATACGAATGGCTCATCAAAACGGCGTTTTCTGAAAAAGAATCCTTCATGAAAGTTGTATATCTTCAAGAAAGCTTTCTAATGGATTTTGAATCAAGTCAATCGGACTTCTACAACTCAAATGGTGGTCAAGTGGCTAATTGATTTGTATTAAGGAAAATGTCGCAAACGACACGTAATGGGAATGGCCCATCAAAACGACGTTTTATGAAGAAGTGTCCTTCATGAAAGTTGAAGAATTTTCCGAGAGCTTTCTAATGACGTTTGAATCATGATTTTTGGAGGTCTACAACTCGAGATATGAATTTTAGAAGTTTAATATATAATTATATATAATTTCGCCGCTGCAGCATGTTACTGTAATGATGAGTAATGATGATAAGTTCGGATCGATCCGGCTCCTACCCGGATCGATCCGGCTCCTCAACATTTGCTTATATATACAGCATTGCAGAGCTGTGATCCTTTGCCCCCTTCTTTCCCTCCTTTGCTTCATCTTCTCCCTTCTATTTTATTTTGGGGCCTATATATATCTATATTGATATATATATTTAGTAATTTATGTCGTTATAATGTCGGTGTAATAACCCGACTAGTTATCGTTTTAATATAATTTCATTTCCGTTTTTATTGCTTTCTTTTACTTTTATGCAATTAGTATAAATATATATATACGTATACTATATATATATCTATATCTATATATATCTATATATATATCTATACGTATATCTATATAGCTGTAGTTATCTTTTTCGTTTTGTTTTCTTTCGTTTTGTTATTTTCGTTGTTATTTTCGTTAATATGAGTAGTTAAACTAAACATAACCGAATTATGTGAAAACGGGTAAAATTAACCCTCGGGAGACGAGATGGGAGTTGTGTGCGCGTAATTAAACGTTCGTATGATAAACTCATGTTTTAAAACCCGTTTTGATCATTTTCCTAACTTTGAATAAAATTGACAACTTTGTTCACGGTTACATCGAGCTTATAAATGTATTTTGTGGTGAGATGTGAGATATGGATATCACTAATCATAGTCCCGATTGTTAGATTGACAATCTAAGTGATAGATCTGGACTATGCCTAAGTGAAATTCTTATTTTTACGAGATGTGCGAAACATGTTTTAAAATCACTAAACCATAGTTTTAATCGTTAGATTGGCAACCTAAGTGATACGTTAAAATTATGTTTTTGTGAGGTTTTTCAACGGCTTTTTATTCCGGTCAACCATGTTAGGCGAGTTAGCTCTCTAAAGGGAGGGTTAATAAACCTAGTGTGGGGGTTAAGTGAGAGCTGTTCAGATCTTAACGCAAGAATAAAGAGTTAACACCTGTGAATGTCATATGAACTGAATCAGATAAAACACACTCCTTATCAAGTTTTTCCTGTGGGGAGATAACCTGTTGGATCATGGCTCGGCTATGCTTTTTAATCACCTAGTTAATCTCGTTAGTTAAAATTTATTTTTCGCATTAGTATAAAAACTCCACCTAAAACTTTGATCACCTAGACTAAGTTCGACGTTCATTTTGGTACTCACAACCACATTTCTCTTGGGACGACCTCGTACTCCTGTAGCTATCCTAGCAATCGACCTGGTACTCTGCCAGTTAGAGAGTTAGTTTACCCACAGTTGCGAGTCTTTATAAATGTATTTTAGTGGGTGAATTTTTCGCTCATCAGAAAAATTGGCGCCGTTGCCGGGGACCAATATTTTAGTGGGTGTATTTTTCTCTCATCACGGGTAACCTTATGAAGTGAAATGCTGGGATATCCCTAGCTCGGCACACCAAGATCGGACCCCTTTGTCTTTGTGCCGTTATCTAATATCAATGTCTTGGGGATTCCGTATCGGCATACAATGTTCTTCCAGAGGAACTTCTGGATTGCTTTAGCTGTAATCGTAGTGAAAGCCTCGGCCTCTACCATTTGGTGAAGTAATCTACAGCAACCATTAAAAATCTGAGGTTTCCTGGTGCTCGGGGTAGAGGCCCGATTAAATCGACTCCCCATTGGTCGAAGGGCCACGCCGTGATCAGGGGAATCATCTGTTGAGAAGCTTGATGCGATATATTATTGTGCACCTGACATGATTTACACCTGCGGATGATGTCCTCTGTATCTTGTCGCATGGTCGGCCTGTAATAGCTGAATAGACAGCACTTTCGTGCTAACGTTCGGGCTCTGGGATGATTTCCGCAAATTCCTAAATGGATTTCCCGGAGCAGATAGTTTCCTTCATCCTTTGTTGCGCACCTGAGCTAGGGTGCCTCGAAAAACTTCCTATAAAGTACGTTGTCAAAGAGTGAATACCGGGCCGCTCTGAATTTCAACTTTCTTGCTAAAGTTTTGTCTCCCGGTAGTATTCCATTACGGAGGTAGGACACTAAAGGATCCATCCAAGTATCTTTCTTTGTGATGGGTTGGACCTCTTGGGCCTCATAACTTCTTACCTGCAATAATTCTACCAGTACCTTTTTGTTAGAGACGAAATTAGATGCCAACTTGGAAAGAGCATCGGCTCGTCGATTTTGGGATCGGGGAACCGGCTCGATAAGGACAGTTTGGAAGGCTTTCTGCCGATCATGGGCTACGGCCAAGTACCTCTTCATAGGCTCTTCTTTAGCTTCGTATTCTCATTTCACATTATTGACGATCAACTGGGAATCACTGTAGACCCGCAAGCTCCTAGCCCCCAACATAGCTGCTAGGTTAAGTCCGGTGATCAGAGCTTCATACTCGGCTTTATTATTGGTGGCCGAGAAGCTGAATCGGAGAGCGTAAGGAAATTCTTCGCCCTTTGGACTGATGAGCAGGATTCCTACCCCGGCTCCATCCTTGCCTGAGGATCCATCGACATATAGTGTCCAATGTTCGACCTCGGTGCTCGGTTGACTATGCTCGGCGGTTATGGCCGTTTCTTCTGCCAGAAAATCTGCTAATGCTTGGGCCTTAACCGATGTTTGGGGATGAAAATCCAAGTCGTACTCTGCTAACTCCACTACCAATTTTGTCAGCCGACCTGACATTTCTGGTCGGGCTAGTATTTTCCGAAGAGGTTCATAAGTAACCACGACTATCGGATGAGCCTGAAAATAGGGCCTCAGTTTTCTGGAGGCATGTACTAAATCTAGCGCTAATTTCTAGGCATTTGAGTATCTGACCTCGAGGCCGTGAAGAGCTTTACAGACGTAGAAGATAGGCTTCTGCATATTGCCTTGTTCCTTGATTAGGACTGCACTTATGGCTTCATCACATACTACTAAATAGGCGAACATGGTATCCCTTTCTGTGGTGAAGTTAGTGTGGGTAGCTCGGCTAAGTATATTTTCAGATCATCAAAGGCTCACTGGTATTCTTCATCCCATCTGAACGGGTTGGTTTGTTTTAGAATCTTGAAGAAAGGGAGGGCTCGCTGGGCTGATTTGGATAAAAAAAATGCCCGAGCACAGCCATCTTTCCCGTTAACCTCTGGACTTCCTTAATGTTCCTTGGTGTCGACATTGTTCTTAGTGCTTCCACTTTATCTGGGTTAGATCTGATGCATTCCTGAGAAATCATATACCCCAAAAATTTCCCTGTCCGAACTTCGAACTTGCACTTCTTGGGATTAAGTTTCATTTGTGAGGCCCTAAATACTTCGAAGACTTCCCTCATGTCAATTAAGTATTATTCTATGGATTTACTCTTGATTAAGAGGTCGTCTACATATACTTCCATACATCTTCCTATCTGGTCTGTAAATATTGCATTGACTGCCATTTGATAGGTTGCACCGGCATTTTTGAGGCCAAACGGCATAGTTTTGTAACAGTACGTGCCGAACTCCGGAATGAACGAGGTCTTTTCATCATCCTGGGGGTCCATGGCAATCTGTTGATAACCTCTGTAGGCGTTCAGGAAACCAAAGACTCTGAAACCTATAGTTGAATCCACCATTCGGTCTATTTTAGGCAAGGGATAACAGTCCTTGGAGCAAGCTTGGTTGAGGTCAGAAAAGTCTACACACATCCTCCAACTACCATCCGGCTTTTTCACTAAGACGAGATTCGCCAACCAGTTCGGGTAGCTCACTTCCCGGATGATGTTGTCCTGGAGCAGCTTTGCTACTTCCTTCTTAATGGCCTCTATTCGTTCTTGGGAGAAGTGCCACTTCTTTTGGCGAACGGGTTTCCGGTTCGGATCAAAGTTTAACTTGTGCATGGCTAAGGCCAGGGACAAACCAGGCATATCCTCTGTGGTCCAGGCGATAACATCATTGAATTCCTTCAACAGGGCTATTAATTGTCCTTTATATAGGCCAGGGATCCATAATCCTACTTTCATGGCCCGGTCATCCTGATCTTCCCACAGACAGACTTCCTCCGCTTTATCGTCTGAGGACCAGGTTTTCTCACTCTCGGTAGCAACTCCTCGATAGGGACCGGCATTGACTCGATGTTTCTGTTTGTGTCAGACGCACATCAGCTTCTCTCTTGATCCACGTTCTTTAAGATCTTCATGAGGCCTCCGGCGGCCAAGAATCTTAAGCTGTTATGGGTGAGCGATACGACAGTCCGTAGGCTGATCAACGGAGGATGACCTATAATCATGTTATAGGGGGACGGTGCCGTAATCACCACGTACTTGACTAAAAGAGTTCAGCCTAACGGAGGTCGGCTTAAGGTGATGGGGAGGACAAGGGTGCCCTCTGCATAGACTGGTGATTCGGTAAAGCCGATCAAGGGAGCAGTTGCAGGTGTTAATTCAGAACTCTCTAAGTACATCGATTGTAAATTGGAATGGTATAAAATACTAACCGCACTTCCTGTGTCAATGCAGATACGCTTTACCAGATTCTGACTCACCATGGCCTCGATCGTGAGGCCATCACGGTTAATCACCAGGGGAATAGGATCTCCGGTGCTGTATGCCACTTCCTCGAGAAATCTTCATCTTTTGTAGGATGGTGTGACATCGGGGCGTTGATCATCTTCTTCCTCCGGAATCCAGTTTCCATATCCTCCAGATATAACGCTGACGTTCTCCATCTGACGGCTTGTTATCGCGGTGGTATTCTTTGAACAGATTGTCAACAAAAGGGCCCTCCTTCAAGTGCCAATTGACGATCCCAAAAATCGCCTATCTGAAATCTAAGGTTCTTTCTCTAGTGGTAACCTATTCAAATTCACAATAACCACAAATAGGCAGAGAGGGATACTTTTTGGAGGTGTTTTTAGATTGCACTTGATAGTGATCAAGCTGCCTACGTATCCAATGCGGGAATTGGAATCAAGTCTCCATAGTTCTTTATGCATGGTTTATATAGAGGGGCTTGTGTTAGTGTGTGGCGTGTCTATAATGGACACTCATTGGCGTGTTCCCTAAGGAAGAAGATTATGACTAGTTGATCTCCTTGATTTTAGTAGATAATTGAGATATTCAAATATTAACATTAAGTGATAAAGATAGGAACCTTTAAGACTCAAGATTCCTTCCGTAGTTATCTGATTTAGAGTGTGTGCAAGGGGTTTGGCTCGATGGGGACCTAAGCCGACCTTCTAGGTCGGAGGTGGGTAAGTTTGGACACAAGTATTGGCCGACTTGGGGAGAGTATCCGAACTAACCCAGTTTAGCTATCGGAGTTCTGACCCTTTAAACAACCTTTCTCTCTCTGTTATTAATGTTGGGCTGCTAAAGGAATGCCATATAGGTGTGTTTAGTTTTTTGCATCGTCAAAAACCAACAAAGACAACAACAGAAAAACCAATCCCAAAATAGAGCGGGAACAGAAAGCAAAAAAAAAAAAAAAAATCTCTCTGACAGCCGGATGCATCCCGATTTAAGTTAGAAAAAGTACATCAGAGCTTCAGAAGTCCGATAATTTTCTAACACAATGAGATTTAGTATCCAGCCGTCCCAACTTCTTGTAACTTTATAGTTCTCGCCTTTAATCCAAGTAGTGATCGAAAGATGTAAAGAAAAATTGATAAAATTTGTGCATTTCGAAAGGTGAGAAAATCACATTGATAAAATTTGTGCTCGGGAGTTTGCCTCTATTCTTTCTCTATATTATCAAAGCCCCGAAGAATGCAATCAAAAAAATTGAAAGCATCCGTTCCTTTCTTTTGTACAGGGAATAGGGAATCTGAAGGGCTTTGTTGGGTTTCTTAGGAAAAACAAAATTATCATTAGCAAAAGCAAAGTCGGGCTAAAGGTAGTAAGCTTAAAAAGCCATAATTTGGCTTTATTAAGCAAATAGTGGTGGGCAGGGACGGATGCAGGAATCCGGGTGAGGGGGAGATGTTGTGGGAGAGTGTAAATTTTTAGGGGGGAGGGGGCAAAAAAAATACACAACATAAATAATATTGTTTTTTTCGAATCCAAAGGGGGACGATTGCCCCCTTCCCCACCATGTACATCCGCCTCTAGTGATGGAGGTCTAAGGTAGAGCGTAGAGTACCGTAATGGTTTCTCAAGTGCGGTACATACATGATACCACCCCGAGAGGGTACAAGTCAATGTTATTTTACATAGTGACACATGAGACACTTCTGTGGCCACCTTGTTCAGCACTATTCGCTTAGAGAACTTTACAGCCCCGGTTGGAGAGGTGCGGAGGGAGTGTAGCAAAGCGAAGCGAGCGGAATACTTGGAGAGAGCTGTAGGATGTAATATCACCGGATGGATCATAGATCCACCCGATTACGCAGCGGAAAGTACAAGATCTAGATTTAACAACCAAAATACATGAATAAATAGATCTAAACCTACGAGGGGGTTAGATTGCTTACCGGTTTATTGTGAATAAACGTCTAGAACAATCCGAGATCCAAGATCCAAGAATTGGGAAGCCACCGTCTTCCGGCGTGTATCTCCAAGCAACACCAAGTGGATGGTGATTCAAGCCGCTTGACCTCCTCGATATGCTACCTTAGAAAAACCCGAAGTTTTTCTAAAACTCGAACCCAAAGGAACCAAGGCCGAAAATTCTAAGCCTTGTTCCTTCCAATATTTCGAAAATTGTGATGTGATAAAAGGCTTGGGAGAACTCTCTTTATATAGGAGAGTAATCATTGTCCTCCAAGGATTTAATAATTAAGAGATAATTATTACATTAATCCTTTTTCTAAATAAAAGATAAATAAAATAATTATCCCAAACAAATTAGGATAAAAAATATTATTATCTAATATTCCATGAATTATCATTTAACAAACAAAAGATAAATCACATGTTAAATAATTATCCAAGAAAACTAATTCCTTAATAATTACATAACTCAAAAATTTGCCCTACCCTAGTCAAATAAGGCCACATGCATTTTTCCACACCTTGGGCCGAGTCCATGAAAAATTTCTTTTCCATGTATTTAATTATCTAGTCCAACTAAACAATTAATCCACATATCAATGAAATAGTCCAATCCAACTATTTAATTATAATTGAGGTGAAACGACGAGAAAACCTATATGCAATATTAGGAGCCACGTCGGGGACCATGGACCCATATTCAGTAGCTACAATAAATTAAATAAAATTATTCGTCAGACCGAACAATAATATTCAATCTATTAATTCCGGGATTACACCACCAAAAACCCGAAACAGAACTCTTCCGAATATATATAACTTACACTCAACCATGAGTTGATAAGGTGTCCACTGATATAATCATTACATACGGATAAATCCTCCATAGACTGTTCATTTCGAGTCGGGATATTTCCGTAAACCCTTCTCGAAACATATTATCCTTATTTACCATTAACCCCTAGTGATCAATTAGTTCACATACCGTACTAGTAGCTAATTAGTCTAACATGAACTCCTGGGATCGATCATTTTCTTAGGGCTAACAAATAAGGGAACTGTCTGTCTACTTCCCGAGGGAAGGAATGAATTCAATATCTGTGATAGCACAGACTACTCACTCATTCCAAAATAGAGCCAACGAGAAGTGTTGGACCACATACTGCAAAGTGATCCTTACTAACACATCAAACCCTACCCTAGTCTAAGCAATTGTCTGTGATCACCTCAGGATTGAGATTAATCCATATATGATCATCTTGTGATTCGATAAGACTCGATTATGGAATTATATCGAGAACTCAAATCAAATCGGTCCATCCCTATATGATTATCATCATATATAAATGCCCCACTAGGTACCCTATTACCGACAGTCCGGATGAGACTGTCACACCGTAAAGTGTTCTGGGCGCATTATTAGCATATTAATCATGAGACCCGTACTCAGATTAATCAACGCTACGGACTAAGTTAATTTTAAGTACATCTCACTAACTCAATCCTCTTGTGTATAGCCATACACTGAGTTATGTGATTACATAAACGGGGTACTTAGGGTTTTCAGTAGTGTCTTAATTATAAACATAAATGCATATAATGAGATGAATTATTAATTATGTCCTAATATAATTACATAATTGTCTTTCGGGCACTCCACCTAACAAGAGCGAGCGTAGCGGAGCGAAGCGAATGAGTGAAGTACCGTAACGAGTTCTTAAAGTTCTTAAAGCTTTACGCGAGTTATTATAAGCCACTCGAACGTATGTGAGAGGTAATACTCTTCGACGTGGAAACTTCGACCCCAAGCTTAGCCAACATGGCTTTATACTCAGAAGCAACTCTCTCATCTGCAATGACTATGCCATCACCTAAGATAGCATACCGCGTGAATTTCTTCCTAGCATACACCAGGTCAACAGCTGCCCACACCACTACATGATGTGATAAGGCAAACAACGTCCAGGATGAGTAGTACCCTAAAGGTTGACCAGTGCGGAACTCAATAGGCTGATGCCTATGGCTCCACTTCCGGAAAAGGGGGCATGAAAATATATTCACACCAAGAGCGGAAAACACCGCTACTGATGCAAAATGCTCCCAAACAACACTGACGTTAGGTCATACATCACGTAATGTGGCCACCTATCTATGGAGGACTTTATTTAGGTCGACTGACGAAATAACGCTGTGGCTGCCCCGTAACCTGCGTATCGGTGCCTGTTGATCAAAAGTCCCATCCATTGGGATCTTCCTCAAAAAAGAGGGAGCTTGGGGATTAAGGTGATTAGGTCCATTTATGAGGAAGGGTGTGGTTTTTAGGGAGAGATGGATATGTTAGTGTGATAGGCCAAAAGCCCGCAATCACTTCTGTTTTCCCACATCGGTAGATTAGAATTGTGTAGCCAAAAAAGTTTACTATATAATATGTTTAATCCTATTTTTTTGTTTACCATTGATATGTATCAATTAAGATAACGTCCAGTTGCCTAAGCTATTTCGTCTTTTGTCTTTAGGCTTCAGAAGAGTTGTATCTTTTGTATTTCTCCTCTATATTAATATTTTTTCTTTTTTGTATTTTCACTTCTGATGTTTATTTTGTGTTACCGTCGTTACGGGCTATAGCTCGGTTCGTTTTACCTAATAATATAAAAGGTAGGGTGTGGAAAGGAGTGAGGGAGGGGACGGGGGACATTATTTATAGCATAATGTTAAATCTGAACAATGGTTTTCATTGGAGAGTAGGGGACCGGGGCTTATTAGGTTTTGAAAAGATTTATGGGTTGGTGATAGTAGTCTCAGCTTGATGTTTCCTATATAGGAAGACATTTTTAGATGGAGTGCTTATTCTTAATGAAGCTATTGATTTCCTTAACCGACAAGTAGAGACGGAGCTATGTTGTGGGCTGGGAGTGGTTAAGCAGCCCACCCAGCTCACTCTCTTTTTACATATATAGATGTTTATATTAATTAACTTTTGATAGGTTCTATTGTTAATTATATTAAAATTTGTGTATTCTTATTATTAAAAGCTATTTTGTAATGCCAATAAAACAAATTTAAATTTATGTTTAATGTTTTATCCGGTTCCGTCCACCTTTAAATTTTATTCGGCTCAATTCAATTTTATTAACACATCTCATCTGAATATTAATATTAAGTATCGAATCAATTTTTTGGTTGTTATTTTATGAACTTTAAGAAAAAATTGCACCGTAAAATAACATTGTAAATAATTTAATCTCCCTCGAGTAGAAAATATTAGGAGTATCGACTGGGTTCTATTGTTAAATTTTAAACCATTAAGATTTTTTTTTTCATAATATAACATTATAAAGAAATCCAGCCCACCCGAATACAGAATCCTAGCTCCGTCCTTGCCGACAAGGTCATTCTAGCTTCATTATTAAAGCCGATTTTGAGGGAGCCTTTGATATTGTTAATTGGAACTTATTGGATAATACCTTGAAAAATATGGGCTCTGGGTTTAAGTGAAGAGGGTGGATCATGGGATGTGTATCTTTTGCTAGAGTCTCGGTGTTTGTGGGTGGCAGTCCAACCAAGCAGAGAATTTAACTTAGAAAGGGGTTTAAGACAGGGCGATTCTCTTTCTTCTTTTCTTTTCCTTATTGTGGCTGAAGGTCTTAATATCCTTATGAATCAGCCGCGCAGTGAACCAAAGTTTGTTCTCTGGTGTTTTGATTGGAAAGGGATCCGGTTTCCTTGTCACATTTGCAACATGCAGATGATACAATTTTCTTGGGTAAATAGGATCTTGAAAATTTAAGGAATCTAAAGAGAATTTTATATCGTTTTGAATGCATCTTGGGATTGAAGAAGAATATTAACAAATGTTCTTAATTTGTCGAGTTTAAAGGTCTCGGAAACTTCCTTGTGTTTGGCAGCTGGTATGCTAGGCTTCAAAGTGGGCTCGTTACCGTTTAAATACTTGTGTTTATAGGTTGGACATAATATGAAGGGAAGAGCGGCATGAGATGGAATTGCCTGAAAATGCAAAGAAAAATTAAGCAGTTGGACCTTTCTTTCCGAAGGAGGGAATTGTTGCTCGTCAAAGCCATGTTGAGTGCTTTTCCGTTCTTCTTCTTTTTTTCCGTCTACAAACCTCCTAAATGTGTATTAATTTTTTTGAGAGTGTGAGGACCTCTTTTTTTTTTTAGGGGGGAGGGTTTGGGGCTCAAAATAAAAATAAAAATTCTTGGTTTACTTGACCTAAAATCCAGGCACCTTCTTATATGTGAGGGTTAGTAGTGGGTAGTTTAAGGTACGCCATTTTGCGTTGCTTGGTAATAAATGGTGGTGGAGATTTTTTCTGGACCAAAAGCTTTTTGGCGGAAGGTGGTTGTATCTATTTATGGGGTAGATAGTGTATTGGATGTTGATATGGATTAGGGTGGGAAGGTACGGGTAGGGTGGCATAGTTGACGACGTGAAGTGTATTAAAAAAAAGTTGGTGTTGATTTGTTGGGCGCAGAGAGATGGGTTCCTGGGGATGGTAGCCTGGTGAGATTTTGGCATGATGAATGGGTAGGGGAAGGTTCGTTGAAAGTTTTGTTTCCTATGTTGTTTTCTACTACGATCAATAAAGATTGTCGGATTCAGGATGTGTTGTCTAGGGAGGGTTCGGGATGTGTTGCTATATGAGGGGATGGATCCCCTACGTTGTTGCTATATGAGGGGAATGCCTCCTATGGAATGAAAGTTTTGTTTCCTCTGTTGTTTTTTATTGCGAACAATAAAGATTGTCGGATTCATGATGTGTTGTCTGGGAGGGTTGGGGATGTGTTGCTATATGAGTCTAGTTGCATATTCTATTTTCTGTTGATGGCTTTGTATTTGTTTTGTTTTTTTCCTTGCCTTTCTGATGGTATAAGTTTGATAAATTTTCTACTCGGATCTTGCTAGTATAGTTAATGTATTGGGGAGTGATAGAGCTATTCCCTTAAGTCTACACAATTTTTACACCATTAAAAAAATTGAAAAAATCACAACCACAAGATTATGTTGGGAGTAAAAATGGTGTAGACTTAAGGGAGTAGATCTATCATTGCCCTAATGTAATACATCTTTGGCTGTTAGAAAAAACGTAACTAAAAGCAATGTAATAAGGCGTTGTTGGGCAAATTAACGTGCACGAAACAATTCTGTAATTACGGCAAGAAATTACAAAATAAATATAAAACAAAATGAAAAATCGTTTTATTAATTAAGAAAAACAAAACTTGAATAAAGAGTCGTTAGAGTACAGACTTAACTTGAAACCTATGATGCACTGATACTTTAATCTGATCGCTGTGCGCCGTGTCCGACACAAGACACGACACGACACGACACACTCCGATACGCTCAGACAACGTGTCCGACACGTGTCGGCTGTTTAAATTAATATTATTTAAAATTTAAATATTTGACACGTTTCCGACACACTGTCGACACTCCCCGACACAACACCGACACTCCTGAATTCAATTTTTTTAATTTTTTTTCTTTATTGCTTGCTCAATTGATAGCTTGCCTAAGATTGGTACCTACGTGTCGAGAGAACTTCAACAACGTTAAAATACACGGTTTTCATTTCTATAATAATTAAATAAATACTATGCCGTATCAAGTTTATGATTTTTGTTGATAAAGAATCATTTTTACAAATTGTAATAATTTGAAGGTCAATCACAATTTATTTTTTGTTGACAAACAATCATTTTTACAATTTGTAATATTTTAATGGTCCATCACAATTTTTTTGGCACCGTATAAAGGCCGTATATCTATTCTAGATATTCATAGCGTTTATGTAATACCTATCTTATTTTGTTTAGTTTTTTCAGATGTTTACAAATATTTTTTTGAATAAATTGAATTTTAGTTACATTATATATATATATAACGTGTCGACGGCGTGTCGTGTCCTTAAATTTTGGAATTAGCCGTATCGCCGTAATCGTGTCGTGTCCGTGTCTGTGCAACATAGCTTGAAATCTATCCAGAAATATAGTTTGAGTTTCTGGAAGAAAAAAAGAGAGTAAATAATGGAAAATGAAAAAGACACATAATTCCTGTGCTTTTGTCCTCCGAAAATTGAGATATGTGGTTCAGAATTTTTGTGTTATTTTTGTTTTTCTTATAAAAGTTAAAATGTTTGGTTATAAAGTGTTATGTGGATGATTTGTGTGGATAAGTGTGTGTGCCTAAATCATCTTCCGCGTAAATAATAAGGTGATACTTCGTTTAACTTCATAATTTACATAAATATTATTTATCATAACATTTTTCGTGATACAATTTATTATTTATTATATTTATAATCCGCTGGTTGAATCAATGTTGAATCAATCACAAAGTCTGGATTTGCTCCTAATTCTCCACTAGTGCATGTTACCTTGCTCCTCCTCCTCCTACACACCGTATTTGCCACCACTCTTTGTTCCTTGTCTGCTTGAGCCACCCTTACTGTGGCCGCCTCTGCTTGCTCCTCCTCCTCCTCCAACACCTCTGCCTCTACCACCGCCCTTTGTTCCTCCTCCTGTTGAGCCGCCTGTACCGCCTCTGCATGCTCCTCCTCCTCCTCCTACACCTCCGTCTCCGCCACCACTCTTTGTTCCTCCTCCGCTTGAGCCGCTCACACCGCTCCCGCTTGCTCCTTCTACACCTCCGTCTTTGGAAACACTCTTTGCTCCTCCTCCGGTTGAGTCGCCCACACCGCTCCTGCTTGCTCCTCCTCCTCCTCCACTTGATTCGCCTAAACTTCCTCCTGATGGATATGCCACTACTAAAGTAAGGTAAACAATGGCAAGAATGAGCACAATGTTAAAGAGTTTTAGCATTTTGGTAGCCGTGAATTAATTGCTTTTAGGGTATATATGTGTTTTACGTGGTCTAAAAAACTGACATGCTATATATATCTAGGAATAGGAGATTCTCCTAGACCAGACTCTTGAACTCGTTAACAAGTAATGCCAAGATAAAATGCATATACTTCAACGTTGAGCCCTTATTTAGTCCAACGTTTACAAGTATAATATTTGAACGGAGCTGTTCTTATGAATTAAACAAGGAATTCTCCTCAGGAAATAAAATGTACGAGGAATTCTACAGGGAAAGAAAAAAACTATAGTTGGAGTCGTAAGAAATCAAGTGATATTTTTCTTGGGAAAATTCGTAGGAAAATAGAACACTCCTAGCATTGAAAATGAATTTCAAGGAACCTAAAAACACGTTATTTTATAAGAGATGTTTTTGAAGAAATTCAGAATACTCAAAAAAAATAATAGAAGACTGAAATTGATGTTTTTATTGATGATGAATAAATTGATATAGAAGTGCTCATTTATATAGGAGAGAAATCATAATACAGATAATAGTACTATTATTTATTTGAATACTAAAGATAAATATAAATTAAATTTAATATAACAACTTTATCTATTCTTTTGATTTCATCTGTTTATCTCTTGTGTTATATCTTCTAATACCCTCTCTCAAACGAGGCCGGGTTTGGAGGCTCAGTTTGCCGTGACATAATTTGGAAGACATCTCCACTCCGGCAGGTCTTTCGGAGTCCATTAGCTGTTGTATTTTTGGAAGGCATCTTCACTCCGGTTTTTTCCGGAGTCCATTAGTTGATGTGTTTGGAGGGCATCTCCACTCTTGTTGTTTTTCCGAAGTTCATAGGTTTGATTTTTGGAGGACATCTCCACTCCAGTTGTTTCCGAAGTCCTTAGTTGTGATTTTGGAGGGCATCTCCACTCCGGTGCATGTCTTTTTAGCTCTCCCGGAGTCCATTAGTCTGTGTGTTTGACTTCATCAGCGCACGTATTTCCGGCTCTTCCGATGTCTTTCTTTTGTTGGTTTTTTTTTTTGGGGATTGTGGTATCAGTCTCCAATTGTTCGGATTGGATCTATCTCATACCGCAAAAAGAGATAACTAATGCCAAATTGTTCGGATTGGATCTATCTCATACCTGCAAAAAGAGATAATTAGACATCAATAACACATTCATTGTGACTTGCAATGATAATACCAGTATCAGTTTGTGGTTTAATTTATCTGAGTATTGGCTAAGATTTTGGGGTCAATGAACGACGTGCTTGTGGCAAAGGTATTAAGAAAAAATGGAAATTTGGGGAAATCATTCACGGAGAAGACATCAAATGATGGTTGATATAGATTTTGCATGAATGAAGTTTCGGTGGACTTTTGTTTAATTAGTATAGAAGCTGTTCAAGAGATCAATGGTGGTCTAGAAGGAGTTTGGGTTTACGACAAAGATGAGAAGTAAAAAAAAAAAATCATTAGAAACGAAAGAAAATCAGACTATGATAGTGTTTGAAAGCGGAAAACGGATCGGGCGAGGATTCACCAATATTAAGGCATTCGAAGAAAAAAATCAAATTGATGATGAATGCCAAAATGATAGATATGATTGCTATAGATAATGTTATAGTTTAAATAAATTAGTATAAGATAAAATATTATCTTTAATTTTAATTATTTTGAATTTAGTTTAATATTTTGAATTTATTTTTATCTCATTTTATGTCCTATATAAAGGAGTAAGCATTGTAACATTTGAAAAATCAATTCAATAAAAACACCAGTCTTTTCTTCCGTCTGCGTATTCTGGTTTTTTTTATGGTATCAGAGCCAGGGGCGGGGGTTCGAGTGCCTTAACATTGGCGAACCCTCGCCCGATCCTTCTTCCGCTTTAAAATCATTTCATCCAAAACCCCAATCACAGCCCGATCTCATTTCATTTAAAACCATTACGCATCATGAATGAAGCTTCCATAGCAACCTTCACAATTTGAGTATCTTTTTATGATGAACCAGAACAATGATTCGTGATCCATTACCCTTGCATTATAATTCATTCAGTATCACCTCGTCCAGTATTATTTATTTTATTTTATATCATATAGAATCCATTAGTTAATTCATTCAATAATAAAACAACAGGTTCAACCCAACCTGTTTTTACCATCGTCCCTTATTAGCTGTTTGCCTTCATACACCATGCATCTATAAAAAAAAAAAAAAACAACAAATTATCTTGCATAGTCCATCTTTTTTTTTTTTTTTTTTGTCAGTGAATAAATATCTTATCTATAGCATCTATTCGTTTTTTTCTGGCATCTATTCTATGATAATTGTTCAGGTGAGATCAGAAAAAAAAAAAAAAAAAATGAAGATCCCATGCAGTAAAAGCCATTGGAGGCCGAGGTGCAAAAAAAAAAAACCAAAAATAGATTCGATGGACTCCGCCGAAAAAGACGTGCGCCGGAGTGGAGATGCCCTCCACAAATACCACAACTATGGACTCCGGAAGACCCGCCGAAGTGGAGATGCCCTCTAAAACAACAATACTATGGACCTCGGAAGACCATCTGGGGTGGAGATGTCCTCCAACAAAAAAACAAAAGAAAATCACAATTATGGACTCCAGAAGACCTGCCGGGGTGGAGATGCCTTTCAAAATGTGCAAAGACAAACTCGACCTCTAAACCCGGCCTCGTTTGAGGGAGGGTATTAGAAGAAAAAAAATCAAATTGATGATGAATGCCAAAATGATAGATATGATTGCTATAGATAATGTTATAGTTTAAATAAATTAGTATAAGACACTACAACAAATTAGGTTTTTAGAGACCGAACCTTTAGGGACGACATTTGTCGTCCCAAAATGTAGATTATTAGGGACGACATGCCGTCCCTAAAGATCGGTCAACGTTCGATTAATTAAATATGAGAAACTTAAATCTTTAGGGACGATTCTTTATCTTTTGGGACGACATTGTCGTCCCTAATAATTATTAAATTTCCGCCCTTCCACGTGGATTCCAGAGTGGCAAATTTTACCCGGGAAACTCTTTAGGGACGACAAAGTCGTCCCTGTTTTAATTTTTTTCCCACCCAAAATTTAATGAAATAATTCGAATTTTTATTTATTTAATAGGGACGACATATGTCGTCCCTAAAAATGAAATTTTTATTAAAAAGTATTTTTTTAAAAAAATTATATTTAATATTTAAAATTCAAATTTTTAACCTAAAAATTTTATTTAATATTTAATAATTATTTTTTTGTATCTAAAAATTATATTTAATATTTTAAATTCACTACTCATTAATCAATATCGAATTTGAAATCAACATTTGACTTATAAGTAACGAGAATGAGTTTTAATTTATTACTTATTAATCAATTTCGATGTTGAATTCAACATTTGACTTAAAAGTAACGAGCATCGGGTTTGAAAATCACTACTCGTTAATGAATCTCGAGTTTGAAATCAACATTTGACTTATAAGTAACGAGTCTCGAGTTTGACTTATAAGTAACGAGCCTAAAGGTTTTGAAAATCAGTAATCATTAATCAATCTCGAGTTTGAAATCAACATTTGACATATAAGTAACGATCCTCGGGATTGAAGACCAGTACTCGTTAATCAATCTCGAGGTTGAAATGAACAATGGACTTATAAGTAACGAGCATTGGAGTTTGAATTTACAACTTATTAATCAATATCGAGTTTGAAATCAACATTTGACTTATAAGTAACGAGCATTGAGTTTGAATTTACTACATATTAATCAATATTGAGTTTGAAATCAACATTTGACTTATTATTATCGAGTATAAGGGTTTGAAAATCAATATTGATTAATCAATCTCGAGTTTGAAATCAACATTTGACTTATAAGTATCGAGCCTAAGGGTTTTGAAATCAATATTGATTAATCAATCTCGAGTTTGAAATCAACATTTGACTAAGTAACGAGCATCAGACTTGAATTAAATATTGATCAATCAATCTCGAGTTTGAAATCAACAATTGCCTAAGTAACGAGCATCGGGTTTTAATTCAATAATGATCAATCAATCTTGAGTTTGAAATCAATAATTTCCTAAGTAACGAGTCTCGGGCTTGAATTCAATAATGATCAATCAATCTCGAGATTCGAAAGCGATTAAGTGATTTCAATCCGATATCTTTACTTACAGACGTGCCTTGATAGTACTATCTCCTATATAGATCGTCAGTTCGTTATTGAGCGATTGATTTGAATCTCGGGGTTCGTTAACGAGCGATTGATCTCAATCCCGAGATTCGAAAGCGATTAAGTGATTTCAAACCGATATCTTTTCTTACAGACGTGCCTTGATAGTACTATCTACTATAGATCGTCAGTTCGTTATCGAGCGATTGATTTGAATTTCGGGGTTCGTTAACGAGCGATTGATTTGAATATCGGGGTTCGTTATCGAGCGATTGATCTCATACCGAAATCGATTAAGTGATTTCAAACCGATATGTAATTTATATAATTATATTGATACTATAAATATTTGATACTCTAAATATATATATAATATTGAATAAATAATATTAATAATATGTTTTGAAAAATAAAAAAAATATAAAACTTTATTGGGACGACATTGTCGTCCCAAAAAACAATATGTCGTCCCTAATAAGTTAATACCTAAAATAAAATGGATATTTGTTTATAAGGACTATTTTAAACACTTAATAGGCATTTAGGACACACTTAAATCTTATTTGTTTATAAGGACACATTTTATTTGCTTTTCCACTATTACCCTTTACATCATTTAACACAGTTTTGATATTACCCTTGTTTTACATGCGCAGAAATCATTTCTCAAAGGCCGATGAATTTATAGCAGATTGAATCCAGTTCAGTATTTATCCCTTTTCAGATTGATAAACGGAGAGTTAGAAAAATTTGAGCACCTTGTGTTTGTTGATTTGTCAGCTTGAATTAGTTTGAGAAAATGGCGAAGCAGGTGAGCCCAGATGCGATTTCGCCTTATTTAGCTAACCCATCAACGGATTCTTCTTCAGATGTTCCTGAAATCATTGTTCAAGTGTTGGATCTGAAACCCACAGGAAACATATACATGTAAGATCTGTTTCTTCCCATTCATTTTATTATTTTTGTGAATTACTTTGCTAAAGCTGCTGTCTTCGATCTATTCGCTTTTCTTCCCGCGCAACAAATCAGAAATTCTTCAAAGGTTGGATGCTGATGTTTGATTACTCGTGAATTTTTGTTTAGTTCCTGTTTAAGGATCTCCTTCCATATAATCTCTGTTGGTTTTTCAGTACCTATATAGTAAATGTCCTGAAAGAATATAGTTTTTTGCTAGGGCTCATGAGAAATTCTTTCATTTTTTATTTATTTAATTGGTGATTCTTATTTGAAATGCTGGAATTAGATTAAAAGCTCCATTAAAATTGAATCAGATATAAAGTTTGGCATAGAACATTTATTTTGATCTATGGATTCATAAAGTTTAGATTAAGAATAGATGGTAGAATTTCACATTTTGTGTATGACTGAATTGTTTTTGTTTGTCTGTAGGTTCTCAGCTAGTGATGTGAAAAAGAAGTTGAAGGGGATTCTTCAATCTGGCTTATCATCTGAAGTTGTATCTGGGCCATTCAAAATCTAGGGCTCATTCAGATTGTGGATTATACTTTGAATGACATCCCAACAAAAAATGAAAAGTATTTGATTGTGACAAAGTGCAAAGCTATCTCACCAGCCCTTGAAACTGAGTACAAGGTTGAATTCAAGATTGAAGAATCTGGAATTTTGGTGAAACCAAAAGAGGATGTGCAAGTTAACAAGAAAATCAAAAGTGAAGATAACATGGAATAGTTATAGATTATCTTCAATTCTGGAAAGCTTTTTGACTGAACATTGTGTTTGAGAAGTAACTTGCTTTTTTTTCAGTTTGATTTTTAACGGGGGATTTTGCCACACAAAAACGTTTCTTTAGGCAACGGTGAGATATTAGGGTCTGTTGTCTATTTCCATTATTCATTCAATAAATTTCATTTCAGCTTCTAGTTGCTCTGAAAGTGCGGTACCCTTAACGAATTACTATCCTCAGAGGAAACCATGAGAGTCGCCCGGATCACTTACAACCCTAATTCACATGTCCCTTCATCATTAAATGTCATTGCATCGTCGAATGTCACTACATCGTCATATGTCACTTCATCTTCACATGTCACTACGTCGTGCCGATTTTATGAAGAAAATTTTGATTTTCAGAAAGAATGTTGCATGAGCAAAAATCAAATGTCACCGCATAAATCGTTGCAAATGTTCTTGTCACTGCATAAATTGTTGCATAAGGTGTCACCGCATAAAACGCTGCATAATGTGGTTGTCACTGCATCGGGGTTGTCTCTGCATTGGGGATGGTCACTGCATCGCGGTGTCACTTCATCGCGGTGTCTCTGCATCGCAGTGTCACTTAATCGCGGTGTCTCTGCATCGTGGTGTCTCAGTATTGCGGTGTCAATTCATCGTTGTGTCTCTGCAATGCGGTGTCACTTCATCTCGGTGTCTCTGCATCGTGGTGTCTCTACATCGCGGTATCTCTTAATCATGATGTCTCTGCATCGTCAAATGTTATAACATCGCGATGTCTCTGCATCGCGGTGTCTCTGCATCGTCAAATATTATAACATCGCGATGTCTCTGCATCGCGTGTCTCTGCATCGTCAAATATTATAACATCGCGATGTCTCTGCATCGCGATGTCTCTACATCGCGATGTCTCTACATCGCGGTGTCTCTGCATCGGGGGTGGTCACTGCATCCAGGTGTCTCTGCATCGCGGTGTTTCTGCATCGTGACGCTTCAGATCGATGGTGGTCACTGCATCGTGGTGTCTCTTCATCGGGGGTGGTCACCGAATCGTCAAATGCCATAACATCGCGATGTCTCAGTATCGCGGTGTCCCCGCAAATGCGCTGTCACTTCATCGTGATGTCTCTGCATCGCGGTGTCTCTACATCGTGATGGTGAATGCATAGCGGTGTCTCTGCATCGCGGTGTCTCTGCTTTCACTGCATCGGGAGAGGCCACTGCATCATGGTGGTCAATGCATCAGGGGTGCCCACTGCATCAGAGGTGGTCACCGTATCGGGATGGTCATTGCATCGCGGTATCACTGCATCGCCGTGTCTCTGCATCGGGGGTGGTCACTGCATCGCGGTGTCTCTGCATCGGAGGTGGTCACTGCATCGTGTTGTGACTTCACCGAGGCGTCTCTGCATCGCGGTGGTCAAAGCATCGTGCTGGTCAATGCATCGTGGTGGTCACTGCATCGCGATGTCTCTGTATCGCAGTGTCTCTGCATCGGGGTGGTCACTGCATCGCAGTGTCTCTGCATCGCGATGTGTCTGTATCGCGGTGTCTCTGCATCGGGGTGGTCTCTACATCGCGGTGTCTCTGCATCGCGGTTGTTAGCGCATCGCGGTGGTCTCTGCATCGCGGTGTCGCTTCATCGCGATGTCTCTGTACCGTTGTGTCTCTGCATCTCGGTGGTCAATGAATCGCGGCGGTCATTGCATCGGGACGGTCACAAGATCGCGGTGGTTATTGCATCGGGATGGTCAATGCATCGCGGGGGTTAATGTAGGGTGATCAATATCGTGGTGGTCATTTTTGCATCGCGGTGGTTACCAAAAAAAAAAAAAAAAAAAAAAAACCTTATTTTGCATGAAGAAAAAACTTTTTTATCATACAGGAAGAAGAAAAAAAGAAGGGAAAAATAAAATAAAATAAAAAAACAAACATTCAGTTCAGCGCCTGTTTTAATGGAGTGTATCTTTGGCGCCGGCTTTTTCTTTTTTATTTTACAATCAGCGCTTTGCCCCTTTTTTTTATTTATTAATTGAGGTTAGTTTGGTCTATGTACTGATTTTGTGTCCTTATAACCAAATAAGATTTTTTAGTGTCCTATTTGCCTAATTGTCTAATATGTGTCCTTTTGGACATTTGCCCCCTTAATAAAAAGGGCAGCCCCCTTCTTCTTCTTTCTTTTCTTTCTCCTTCAAAATTCGACTTTCAGAAAAATCCCCCGATCTCAATCCTGCCCTCCTCCTCCGGTCACCACCCCTACCCCCACTCTTCCTCCGGTCACCACTCCTTCAACCACCCCCCCTCCTTCCTCCGGCAAGCAGCAGCCGCACCAACAACTCCTCCGGCAGCTAGCCGCACCAACAGGTCCTCCGCCACTGCTCCGGCCAGCCGCCATAGCTCTGGTAAGGCTTTTTTTTTTTGTCACATTAATTACATGAAATATGACTTGTTTATGTTAATGGAATTACATGAGTAACGATTGAAATGGCATCCATTTAAAGTTGTCATGTTTCATTTCAAGTTGAATGAAACAAATCTACTACTGGGCATCACAGTGTGTTGAATGTGTAATTTCGACTTTTGCCTTGACTTTACAGTGTGTCTGACTTAGTAAAATGGAGTGTGAAATACATTGTTGAAGTGTGGGTGAGTAAGTAGTTAATTTTGTGAATTGCTCGTGAAATATGAAAATGAAGAGGGGTTGAGTGTTGTACTGCAATAGGAAGGCTGTTTTTTGTTTAAATGTCTTGGTGCAACACTTTGATAGAACAATTTTTGGGAGCTTTAAAAAATTAATAGTTGTTTAATTTGCAGGGTGAGGGTGGTGAAAGCTGTTGATAATTAAGTCATTGAAATATCGGATAACCTACTACATAAATGTCTTTTTAATAGTACTAGATAGTATTGTTACTAATCTTATATCCAATCTATATGCTTCTGTTATAATATATCGGATGCTTGTACTTGTATTTTTGTGAAGAAACATTGAATTTTTGATCTGAATAGGATGTAACATTAAATGAGCAGTGTGTAGTCTTGTGGCATTGCTGTATGGTTTGTGTGATCCTTATTTGTTGTAAGAACAAGGTTACATTCCACAATTTCTTGAATACTGGGTTAATAATATTTCCACAATTTCTTGAATCATCATTTAATTGTCTAATTTTATGTTTTAATTATTAGATTGAAGAAAGTAGTAAGCAATTCTGTTTGAAAATGTTCCATGTTGATAACCATTATACGAACTCTTATGTATGTATACTACCTACACAGATGGTGTCACAACATCGACATGATCGCTCACACTTGAAAGCCCAACTATTAGCATTGTCCACTGGCTCTTTTTCCTCGGTGCAAATCGTTCAGAGTTGCGTGATGAACGGTGTTAGATTCAATACAGAAAAACGAGATAGCTCACGTATAACTCAAAATAGTGGGATTGCTGTCAAAGGGCCAGAAGACACTATGTGGTATGGGGTTTTAAAAGACATTTATGTAGTAGGTTATCCACGGGAGAACAATGTTGTTCTTTTCAAATGTACATGGTTCGACACTAGCCCGAATAAGAGGGGTGTCAGAGTGTATAAGAATAGAACAAGTATAAACACTAAAAACACATTTTACGAAGATGAGCCATTCATTCTTGCTTCACAAGCTGAAAAAGTCTTCAACATAGATGATTTGTATAATGGATCTGGTTGGAAAGTTGTTGAGCATTTCCAACACCGTCATATCGTAGAGGCTCCAACTATTGACACCAATGTTGTTGATGATTTGGCAATTGACGAAACAACGCACGCAAATTTCCAACTTTTTGTTCAACTTCCACGAGCGGATGAAGCCTTATACATGAGTGCAAATGAGATAGAATCGCATGAACATGATGACAATTACGATGATGATGTTGATAACGACATCGATGCTGACAAATATGCTTCGTCAGATGATGAAGATGATGATAACGACATCGATGATGACGTGACATACGACCCGAACGCACCAAATGATGGTGAATGATTTGAAGCTATGTAAACCTATCAAACGAGTCATTTTTGTGATGAATGTTGTCTCTTGAATATCTTATTTGCAACGAAACACTGCTTGTTAGTTTAAGATTTGGATATGTAAACCTATCAAACTATTCATTTTTTTAATGAATGTTGTCTATTGTATTTTTTATTCACAACGAAACACTGTTTGTTATATTTGGATATGTAAACACTAAACCTAACCCCGATTGTTTTATTCAAAAGTTATTTACATGGCTTGTGCTGGGTCTGCCGGTGGTTCGCGTCCACCACATCAAAATCCGAATAGGATACCGGCTGATTGTGAGAACGGTATGTAATAATCTTTTTTTTTTTTCATTCTATTCAAATTTTATAATTACCGTTGTACATTTTTTCATTCTATTCACATTTTATTGCAGATGAGTATCCTGACCAATTCATCGTTGATGATGCTGAATTGGAGGCCTTGGAAAGCCGTAAGAAGAGAGGGCAACGCGGCACTGCCAAGGGGCTTTCCCTTGAGAAAGAAAAAAAGAAACAGGGGGTAAACAAACTCCCAATAGTATGGCATCCACGATTTCCTAAAATGCGGAATGATGTTGGAAAATACCACGGAAAACTATCATCCGCTTTAGGAAAGGCAATAAGATGCCATATTAGACCTTATTTTCCAACTTGGCGGGATGTTGATAAACAATCGAAGAATTTACTCTTCGAGGAGATGAAGGTGCGTATTTTTATAATTAACACTTCCAAGTTGTAAATATATATATATATATATATATATTGTTTTTTAGGCACATTTTGATAATATTGAACCTGAACATCGGCACGCCGTGCTTGAGAGCGCCGGCGTTTTGTACAAAAGATGGAAAGGAAGGTTAAGCACTTATGTAAAAAAATGGGAACAAAATCATGGGGACAATGAAGTGCCTTGCCCACGACATCGAGATGTCCTATTGGATGAGGATTGGGACAAGTATTTAGATTATTTCTATACACCTGAGTTTCAGGTAAATCAATAATCGATAGGTCTATATAAATTATCTATCTTGTGTATATGACTTTTGTTCTTCCTTTTAAACAGGAGAAATCGTAATTGAATACCCAAAATGCTCGTGGAAACAAGAAAGGCACACACGGGCGAAAGACTATCGACCAACGCCGTTATCAAGGCATACAAGATGTAAGTAACGTAAACACACGAAAACAAAAAATACTTTGATAACTAATAACATTTATATCTTTATATTTTTTATATTTTAATTTTAATAACTAATAATATGTATTCTTATTTGAAAGAATGATACGGTTATCGGCGAGAATGTCATTGAGCGTGATCCCATAGATCTATGGGCGGAAGTGCGTCGACATGCGGATGGGACATGGGTTGATGCTCAAGCCAAGGTGACCATGTAAGTGATCGATATTTTTTTCTATATATATATACATACATACACAAGCTATACATATAAGTGATATTTTTTCTATATATATATATATATATATATATATATATATATATATATATATATATATATATATATATATATATATATATATGCATATAGCTTTTGACATACTTTTATTATTTGTGGTATAAATGTAGAGAATGTTGGAGTATTATCGCCCATCATCGCTCCAGACCCCAAGAAAGCTGACTCAAGAAGAAGAAGATATGATTTTTAGTAGTGCGTTGGGAGAGAGGCGCGACTACTATATTGGACGCGGGCCTCGGATGGCCATTTCACGAGCATCAGGATCGTCCATACCATCCTCATCCAGCTGTGCCACTTCATCATACCGTGATGTGAAGTAGATGGATGAAGAAGAAGTTGGCAAAGTTGGAAAAAGCCAAAATGAAACAAAAGACTATGCTAGACTTCTTTTTCGCCCACTACAACAAAACAAATAATACAACGTTTGGCATAGATGATGATGATGATGATGATGGTGATGAGGATCAGGGCGATGGTACACACGATGGATCACAAACATAACTTATAACTTTGTTTTAAATATTTTGTTGGTTAACCATACGTTACGATGGAATTTACGATTTTCATATTATTATTATTGTTGGGACAGATTGCCCACACTCTTAAATGTATAAGAAATAAAGTTGCGCCTTTACTGACACCAATTGGTTTTAGTACAACGGTAAGCGCTTGATCTTAACATGGTATCGGAGCCAGAGGTCATGAGATCGAACCCTGGTTGAAACATTATTAAAAAAAAAAAAAAATTGTGCAAGTGTTGGGAGAGATTGCCTACACTTGAGGGGGGTGTTGGGACAGATTGCCCACACTCTTGAATGAAAATTGTGCAAGTGTTGGACAGATTGCCAACACTTGAGGGGGGGGTGTTGGGACAGATTGCCCACACTCTTAAATGTATAAGAAATAAAGTTGCGCATTTACTGACACCAATTGGTTCATTTGGATGATTTTTGATTCATGTTAATGCTGCGTTTTGTTTTTCAGGCTAAAATAAAATAAAAAAAAAAGAAAAAAAGAAAAAGGGACGACATTTGTCGTCCCTAAATCTCCAGAAAATTATTGCCGATCATTAGGGACGACATTTGTCGTCCCTAATATTATTATTATTTTTTTAATATTCCATTTTCGGAAATTAGATTAAATTTATCGTAAATTTTTTAGAGACGACAATGTCGTCCCTAATAAAAATTAAATTATTTAATTTGTTTTTTGTGAAATAATATAAATTAATTTCGGTATTTAATATTAGGGACGACATGTCGTCCCAAAAAATAAACGGCACGTCATCGTTGAATAAAAAATTTGCCACGCCAGCAATGGATCTTTAGGGGCGACATGTCGTCCCAAAAAAAATCCTCCTATTTTTCGAGACGAACCTTTAGGGACGATACATTAGGGACGACATGTCGTCCCTAAATAGAAAAGCGGGACGACAATTGTTTATTAGGGACGACATTTTGTCGTCCCAAAAAAGCGTAATTGTAGTAGTGAGATAAAATATTATCTTTAGTTTTAATTATTTTGAATTTAGTTTAATATTTTGAATTTATTTTTATCTCACTTTATCTCCTATATAAAGGAGGAAGCATTGTAACATTTGAAAAATCAATTCAATAAAACACCACTCGAGTTTAGTTTACGTTTCCGCACGCATTTTGATTTTCTTTAATAAAGACAGATAAAAAATGGAGTCAAAGAAGAGATCGAGATGGAGTCAAAGAAGAGATCGATATGTTATTTTGTGGAGATAAATTATTTTTAAATAAAAAATTGTTTATTTGTTTTTGAATTATTTAAATTATATTTGAATAAATATTTAGGCAATTTGAATAAATATTTAGGTTTATCTCTTATCATTTATCTATTATATAAGTGAGATTCATTGTAAGCATTTTAATAAAATCAATAAAAACAGTTTCAGAGTCTTTCGTTGTGTTATTCTGATTTTCTTTATGGTATCAGAGCAGGGGGGTTCAAGTACCTTAACATTGATGAACCCTCGCCTGATATTCTTCGTTTTTTAAACATATTCTCCACCCAATCAACCACCAAATATTCATTTCTTCATCTTTTTAAAAAAAAAATCCACAGAACTCCTCAAATATGCAGCAAACCCAGATCAATCACCGTATTCCTTCGAACATACCCAGAAAAAGGAAAACAAATCCCAGCCAATACCCCACCACCAAATTTTGTCATCCACAGAACTCAACTTTCACCAAAGAAAACTTAGATCAACCAAAAAAAAAAAAAAAAAAAATCAACCTGCAAGCCGTTGTTTTTCTGTTCAGTTTGTTTTCATTTTAGCAGTTCATGTTTTCATTTTTTTTCTCATTATTCTTTTATCAATCAATAAATAATTTTGCATATGACATCAATTTTATTTTACATCCATTCTCTGTCTATTTCTTTATATGATTATAAAACGCAGATCCAATTCATCAATCACAATGAAGACAAATCTCTTCGTCAGATGGTGCAGATGGTAGAGCGCGTATGCAGTTATCAGAGAAAATTGAACAATTTTTTCGACAACAACAAAAAAAGAAAAATACCACGGGCTATAAGCCAAGAGCCGAGAGCCAAAAGAGCCAGAAGCCGAGAGCTAAAAGCCGTGGATATCAAAACATGGTATCAATTATCTTTGTTAACGGGCAAACGTTGCCTCCGACCCCGACAACATTTGAGGGAGGGTATTAGAAGATAATGTCACGATATTTGAAGAAAATGATAAATGTCAAAAGAAATAGATAAATTTACTCTAGATAGGAGTTATGTTTGAAATAAATCATTTCAAGTGATAAAGAAAAAAATTTATCATTAGTTTTATTTTGAATTGAATTATTATCTCATTTTCTCTCCTATATAAAAGAGATGCATTGTACCATTGTTTATTCAACTCAATAAAATAGTTCATAGTTTTTCATATTTCCGTTGTTCTATTCTGTTTTTCTTTAGTTTTTGTTCAACTACCATCTCTTTAAAAACTTAAGCGGATGGGAAGGTGGATAATTAACATCTTATACACTTTAACACACCCGCTCAAGTGTGGGTCAACTCTTCAACGCTTGCAAAGCTGATGGGGACGTGGATAATTAACATCTTATACACTTTAACATGTCCCATCAAGTGTGGTCATCTCTCATAACACTTGCAGAATCTTAACACGCCCCCTCAACACCCCCTCAAGTGTGGGTCATCTCTCCCAACACTTGTACCCCTCAACACGCCCCTCAAGTGTGGGTCATCTCTTCCAACGCTTGCAAAGTTGATGGAGAGGTGGATAACTAACATCTTATACACTTTAACACGACCCTCAAGTGTGTGTAATCTCTATTAACACTTGCACAATTTTAACACGCCCCCTCAAGTGTGGGCCATCTCTCCCAACACCTGCAAATCCGATAGAGAGGTGGATAATTAACATCTTATACACTTTAACACGCCATAACACTTGCACGATCTTAAACACTGCAACACGACCCCTCAAGTCAGAGCCATCTCTCCCAACACTTGCACAATATAAATGGGGAAAATAGTGTTGACAACAAGGTTTGATCTCCTATCATCTCTCCCAAAGGCTTAAGCTTATGTGGAGGTGAATAATTAACATCTTATACACTTTAACAGTTTTGTCCCACGTAAATATCTCTCTTCAGTATATAATGTAGGGTGTTTGATTCAAATGGTGACTTGTTTGATTAAACCGAACACTCGAATTTTTATGACTTATGATGATTTTCGGATTTCAATCTCAACACTCTTTATTGTTTACAATTACTGGCCTTTTATATGCAAAAAAATCCCTCTTTGAAATGAAATCTACGAAACATTACAAAGACAAAATATATACATCACTCTTCGCAGTGTTATGTCCATTCAGCTGGTGTTGTTTAGTTTTCTGGGGCGTTTCCCCCGAGCCCCCACACTTGAGCACTAACCACTCAACCCCCGCGAAGGCACATTACCTCCTTGATCCACTGCGACCTGACACTACAACAAAAAATAGCTATATGATACGCTAAACCCGTAAACGCTCCCTTGGATTCATAGCAATAAGGTCTTTGGTCTGCTCAGCTCGCACTATAATTAGACGAGTACAACCGAGAATTATTCAACCCGTTTTATGCCACCACGACATTTATAGTCGATTAGGCAAAGGGTATCAGCCAAGCCTTCATACACCATTTTCTAGGCGAGACGAAGCACTGGGGGCCCACCAGCTCGTCTCTCGACTCAAGTATGCTCAACAAGACAGTCAAGTCAGGATATTAAGAGATCCCGTGTAGGCTATGATATAGGCCAACTCGCATAGAATGAGCTCGGCTCACGGATCTATAGATTATATATTGTATTTTCTACTCACCTTGTAACCGACTTTGTAAGCCCTATAAATAGCAGCATTATCCCCCTTTTGAAAGAGATCGACCATTAATTGAAATAAGCAGCAAAGCTCTACCAATTTGTCAACAAAAACTCTCTCTCATACATGCATATTTTTATTGCTAACAATCATAGCTTTTTCTTGAGTTTTAAGCAATCAAACACATAAATACTGATCCAGATATCCACTATCGTACAAAAACCGCACCAGTGATATTTACCACCGTATCAGTTTGGCTCCGTTACCGGGAAAGATTTTGTGAAAGCCATATTCTCCGGTCAAATCTGTGAGAGTTTGTTAGCTATTCTTCAACTCTGGCTACCTATAGCCGTCTTTTTCTAGTTTTTCGACTAAAACTACACCGGATTCACCATCCAGTTCATATAAAATCCCCAGGTCGACGTAATCTTCGTCTGAAACCTTCGGATCTTCAACAAGCATTTACATCGCTATTGTCAACTCCATACAGGTCTCAACAAATTCGATTTACCAGCATCAATATGTCAAAAATGAGATCTACAGGTGCTCCTTTGCACGATGGCTTACCCCCGATCACCAAAAGGATGAGTAAGGGTACTGCACCTACTACGGACGGTGAAACAGTGTGTCAAAACACCACGCATAACGACCAAGAAGGACGTCTAAAACTTAGTCCTCATGGCGAGGACGCTCCTCAGTACGATGCACGTACTCGCCTTGAAAATAGGGCGAGGTCTAAGGAAACTCCGGGCCAGTTCAATCTTACAATCTATAACAATCGAGGGATTAACAATTAATTAACTAGAAAGAAAACTTAACTATTCATAATAAATAAATAAATAAGTAAATAAAAATAAAGAAAAACTAAACAAAGTTTATTGTACTACTACCACCTTTTATTCATCAAAGGAAAACAATAATGCCGGCAAAAAATGGTCTCCGCAGCTTCTTTTTTGTGTTCAGTTCAATCCTAGCAACCTAACTACTAATTCATGTATAAGCGAACTAGGAAGACCGACACTCGTGCTCCGCACGAGTGTTGCCCCGTTTTTTCATTAAATATTCGTAAGCAACATTTCAATAAACTGTTGATAAAGAAACCTTCATTGTATTGTGACCCAAAAGCTATCAGAGACTGCAACAACAAAAGCATTAAGCTGTAACATATATATTACATCATTATATATAATAGTAAAGATACGGCATAATAGAAAACCTAGCAGTATACTACACCATACATACATATTTATATCTAAGAAGATATCGTCTTTTCTTTTTTTTATTTTTATTTTTTTATTTTTATTTTTTTTTTTATTTAAAGCAACTTTATTTATATTGAGTGAAATAAAGAGCTACAAAGGTCATTGCCATATCCCGGCCCGCCCCAAATTTACGTGATAGAGTGCATAGCATGGCCTCCTTAAACCCTATGTGTGGCAAACCCAGAATAGGAAAATCCATCACATAGGGAAGAGTACTCGCTCTATGCACTCCCAATAAAGCCCCTACCCCATAAATAATTACATCAGTGGAAATCAAAGTGGAAAAGATGCTGTAAATCTGTCTTCTGCCTTGTGTATACGATCTAAGGAAAAAAAAGCCGAAGATCTCTTTGCACCCTCGTCTGAACTTGCTTGAGCAATAGAGAATTGTGGTCCTTCCTGATGAAAATTCGACATGACCGGTCCGTAAAGTGAGCAGCAACATCCATGTCAGAAGCTGAACCAAGAATATAAAGGGGTATATCAAGTACTAGAAAAAGTATGAGCACATCTTTTGACAGCAAAAGTAACAAAAACACCTGGATTGCACCCCTAGCAATGCGGTAGGGGTGCGTCCAAAGGTAGGCACGATCCTGTAGGCCTTGTCCATAACTAAACGTCAGGCAAACAACACGGTTATAATTTGCAGGGAGCTTCATCGACCACTTAGCATAGGTAGAGTCACTGCCTGTAATGTGATGAACAATGTAGTAAAACAAATAATAATCATATATATGAAATCTACCCAAGAGGATAGGGGCAACCTGGTTTGCATCCATCAATAAATTGACGGATGCGTCCAGCTGATTATGCAGAGCCGCGTACTCGACGAATGAAAGGGATGGCAAGCTGATCACCATGAAGAATAAGTTTGAGGGCCGAGGGAGTGTTATACTGTGACGTGTATGTGGCTCTCCTTCTGTTAGAGGAGGCCGATGTGGCAAGAAAATCTGCAGCTTTGTTAGCTTCACGGAAAATATGGGAAATCTGCATAGGATGTGTGCGGAGGAGATCTCTGATATACCGAATATCACCATCAAGCTGCCAAGGGGTCGCAGAAGTCCCAGAGACGATATTGGCAAGAACTAAAGAGTCCGTTTCCACCAGAACCGAAAACAAATTATGCTCCAAACAATAAGTAAGGCCGGATAGGAGGGCCTTCGTTTCCGCAATGAGACTGGTGCAATTAGCGTAAGGTTCACTGACAGCATAAAGAAGTTGACCATGAGAGTCGCGAATAAGAAAGCCACCGCCAGCAGGGCCAGGGTTGCCTAAAGAAGAGCCATCAGTATTCAACTTAACCAAATGATCCGGGGGTTTTTGCCAATTCACCAGTATGATGTGCATAGCAATACGCAGGGAAAAGGAACTAATGATCCGATTGTCAAGCAAGCAGTCGTCATCCTTATCCACTCTGATAAGGCGATTATTGAGCAGAGCATGAAATAAGTTTTGACGGATATTGAGGATAGTAGTCTGAATAGAAGGTTTGGAGTCGTAAAAAATGATCCGATTTTTGCATTTCCAAATTTCCCAAATAATCAAAGAAGGTACCAGCTTGCAAGCTTTCTTCACGGAGCCATTCCGATCCGGGTACCACCAACACCGGAGATAAGACCAAAAATCCGCTGCAAGAGGATGAAAATGCAGAAGCGACTGAAAAAAGTCCCAAATGGCTCGAGAGAAGGAACAACTATAAAAAGTATGATCTCTAGTATCCTCCTCACAGCAGAAGGGGCATTTAAAGGGACCATGTTGTCCAAAAACTCGCAGCATACTAGGTAGGGGGAGCAAGTTATTGAGGAACCGCCACATGAAAACCGAAATTTTTATAGGTATGTTTCGCTTCCAGATCACTTTCAGATCAGCAACGATATCTCTCCTTCTGCGAATAGTGTTGTAGGCAGAAGCAATAGTAAAATTTCCCGAGGCAGTAGGAGCCCAGACCCAATCCCAAATGGCTGTTTTTATCGGCCTCAAGTGGAGATTCACCATAGTTTCAACTTTTTGCATTATACGCCAAGGATGCAGAACCCTCAGGTGAGGCAAAATGGAAAAACTCTTACCCCATAAACCCACACGGTTTCGAATTTTCCACCAAAGCTTGCAAGCAAAAGCGAGTTGAACATCTTTAATATTACGAACCCCTAGCCCATTCTCCTCAGTAGGCCCACATATATTCTCCCAAGATCTCCAGATACGTCTCTTCACTTGCGCAGAGTTGCCCCACAAGAAGTTTCCAAAAATGCGATGAATCTGATTAAGCACAGAGTGAGGAACTTGCAAAGCAGCGATGGTGTGTATCGGAATGGAGGATAAAACATGCTTGATGAGAATGAGGCGACCACCTATAGTGAGCAGTTTCGATTGCCAGCCTTCAAGTCTTTTCTGAATTTTATCAATAAGATAGTCAAAGTGAGACCTTTTCGGGCGGCCTACAATAATCGGACAACCCAAATAAGTGAAAGGGCAAGTGGTTCTCCTTATGCCAGTCATAGCTGTGAGTCTTCGTATCGATCCAGAAGGACAGTGTTTCGAAACCACAAAGAAACTTTTATCAAGGTTCACTTTCTGGCCGGTACCCTTCTCATAAGTCTGAATGAAAGAAATAATTTTATCTATGTTTCATTTAAGCCCCCTGCAAAAAATAATAAGATCATCCGCATACATGCAATGAGTAACCTGAGGGAAATGCCGAGGAAGAGAGTAGTGTTGCATGACCGGGTCTTGGAATAGAGCTTTAAGACCGCGAGTAAAGGCTTCACTGATCAAGATAAAAAGATACGGGGAAAGAGGATCACCCTGCTTGATGCCGCGAGAAGACTGGAAGAAGCCAGTGGGAGTGCCATTAAGTAAAATAGAGGAGTAGCATCCTCGCAGATTGTTCATAATAAGGTTAATGAAGGCATGGTCGAACCCGAAGGAATGGAGAAGCTGCGATAAAAATGGCCAGGAGACTCTGTCAAAGGCCTTAACAATATCCAGTTTGAAAGCCATATTGTGGCCGCGAACCTTTTTATGCAAATGCTGAATGATCTCTTGCACGAAAAGAATATTATCCGCAATGTCTTTACCCTTGACAAAAGCTGATTGCTCATTAGAAATGAGTTTACCAAGCAGGGGCTGCAGTCTATGCGTCAGAATTTTGGTGAAGATTTTATTAATAACCGTGCAGAGAGAGATGGGTCTGAAATCCCCAAATCTAGTAGGAGCATCCGTCTTAGGAATCAAGGTAATGAAAGTGGACCCCACAGCACGGGGTAAAGGGCGGCCAGTTAAAAAGTCCTTAGCTGCATTTTGGACATCAACTTGAACCACCTCCCAAAAAACTTGAAAGAAGTTGCTAGAGAAACCATCCGGTCCCGGCGCATTATTAGGATCAAGATCAAAAACAGCCCGTTTTATTTTCTCCATGGAAATATCAGCCCCTAGAAGAGCATTATCCTCTTCAGTGATTAACACCGGAATATGAGAAAGAAGGTCCTGCATAGCCGAATCATCCTGAGGGTCACCTTGAGAAAGTAGAGAACTGAAGAACTAGATAGCTTCTTGACTAATGTCCCGCTCTTCCATAATCCAGTCACCAGCAGAATTGCGAATCCGCTGAATATGACCTTTCGCCCCATAAGCCCTAACCGAAGCATGAAAAAATTCCGTATTACGATCCCCATCCTTGAACCATTTGTAGTTAGACTTCTGCTTCCAGAAATCCTCCTCTTCGAGCATAGACCGGATATAATGAGCATTAGCAAGGCTCAGAGTGGCACGGTTCTCTTCCGTCGGATCAGCCTCCAAAGTTTGCTCTTTGATAGCCAGATTCTGTTCAGCTAGCTTCGCATTGAGATGAACATCACCAAAAGTTTCCTTGTTCCAGCCTTTCAAAACAGTCTTAAGACGCTTAAGTTTGCCCATTAACACATCCATACCCAAACCATAAAGAGGTAGAGTCCAATTATCTCTAACTAAAGATTTAAAATCATCCCGACGAAGCCACATGCTTTGAAAGCGAAACGGCTTGGGTCCAGAATTCAGCCGAGTCAAGCCATAGTAAATGACCTTATGATCTGAGCAACATTTAGGAAGAGCCTTGATAGTGAAAGTAGGATGAATGTCAAGCCAATTGGAATTATGCAATATTCGATCAAGTTTAACCTGAACCAGCCCATTGGGTCTAGTGCCCGACCAAGTAAAGTCCCCATTTTGAATCGGTTGATCGATAAGAGAGCAAGTCGAAATAAAGTCATTAAAATCCTGCATGGAGCGACGATCCGGTGTCCCATTGCCTTTGTATTCTTCCCGAAACCGGATAGTATTGAAATCCCCTCCAAGCAGCCAAGGGAGGCCAAGAGCATGTAAAGATTGGAGCTCATCCCAAAGAACAGTGCGGTCTACTCTGCTACATTTAGCATAAATGGCCGAAATAACAAAAGCACCGATAAGCATGAAACTTCAGTATTTTTTGTCTATGCATAATCAAAAGCAAAAGCAAAAGCAAAAGCAAAAGCAATTTTTTGTCTATGCATAATCAAAAGCACCTGATAAGCATGAAACTTCAGTATTTTTTTTTTTTGCAAGAGTCCTGGATCAAATGAGGACTGAATAGACTACATATATTGTTGTTCATTAAACAGACAAGGATGTGTCAATTAATGACTAACAATATACTGTAACAGTTTCCCCATAAATAAAACAAAAGACATTAGAAACTTTTTGGGTGGCATCAAAACATGTCCATTGAACAGCCACCGTATCATGGATTGTTAGTCAATCTTCTCTCTATTCCAGTTCTTTTTCACATGACTCTTGATCTCCATGGCCGCAACACCAGAACTGTCTTCTTCTGTGTCCAAAACAAACCCGTGGGTTGTCTGTATTTTCTGTAAACAAACTTCTCTTTAAACTTGTTGTTAGATTCTGTTTGGATGACAACAACATTTCTTGTGAAACCTCTCTAGAACTTTTTTTGGTACTTGGTGTGAAGAAATCACCTTGCATATTCATTTCTTTTTCCTGCATCTGATCAGGCTGTATATCACTAGCTAGAGTTGTTGAAGGCTCAGCATTGTCTCCAAGTACAATAACCTTGGTAGAAGAGTACAATTCCTCATATGCATACAACTTCATAATGGGGAAATGTCCTCATATTAACACCCCTGACAAGTCTGTCATAAACTTTAATAAAACATACGACATGTTTATCTTCCACAGCAGCTTTTATCGTTGCCTCAAGGAATGGCAACTGCATCATTAATAGATGAAGAACGCAAGTGAACACCACAATACGTAAATAAAACAGCTAGTAGTAAAAAATTTGGTGAAAAAATGTTCTGATGTATAAATTGCCGATATATGTAAAAGGCCACTAGTAATGCAAAACAGAGTAAATAGTACCATAATTGAATGTGCTATTGTATTATATAATTTTCTTGGTTTTTCTTGTATGAAAAAAAAAATAGCAGATATATATTATTGAATGTAGAAGGGAATAGCATCACAACTAAGCAAGATTTCAGCATCAGGTGTGTATAAATCAGCCAGAAGCGATCCTGATTCATCACGTAAGCGTACATCAAAGTGGCACATGTTTAATATTAACATATACCAATATACGTTTAGCTGAATCCCAAGAATGTGGTAAACAAATGTTGGAGAAAATATTTTTTTAAATTTACCTATATTTTACAACCATATTTTCTTCACGTGAAATGCACCATTCTTCCGAACTTCTTCTGCATTCAAGGACCTATTAAAGTTGGAACATGAAGGAAACCAAAAGCTCTTATGTCCTGCAATAAGGGAGATCTTTCATGCCACCCAACAGGTCTTAATATGCAGTTAACGTCCAATGATTTAGTTAAAAGACAATAATAACAACATACACAATAAATTCATAGAACTTAAAAGACAACCAACTTTACCGTATCAATGGAACTGAAATCTAAATTAATCGGAATGAGGTCTACACGTTGTGGTGTTTCCAAGAACATTGTAGGATCCTTGTATTTTCTATCATTCACCAATCCAATAATTTCATCAACATTGTCTTTGTACCTAAAGACAAATTGTCTTCACATTGTTACCAAAAATGGGATACAAGAATGCTCAAATGCGAGTAATTATCTCTCATGTAATTTGGTCTGCAACAAATGAATAAATTCAAGGGATGAATAACGTGTAAGAATATATTTATAGTAGTCATAACATTGCTTCAATGAAGCAGCTTCTGATATCGGAGGATCTAGAAGGAAACTTATAGTATGTTTTGTGGACAGTGAAATCCCTAAAGATATATATGGAATATATGTTATAATAAAACTGCTAACATTTTCATAGGCACTTACTCTATTTCAATTGCATTTAAAAGATGACAAAAGCAGCAATATAACCATAAGAACATAAACATCATATATTCATTGATCTTGTAAATACTCAAACTCTTTTTCCCAACATTCAATACAATATGATAAGATCACAATAGCTAAGTATAGTGTTACCATTAAATGTTGTGATTTTGAGGCGTTCTGCAATTAAAAGCGGAGGATTGTGTATGCCGTGCTCAAGTTCAACGCTCACAGGCTTTGCTCCTTATTTCCATGTTGTCATGATGATTGGATGCTTCATATTTTAATTTTTGAAATGTATTATAAGTAGCACTACAGCAATAAAAAAAATTGAACAAACAATTACATGTCTGATCATAACTACTAGACTATTTAGCATTAAGAATCAAGTAATGGTCTAAAAAAAGGAATGCAAGAATTGGTATCTATTTCTTTGGATCTTGGCGTACACATTAGTTTGTGGTATGAAGTGTACACAATAATGCTAATTTAGTAAAAAAAATAAATTGTTCAGCTTGAAACCAATTTTTAAACCTAAAGAGAAATGTTTCTTACTCATCATTTACAAGAACATAATATCTTGCCCAAAGTCCTTGTTTGACATATTTGATGTGGAACCTCTTAACTACCAAAGCTTTAATAGCTACATATAAGACAAATAACCACCTTGTTATCACATCTTTGTAACAGAAACTATTAGGAATGTCTTAATAAATAAATAATCAGTTACTTACTAATGTCATCTTCTCGATCAACATGCCTACCAAATTCAGCAAATGGTGTGTAGTTAAAATGACACGGTAGAATCACAGGCACATCATCCATTATAGGCTTAACGGGAGTTGAACTGTTGAGGTACTACGTATACAAATAATCCCCAATTATATATTCTTTTTTTGTACGACGAATGATGGCATTGGATATATAGTAACGTTTGTATGCAAGCAGACTCTGCTCAAAATAAGCCACATCATCGCCAAACACAACATGTGGGACTTTGGTTCCCTGTTTATAATGAGCAAAAAATTCACTATCATGTCACAGACGTTACAAATCTATGTAATTAATCAATACGCAATTTAAACAGTATACCATCATATCATTGCGCCAATACTTTCGATATATCGTTGGATTAGTAGTAGACTTGCTTGTTTCCACTGGATGTCTTTCAATAACCTGGAGTAATACAGTCCACTTGTTTTTCATTGTGCTAACTTCCACAGCAGAATACATGGTCTGTTGATTTCTTGCCTTCGTGTATAACATCAGAACAACAGCTGAAATAAATAAATTTTGTTGGTATGTACAATCAATACTGTATATACGAGAAACTCATATTGTAATATGAAACAAAATTGCAAAGAATCAAATTATAAACAGTAACAAATTTATTGAAATTCTTCAATCACAATTTTTTTCATAATATTTCTCTAAACACGAAATTTTTTGTATTGTCTGTAGTGTGCTTATCTAAAAAGGCTGGATTAATCAAAACTCTAACTGAGGCTGCTGTTTTTGCTCGTGACAAAGCAACATATAATTGACCATGAGAAAATACCGATTCTTTTAAATATACACCAACTAAATCAAGTGTTTGTCCTTGTGCTTTGTTAATTGTCATAGAAAAGCAAAGCCTAATAGGAAACTGAATCCGTCTATAAGGTACCGGATAATATTCTTCGTTAGTAGGTTGTAGAGGTATCCTATGAATATATACTTGTTTTCCCGCCAAATCACCATTCTGATTCTCAGCATGTATGACTCTTTTTTTTAAACTTTTACATGTCAATTTGGTTCCATTACAAAGGCCTTCACTCGGATCAAGATTTCTGAGCAATACAATTGGTGCATCAATTTTCAGATGAAGCCTATGCGGTGGTAAACCATTTGGTGACAGAGAATTTAATAGATCCTCATATTGCCCCTGATCTAATTCATTAACTGCTTCATCATAACTTAGATATTCATATGAAGATCCCGAAAATGTATTAATCATATTTTCATTTATTTCATCAACAAATTGATTTTTGGTTGTCAGAATGGATGGGGTAATGCTTTGAACAACTTTCGGGGAATTAGATTGGATATCAGGGTATACAAATTAAGGCAATTAATTTATCTAAGCCATCTTCTATATTGGTATGCTATATTACCATCGAATTTGGTAACCAAACATCTTCAGAATCAGCTGTATGAAAGGAACCATTTCCTATAGTTAACAAGAAAGCTGTAAAAGATGGATCTAAGCGAGCTCTAATGTTTTTGGTAAGCTGTATTTTTTGTAATTTAGGCCACATCGGAGAACTTATTAATGTTGCATCAATAGTCTCATTTTCGTTCCTCTTGAAACTATGGGCGGTGTTTGTCTAAAATCACCACCAAGAACAACAAATTTACCTCTAAATAAATCCTTTGAATCGAGAATATCCTACAACATAGTATTCAACGATTCAATAGCCTTACGCTTACACATTGGTGCCTCATCCCATATAATTAATTTGCAATATCTAATTAGGAAAGCCAACGAAGAATGTTTATTTACTTTACATGTACCAGTTTCAGATAGATCTATTGGTATTTTGAATCTAGAATGTGCCGTACGCCCTCCAAGCAACAAAGAAGCATCTATTCCAGAAGTAGCATTAGCCAACGCAATGTTGCCCTTCGACCTAACGGTAGCCAATAAAGCTTTATACAGAAATGTCTTACCACTACCCCCTTGACCATCTATAAATAACGAACAATGTTTCTTCATTATAATAGCAACCATTATTGTTGTATATGCTTCTTTTTGTTTTTGGTTTAACATATTTGCTGATTGTATATCATATTCACTAACTACTATACCTTTCTCAGCCTTTAGTTCTCAACTCAACTCTGAGCTATTATTGAAAGAACATATTTTAGGTACTATACCATATATATCTATGTATTTACCCACAGAGCGTAGAAAGCTGTTGATCTGTTGTAAAACCTCATTTCTTATTGCTAAAAGAGACAGTTGACCAGCTTTAAGATAATCTTCAGACATTGCATTTTCAAACAATTCCCATAATTTTTTGGGGTCATTTGAGCATGAATAAACTAAAAGGGTGGCAAAAAGACGTCTCGGTTCATAAGGTATTGAAAAACTACATCCCTTCTTCCATGCATTTTTCTTGACTGTCATCTAATTCTAAGAAACCACGACTTAAAGCTGATTCACGAAATGTTTCAAACACTTCGTTCTCAAATCTTGAAATGATTTTGGACACCTTACTTTGGACAGTAAAAGTCCTAAAAAATATCGCTCACCTTCATTAGGCTGCGCAATAACAATCCTGCCTACAGAATTACCCTGTTGTCTTAATTTCCAACATTTTTTATCATTTAAACAAACGAAATGATTAGGAAAGTCTGCATAGTGTAGGCTAAAGTTTGTGCATCTTTATTATGTCTATTCATGTAGAATAATTCAGTCAGCATTGTTTTTTTTATAAAATTATTCTGTAAAACATCATAAAGGTTTTGTTTTTTACGAAATGTAATTGGTTGATGATTGGGTATATAAACCTGTAAATGAATAACAGGAGGTTTTAACTCATCTATTGTAAATCTAAATATTCTCCATAAAGCTTCTGGAGCAGCCACCCATCGAGCCGACACATAGTCTTTAATCGCATCTATAATTTCTTTACTATTACTATCACTAACATGATACATAACTTTGTCATTTCAAACATATTTGTATATATACTTAACTGCATTAATGGTTGAACATATTTCCATATTTATATGGCAATCATATTTTGCCAGCAAATATGGATTGTAAGGTACCACCCATATATTATCTAGCTAAACATTCATAACTTTAACTTTCTGGCCATCATTCCTACGCCTATATGTAGGGTACGAATTAGACGTGTTAATAGTTTCAGCTGAAAATGCTTTGGGATATGAACTCCAACATTTCCCCGTTCATTTCATACAAACGTTATCTGGATTAGCCTAACCACATGGGCCGTGCAACATGTGTTTCATGACTAAATAATACAGATGAGGATTTGATGATTTATCGGGTAATTCAGCAGAAACTATTTTATCAAACTCTTCAGGTCCAAAAAACTTAAACTGAGGTTTTAATATTAAGAGGATATATGCACGAGGCAAACCCCTTTTTGAAACTCTATAACATATGTGTAAGCAGCAATCTCACCAAAAATATTTCTTTTAAAAAGGTCCATCTTAAGTTCCTCAAGTTTACCATGGAAGGGACTGACTGCTAGATCTGGTCTATCTTGGGCTTGTTCACCCTTGCGTAAATATTCTTTAATTTCAGGTCTATTTGGATTACATGTTATCGTTATAAATAAATCTGGTTTTCCATATTTTTTTACCATTGTCATTGCATCTAAATATTTTCGTTTCATATGCCTAGGCCCACCTATAAAAGATGCAGGTAGTATGATCCTATGACCAACCTGTGCACAATCGTTTTCACCCGAGGCCACTGCATCAGCAAGGCCCTGTAAATAATCACTCCTTATATTATCCTATTGAGACCTAAACCAATCTAATCTCTGTGTTTCCATTTTAACAAACATGTCTACACAATACTGTTGAAACAATCTACCAAAATGTAATATATCTGATTCATCTAAATCTCTAATTTGAAATTATAAGAATAGTATTCACGAACTCAAACGTTGGATGAATCAGTATCATGGAGGCCAACAACTAGGAGAAAAAACTAAATTATGAGCAAGAAACAATTAACAAACTGATAGACAATCCTAAAAGAGATCTTAGCTATACATACCTTCTTGTTCATGTTCCAAAAGCTCATCTACATTTAACGCCTTAGATTGGTTAATACCTTCAGTCATATAATTTATTCTTTTGTGCTTCTGTTTACTCGGATTACCATCCCTTTTTCGAATACCTTGATGCCATCCAATATCTCCATAGGGAAACATCAAAGGATATTGCAAAGGGTCGTAGCAACCGTAGTAATATCGAATTGTACGTGGCTAGTCATCGTGAGAATACCCCTGAACATTTCTTTCTTTAGGTGTACCAAAATCATCTAAAATATCAACTATGGCAGCCACCTGTGAGACAGTGGGTTTGTTGTATACCCTCTGATCTATCGTCGGGTTACAAAATAAGAGAATTTCTCTCTCATCCAGGTTATCATGCTCTTTAAAGCCCCTAAAAAACCTTGCATACGAGTTTTTTTCTAGCACACACATAAGCTGTGTAACAATATTTTCGGATAATCGTGGACAACTCTCTAGCCTCCGTGGAATCTCAAACTCGGTGTCGTGAAAGTAAAACTGTAAATTCTTTAAACTATTATTAGTTGCATTCAAACCATTTATAAAATGATACATTTGTCCCTGCACCCTAAATGTATAAACACCTTTATTTCTTTTTGAAAGTTCCTTATTAGAGTGCACAGCTAAAGAGGTAAACGCAAAGTGATTATTATAGGTCCTTACACAATTTCTAAACTTTTTACTTTCTTTGTCTGCAGGGGTCAACAGATTATTCAAAACGGTGGGTAATTTATCTACCGCTAAAACAACCTCTCCCTGTAGGCAGCAGAAATTGTCGGTTTCATAAACCATTTTTTTGGCACTACAATAAACACAATCAGGCTGAGCTGGTAAAACCGACGATTGTTCAGGCACACAGGCCAAAAGATCCCTACCTTTTAACAACATTCTAACTGTGTTGGTTTTTTCTGCAACAACATCACAACCAGTAATTGCCTATTTTTTCGTCTATGATTGCCTTTCAAAAACATCGGTATTATAGTTTATATGTTTTTTTGGGGCTGTCCATCAACCCCTAAACCTCCATAGCTAACCGAAGATGCTAATGAACCTTCTAAAGCAGGAATGAAGGAGCTAGACACACCAATTGATCTATGAAACTCAGAACCATAATTTGGACAATTAATTTCATTTGGTATATAACCACCAGCCTGCCTAGTTGCATGTGGGATGGAATTATTTAAGTCAATACCAGGCCTTGGCCTGACATAGCCCTTAGTTCGCATTATCTTGAAAGAGGTAAAAAAACAAGGCACGTATAATATTACTGCCAGACACAATCAATTGTTCCAAACAAACCCAAACTACTATGACTATGAAACAACACCAACACAAGCCTAACTACAGGAAAGCTAGAAAACAATCAAAAAAGAATAGTTGATAATCTAAGAAAAACACACCTGAGAGCCCGAAGCCAGACTTTTCCCCGCAGCAGACACGACATGAACTCCAGCCATAATAACTTTTATGAATAAGGAAAAAAAATTCAAATGAATGCAACAAAATAGAGAAAGGTGAAACAGAGCAGGGCACTGAAAAAAAATGCAGCCTCCACTGAAAAGATAAACAGCCCGGAAGGTACGTAAAAATCAACATAGCAACACTTGTAAACAAGAACAACCCGCAACATTACAGCCATGGTAACAACCCAACAAACAATGAAAGAGAAAGAACACAACAACCACTTTATGGACACTTGAAAACAGATGAACAACAAGACCAATGGCATTTGAATGATAGCAAAGCACATAGTCCCACTCACATGGTACTAAACAATAAAGCAATCTCGGTAAACCTAACTAATAAGTACAGGCACAAATTGAGTAAGAGGACTTAAAAAAGAAAAGACACACCTATTATGAAGCACAGTAAGAATAACCTTCCTACCACAGAATACACAAATTTCATTTTATTTGCACAATCAACTGGACACATTTCTACAACCAATCAAACGTCTTTGAATATGTATAATGACAAAGCGAACAAACACCAAAAACCTGCAGCAAACATATTAAATTGCCTAAATAGAATCTGATAGGTGACACTGAATATCTAACACATTTCAGGCCTGACTAACACAAGACCTCATATTAATACACACCACACCAAGCAACGAATACAACCACAACCACATACCAAAAATGCATTCTTAAATTAGAAGTAAATTCCCTCCAAACATACCAGTAAGAACTTTGTTAATCTGAATCACCCAGCAAGCTGATGCCTTTTACTTGTAAAACCCAACTCAAGAGCAGCGTAGGATGAGAAAACTAAAAGCACTGATGGTCATATTTAAAGGCAAATTATTTACGGTCCCAGAAAAAGAAAGAAAAAAAACTGTTCAATTTATAATCAATAAAACCTGTACGAACATCCCCAATTTTCTTCATAGCAAACATCATGCATCACCAAACCTAAAAAATTATGTCATTTCTCGCCAACTTCTCAGATCCCTTGGCAAAACACTAGATACCACCTCCACCTAAGCACCATCGGAAATTAATCTCAGCCACACACATGGGCAGTTTGTGTATCCAACCACCAAATCGCACATCTTTCCACCTGCTAAAGATCAAATCTGACATTAAAGCGACGGAGGGGCATACGGCAACGAAGAAAAAGGGGTTCAAACATCGGAAAAACAACCAGCTCCCGTCCTTTTTTTTTTGTAAAATTAAATAATAAAATCTGAGAACCAGTTCCCGTCCTTTTTTTGTAAAATAATAATAACCATCTCCTGTCCTTTTTTGGCTAATAAACGAATATAATAAAATCTCTATGGCCACATATACTGGGCCTAAAACCGACTGGAATAGAAAATCTTCGAGCAGCCCAACCCAAACAAAACCCAAACAAATAAATCAGTTAATTCCGCAAGACAAACAGAATTATTCGAACCACTTTTGCTGTAAATTGAACACGTCACCCTTTTATTTGCTTTCTTATTAATAGTAGGATGATAAAGGTTTTTAGAATTCTAATTTGGGCCAAAGTCCAGTTCCTATTTATGTTATTTTCTAAAAACAAAGTATATTAAAATAAAAGTCTAACGTGAATAAAAGAGATATTTAAAGAATGACTTTAAAGGGCTTTGTCTTCTCTTCACTAATCGGGATCCCGATATAGGCAAAAAAATGAAATTTAGGATTATTAAAATCTCTATTTCTCCCGTCTTCCATAAAACTTCCCAAAACCGCTGTATAAGTTTCAAAATCTTTCGACATCTCTCTTGAGCTTCCAAAACCTGAAAATCATCAAAAACATACTCAGAACTGAGTATCTTCCGACAAAATAGATATAAAATAAGCTCATAAAATACCACAAAATATGGACTCATCAAGTACCGAAAAGCTAAATTATTTTAGTCTATGTTCACAAAAGACAAGAATATAAATGGTTCTAAAGATCAAGCTATTAAGCTCAATCAACTACAACTAAGAACAAGTATTCAGATGATAAAAGATCTAGCCAAGACAATTCAATGATCAAGTATATCTCTACTAGTATCAAGGGAATGAACAACCTACCATCCTTCCATTAGTGTTCAAGTATGTATTATTTGTGCAACCTCTAAGCTAGCGATTCCCCCTTATACAAGTGTCCCGAATTACTCTATGCCTCCTCCTTGGTCTAAGAACCTGATGGAGTCAATCCTTTCATGCATTTCACACGTGTTTTACCCCTATTTTGTAGCACTTCGAGCCTCATTTCAATCAATTAGATGCCTAATCATGCTTATTTTATCACTCAAAGTTCCACATCACACTTAGTCGGAAATCTCATTTTTATCATTGAAATGTGGACCTTTTATCGCACACACGGGGTATGTCGTACCCCATGATTTTACGGGATAGGTTTGTATTGTATTTTGCAGGTATAGGGATTTACCGGGCCCCAAAAATGTCTCAAGCTCGTATATCAGGATGGTTGGTGAGTTTGAACAAGCATTGGAGAGGAAGAAGTTTAAATTTTGGAAATATGCATTCTTGGTACTTACCGAAGTCATCTTGGTAGTCACCAGAACTTGAAAAAATTTGGACAGGATACACAAAAATCTCGGTAGCCACTAGACAAGCCTTGGTGACTACCGAGAATTGAGCAGAATGGTCCATAATCTGGGTACTTACCAAGAAAGCTGAGGTGTCCACCAAAGTCTGTTTTTAAACTATATTAATCCTCACCCTCATTTTGAACAAGAAGGAATTGAGAAGCTCTTGGGGGCGATTTTGAGGGCTTGGAGAGCACCCTCTTCTCACCTTAAATTTCTTAGTTCTTGGGTAGATTTAGCAACAAAAGAAGATCAAATCCAAATCAATTTATGTAATCTTCTTCCATTTTCTTGGATTTTTCTTCCTTTGAGTTTCTTATGCAAAAACCCAAAAATACTCATTCTTAGCTATAATTTCCTGCAATTTCCTGTAATTGGAGCATGGGCTTTGTTCATCTATGGTGGATACATCAATCTTTGGTTGAATCTTCATGGGAAATGGACTAATTTCATGTTTTCATCTTTGAATTGAGGTATCTTTTCTCTTTTTGGTGTGATTTTCTGTTTTCATGGCTTTACTTAGTATAAATTGCTTGTCTATTGCATTAATCATGAGTAGCTAAGTTAATTATGGCTTGGGTGATGTGAAAATAAGCTAAAAATCTTGTAATTGTTTGAATTCAAGTTGAATTGTCTTGTATGTTCTTGATTTGTTCATGTCATGGTGATTGATCTTCATGGGTGTGATTAATTAATGACTAATTGCCTCATCTAAGTGTTAATTCGAGGCGTAATTGTAAGAATTGGCATGGACACTAGTCATCATGAGAACTTAGTAAAATCATCTAGAGATAGAATTGATTTCTAGAGTATGTGTTACCTAATCTTAGATTGGGCGATTTGTAGCACTTTAATGCGTAGCCATTCATTCAATCTATCCCTAGCCTATAGATAGATGTTTGGTTATAGTTCGTTGATGCGAGAGATCGATTGACGTTAACATTGCCAATTGCACCTTGAATGTGTTAAGAACTCATTAGTGAAGCTTGATTCCGAGTAGTTACAAGACCTCATATTTAGTTCATTGGAACATCATTGAGCCACCTTATTTCATATCATTTCCCCTTCGTTCGAGTCATTGTAGTTTTAGTTAATCACACTTTTAGTTCGCTTTTCATTAGTTAATTTGTAGTAGGTTCATACTCGCTTCTTGATTAATGGATACACCTAGACTAATTGTTTGGGCCGTTTTGGTACTCAATTGAGATTTCTCCCTATGGATACGACCTTGACTCACCTAACTAGACTACAATTGACCCGGTACACTGCCGGTTAGATTGGAAGCCTAGTGAGGCCGATCATGCTTCTCTTAGATTAACTGGCACCGTTGCCGGGGAGAAATCTTTTAGTTGATATCTCGTAAGTAGCCAAAACATTTGGGACTAGGTTTTTTTCTTTTTACTATTTTTTTGTTGTTTGAGTTGGTGCAGTTAATGACCGAGGTCATCATGGAACACGAGCAACCTATGCTTCACGCTCAAGCTCCCAATCCGAACCCACATTTTGACTATGAAATCATTGAAAATTTTCTACTTCAACTGGTGCAAAACCAAGCACCACAAGTCCCTATTCGACGAGATTCAAAGCAAGGCAAAGAAAGAACCTTAATGGATTATGTTATGCCACATGCGGGATTTATACATCGTCCCATTCGCTTACCTCCTATTGATGCGGATAACTTTGCAATAAAGCAACATGTATGAGATTTGTTGAGAGAGCATGCAGTTTTCTATGGAACTGAGACAGAGGATCCGTATCGGTTCTTGGCAAAGTTCATTGATGTTTGCGGGACGGTAAAGATAAACGGGGTGAGTGATGATGCACTCTGGTTAAGGATATTTCCTTTTGCGTTAAGAGAGGGTATAGTTGATTGGTTTGAGTCACAAGCCCATGATTCATTACATTCTTGGAAAGATGTGACGTCGGCATTTTTGTCAAGGTACTTTCCCCTATGGAAAACTTTTGAGATAAGGGCGGCCATTGAAAATTTCCTACAACAAGTTGGAGAATCATTGCATGAAGTTTGGGATAGGTGGAAAGCTTTGCTAAGAAAGTGCCCTCATCACGGGAATGAGTTGTGGATGCAAGTCCAAACTTTTTACAATGGTTTGAGAAATGAAGCGAAAAAAGTTCTTGATTCATCTAGTGGAGGTTCTTTTATGAGTTTAACACCTCAAGTTGCTTATGCTACTATCGAGAGATGTGCCAAAAATGATAAGCAATGGTATTCGGGGAGATCTACTCAACAAAAGAAATTCGAGGTGAACCAACAAATGTTGATGATGGCACAAATGGAATCTATGGAGAAAGCAATCAAGGATCTTGAAATGGTTCAAAGGCCACAACAACGAGTTTTTCCTCACTATCCGTATCAGGACCATCAATATCTACCATTTCCACAAGCATCCCCGGGATCCCCGAATCAACCACAACAACCGAAAGAACAGTCCCAATGGGAAGCGACAATAGAAATTATGGCAAAGACTGTTGAAGCTTTTGTGAAGAACATGGAGCAATACAAAGCCACTACGGATACTCGGTTGATCGGAGTGGAAGCATCTTTGAGAAACATTGAGACTCATATTAGTCAATTTTTAGGAGGTTCAAGTATAACTCAAAGGTGTGGTTTGCCCATTAACACGGAAGGAAATCTCCGGGAGGTAAATGCTATTTTTACACGGAGTGGTAAGAAGGTTGGTAAGGGTTTTAAGGTGAATGAAGAGCTTCCCAATGATGAGAAAGAGTTTGAGGAAGTTAATGTCGGGGATAAGTTGAAGCTTGGTGGGAAAGTTGACCATGGTCAAGCAAGTAAAGTAAAGAAGTTGAGATTGAGGATGATCATGCCATGCCTACACTTCCCAACACTTCATGGGCCACACCTCGACCGAGCACGCCAAATGTTAAGGGAGGTATGAATACTTCTTCTTCTAAGTCTTTTGATTTGAGTAAACTCCCTTTTCCCCTAGTGGTAAGAAGAAACCGGAACCTCAAAGTAAAAAGCAAGACAAGTTTCTTGATATTCTTCAAAAAGTTGAAATCAATATTCCCTTAGTTGATGCATTGGAAAACATGCCATCCTATGTTAAATTTCTTAAGGGAATATTGAGCAAAAAAGATAAAATGGAGAAACTTGTTTGCCTAAACAAAGAGTGTTCGGCCATCTTTCAAAACAAGATACCCCCAAAGCTTATGTATCCCGGTAGTTTTTCGATTCCATGTACCATAGGTCCTATTAAATTTGATGGTGCTTTATGTGACCTTGGTGCAAGCGTTAACTTGATGTCATTGAAAACTTATAAGCGACTTGGGTTAGGTACTCTTGTATCGGCTAGGGTGACACTCCAAATGGCGACAGATCTCTTAGGTATCCAACAGGAGTGGTTGAGGATGTTTTGGTTAAAGTAGGCAAGTTTGTGTTCCCGGTTGATTTTGTTGTGCTAGAAATGAAAGAGGACGTGAAAACGCTTATACTTTTAGGAAGACCATTCTTGGCAACCGGGAGGGCGTTATTAGATGTTCAAAAAAGGGAAATCACTTTGAGAGTGAATGAAGAAAGTGAATCCTTCAAGGTCTATGAACACATCAAGCATCCTTATGATGACCACCAAGAAAGTTACATGATTGAGTCGGTGGATGCTCCAGTTGTAGACCACTCTACTCGACATGGGCTCAAAAAAGAGATGGAAAATGTTTGTTGGAGGAGTAGTCCAGTTTTAGCTGAGAACGGATAGTGGGAGTTTAGTCTTATGTGAGTGTTTGGGCATCATAGCGATGCAAAGAGCTGTATAATCCATCTTTCTACCATATAACTCCCACCCGTGGTTGCTTTCGGGCTCTATTTCTTCCGTATAATTCCATCTTTGTGTCGATCGTATAATTTTTTAGTCGGCACCGTGTAAGTCATTACGTCGAGCTAACGACGTTAAACAAAGGCGCTTCCGGGAGGCAACCCGTCTTTTCCTTTCTTGAGTTTTTAGGTTCCATCTTCGTGTCTTGGAGCGTTATTATTTTGGATTGACATAGTTTGGTGTATTTTGATATATATATTACTTGTGCTAAGCTACAAGTTGGGGTCACACCTTTCTTTGTAGGCTATTTTCGTGGTTGTTTCATGTTTTTGTAGCACAGGTGATCTCGTTACAAATGCATGGATGGAGATACTATGACACATTTGCCACTTTTGCGCCTTATGCCGGGTTCTCTATTTCGCTAAAATGCATGCTAAGTCCTTCTTTCACTCGTTTTACATTGAGGATAATGTCAACTCTTAAGTGGGGGGTGGTAGACTTAGCTTTGCATTTTGTGTGTGCTATGAATGCGAATTTATTTGTTATGCGTGATTGGTGTGTTGTGCCTTAGCACTTGGTAATTTTTTTAGCAAATTTTGGCAAATTTTCAAACATTTCGTGACTTCGGTATTGAGTAGATACAATGATGAATCGTTTTGATAAATGTAACTTAAAGATGACCATTAACATGCATTGACACAAGTTTGTGATTTGGCTACGGAGTAGGACTTTTCACGTATAGTTTTGACCCATGAACCCCGACTTTTAGTGAAAGATTATGGTAGCTATAAAGAATGTCCGGCTAGCTAGAACTTATATCATTAACTTTCGAGGCGAAATAGAAGGGTTACTTAGAGATAGGCATAGGATGAAGGTCATGGCGCTTCTTTGACCCGCTAGAGCCAAATAGCCAACCCGGAACATTTTATCCCTAGTCTCCCCGCCTCGGCCTTTCTTAGGATGGTGAGACCCCCATCCGAAAACATTAGCTTTTCGGTATTTAGCCCATTTACCTAACCCCGAAACCTTTATTTTTGTGGTCTACACTCCCTTGGCCTCCCTCGCGAGTGAGCTTAACTTTTATATTTTGGACATATGTGAGATGTATGACTCATGATTTTGGTGTCGGCTTGGTGAGTGAGTCTATGGGAGGAGGGGTGACTACGCAATGGTGGTTGTGGTATTTTGGCTATCGTTTAATTCCATTTTATGATATTTTGTGTTGTGTTGTGTTGTAATAAAAAAAAAAAAAAAAAAAGTGAAGCAAAAGGCAGCCTTAATAAATAAGAAAAAGCCAAGGTTAAGAAAAAAAATGTTTGAAAAAGAAAAAAATATGTGTTGAAAAAGAAAAGAAAAAAAAGAGAAGCAATAAAAGAGTCAAAGAAGTGTTATTAGTGATATTTTTGTGTAAAATGTAAAATGTGTTATTGTTTGGTTTGGGAGAGTTGATTGAGAGGTTGGTGTTTCTAATCTCTTGTGGTATTCGTTTCAAGTGACAACAGTTTTTGCGAATTACCTTAGAGATTCATATCGGTGACGACTGTTTTTTGCGCCATACTTTCGGTTTGCTCTTGGTACTTGGGTGAGAGTGACATTATGTGTCCAATCCTATGGTTAAGCACTCTTGCGCTTTCTCTTGTTGATATCCTTTTATATCCCTTAGCTACCCCCGTCCCGGCTAAACATTACAAGCTTTCAAGTCCTACCCGATTGTGCCCGACTTTAGGTAGCCCCGATTAGTGGAGATAGTTAAGAAGTATAAGCCTATGGTCTAGTCCCGATGTCTCATACGTCTATAATCCAAACTGGGAGTTAGGGTAAATGGAAAAGGAACTATCCACACACGCACACTATTACCATAGCTAGATAGAAACTTGTGCCTTCGTATGTTTATGGTCATCTCTTTTTTATAGTTTGATGAATGACGCTATATTGTATGTGTTCAAAGCATAAGTGATGACTCTTTTCGAAATCGCCATTTTGCTCGAGGACGACCAAAAGCTAAGTGGGCGTGGTTGATGGAGTCAATCCTTTCAAGCATTTCACACGTGTTTTACCCCTATTTTGTAGCACTTCGAGCCTTATTTCAATCAATTAGATGCCTAATCACGCTTATTTTATCACTCAAGGTTCCACATCACACTTAGTCGAAAATCACTTTTTTATCATTGAAATGTGGACCTTTTATCGCACACACGGGGTACGTCGTACCCCATGATTTTACGGGATAGGTTTGTATTGTATTTTGCAGGTATAGGGATTTACCGGGCACCGAAAATGTCTCAAGCTCGTATATCGGGATGGTTGGTGAGTTTGAACAAGCATTGGAGAGGAAGAAGTTTAAATTTTAGAAATATGCATTCTTGGTACTTACCGAAGTCATCTTGGTAGTCACTAGAACTTGAAAGAATTTGGACAGGATACACAGAAAACTGGGTAGCCACCAGACAAGCCTTGGTGACTACCGAGAATTGAGCAGAATGGTTCATAATCTGGGTACTTACCAAGAAAGCTGTGGTGTCCACCGAAGTCTGTTTTTAAATTATATTAATCATCACCCTCATTTTGAACAAGAAGGAATTGAGAAGCTCATGGGGGCGATTTTGAGGGCTTGGAGAGCACCCTCTTCTCACATTAAATTTCTTAGTTCTTGGGTAGATTTAGCAACAAAAGAAGATCAAATTCAAATCAATTTATGTAATCTTCTTCCATTTTCTTGGATTTTTCTTCCTTTGAGTTTCTTATGCAAAAACCCAAAAATACTCATTCTTAGCTATAATTTCCTGCAATTTCCTGTAATTGGAGCATGGGCTTTGTTCATCTATGGTGGATACATCAATCTTTGGTTGAATCTTCATGGGAAATGAACTAATTTCATGTTTTCATAGGTATCTCTTCTCTTTTTTGTGTGATTTTCTGTTTTCATGGCTTTACTTAGTATAAATTGCTTGTCTATTGCATTAATTATGAGTAGCTAAGTTAATTGTGGCTTGGGTGATGTGAAAATGAGCTAGAAATCTTATAATTGCTTGAATTCAAGTTGAATTGTCTTGTATGTTCTTGATTTGTTCATGTCATGGTGATTGATCTTCATGGGTGCGATTAATTAATGACTAATTGCACCATCTAAGTGTTAATTCGAGGCGTTGTAAGAATTGGCATGGACACTAGTCATCATGAGCACTTAGTAAAATCATCTAGAGATAAAATTGATTTCTAGAGTGTGTGTTACCTAATCTTAGATTGGGCGATTTGTAGCACTTTAATGCGTAGCCATTCTTTCAATCTATCCCTAGCTGATAGATAGATGTTTGGTTATAGTTCATTGAGGCCAGAGATCGATTGACGTTAACATTGCGAATTGCACCTTGAATGTGTTAAGAACTCATTAGTGAAGCTTGATTCCGAGTAGTTACAAGACCTCATATTTGGTTCATTGGAACATCACCCGAGCCACCTCGTTTCATATCATTTCCCCTTCGTTCGAGTCATTGTAGTTTTAGTTAATCGCACTTTTAGTTCGCTTTTCATTAGTTAATTTGTAGTTGGTTCATACTCGCTTCTTGATTAATGGATACACCTAGACTAATTGTTTGGTCCGCTTTGGTACTCAATTGACATTTCTCGCTGTGGATACGACCTTGATTCACCTAACTAGACTTCAATTGACCCGGTACACTGCCGGTTAGATTGGAAGCCTAGTGAGGCCGATCAAGCTTCTCTTAGATTAGAACCCTAGACCTAATGATTCAACATGATGAAGTTCCTCCTTTCGGACTCAACTAAGTGTGTGTGTGTGTGTGTGTGTGTGTGTGTGTGTGTGTGTGTGTGTGTGCAAATGTTAGGTCATGAATCTAACACAAACAATCAATACATTGCAAATAGGAAAAGATAACAACACATGAAGTTTGAAAGATTAACTAGCATTCCCAATCAACTAATGGAGATTTATAACTATAACAAATACAATATCTTGGCTAGTAGAAAACTAGCCACTCATAACTATGAATTCTAACATGTCAAGAATGGAATTCATATATATTACAACAATTAAATCACAAGTCAAGGCTAAGAAATTACCAACCTAAAGCTGTGAACTTGTAGAAGGAAGCTTGCATTCAACTTGAAGAAATATTCAATAGAGTGTACACCAAAAGATAGAAACTTGGTTCCATTCAATGATTCTAGAAATCAAAACTAAGAATTCTTAATGTTTACAAGTGGAATTAAATACTAAATTGCAGTGGATTTTAGCTAGAAGAGCCTTGGAGAGGGAGGTGTCTTCAACCTGAGAGAGAGGGAAAATAGAATCAAATTATTTAAAAATTAAATGCCTAACTTAGATGAGCCATCTGCACACATTGGCCACAGCCAAGGGTGACGATACTGGAAATCGTCTAATAGTAATCCGAGCCGATTTATCTCTAGTGACAACTAATTCAAGATCCCAAAAACCTAAGATGTATGAAAGAAGATGGTGATTTGGTGATGGTTTAAACTGAGCCTGAGATGTCGTATCTCAAATTACCTACGTATCCTAGAATTGTTCAGGAATCATGTCTCTCGTAGTTCCTTATGGATTGTTTATCTAAGGGGCCTTATGCCCTAGGTTTTGCATGGGCCGTGTCCAAGGTGGACACTAATTTCGTATTTTCTAAGGAATGGATAATTATCGTTTTACCTCCTTGATTGGGGGAGATAATTACGGTAGCTTGATCACAGGATCATAGCCTTTATGGCTAAGGATTCTTTCCATGTTTATCATTATAGATAGTAAACACGCGTGAGTGTTAAATAAAAAAGGTGTTGGTTCATTTCGGCTAACGCCGAGCCCACAAGGCTATTGTTGCCGAACCGTACTGACCCAGCTCTCTTGCCCTGATCAGCCTGTAGTGGGCTGAGGGGTGAGCCCAACCGATTTCCCACCTAGGGTTTGGTTTTGCCCTTAGTCTTAAAGTATGGATCCTAGCCCTTCATATGGGCATTTATTGCCTATATTTATGACTTGGTTAACATGGGGATGACGCTTGGCGAGGTGCTAATCCGACCCTCATCAAAGGGTAAGTTGGATTAAGCCAGTGTGTACTTTAGAGTACTTGGCTGAGGCCAAGTGTAAGTTCGCTGAAGCAAACTACTGAAAAGTGGTTGGTGGCAGATGTCAGCATTAAGTGATAGTTGGATGGGGCCAATGTGGTGGTTGGCTGCGGCGAACAACTCATTTCTTCAATTTTTGGAGTTTGTATGGGTTGCCTTGAGCCAAGATCATGTTGGCTGCGGCCAACCTTCACAGCAGCTCAGTAAAATGACAGTAACTTGATTTGTAGACCTCCGCTCGTTTCTTGATCTACAACTCTTATGAAGAAGTTTTCTCCATGAAATGCCTCTAAGAGGAGTCAAATGTCGGTTGAATAAAAGTTACGGTAGAAGAACTAATGACAAATATTCTGTTTGAATTCGATAGCTTTCGGAATACTCTTCTAGCCCTCAAAATACATGTTTATACTCAACACATGTCGTCGCACGGGATCATGGTCAACCTATAATTCTGCAATAAATCACCAAAATACCAAGCGTAAACCCGAAACGACGCTCCGGTTACTATAACCAGCACAAATACTATCAATATATGATATTTTATATGATAATTACTATCTACACATATGGATGAAATTTAAGAAAATAATGGCTAGAATTGATACAAAAACATCTGTTGGACTTATTTTTAAGTTTTAGTGATGAGTGCCAGACTAGCTGTTATAGAGCAAAGGCAAAAAGATGTCTAGATCAAATGTATAGGTTTATCAGAGTTTGATATTGTATAGGTTTGATCAAACAAGCACTGTAAAAGGTCAACTGACTTACATCAGCAGACTAGTCTAGATCAGTAGGGTAGTTGAGTCAGTAGACTTGTCAGGAACCTGCTGAAGACTGAAGGCTGAGGGCTCAAACTCAGTTATTGAAGGCTAAGGGATCAAACTTAGTAATTAAAGTCAAGGATATGGAATCAGAATTTAGGGAAGTCTGTGATGAACTAAACTGATTACATATACCTTGTGTACAAGGTCTAAGTTCCACAAGATAAGTGATGGTTGGAACTTAGTTATATGCAAAATTGTGTAATCTAACTTCATAAATAAAAGTTAGATAAAAGACATTAAGCTGAAGTGGTTTTGAACACAGCATAATAAGGATAAGCTTATTGATGTGTATATCAGCAGACTTATGTTCTTAGGAACCTGCTGGACACATATTTCGATTTAATCAAAAGCTACATTGGAAGATTACAAAGAAAGGGACAGCTAACAACCTCTGATTTTATCAAACAAATCAATGGTTAAGATCAAATGGACGTTGGGAAGATTCAGACCTTTATCCAATGGTTACAAGTCAAAGGGTGGACAGACTGTAAACTGTCAAAAAGGAATCTGACAGTGTCAGTCCTAGGAACAATCAGAAAAAGCAAGTCAAGATGGAGACAAATCTATAACGTCTATGTTTGAATTTCAAACATAAGTCACATGGACTCCTACCTATAAATAGAGGACTCCTAATTCAGATACAAGTGATGAGCATTGATAAAAATTAAGGATATGTCTTGAGCAATCAGAATTAAATCAAGAAAAACACCCTGCTGACCCTACTGAGCATAAGGCTACTGATCCAGAGAATATCTTCAAGTGTAATCTGCATTCAAGCTGCATCAAGTTTACACACTTGAAGACATCAATCTGCTGATCATATCATTCTGATCAAGCTGCTGAAAGCTGAATCACTTACTTGATTCAATCTTTCTTTTACAAGAAATCTACTGAAGACAGTGAAGCATCTTTGGGTGTGAAAGACTGTTGGTTGTGGTGGAGCTGGTGAAGAGGCAATCCTACCCTTCAAGGACCAGTAGAAGACTTTGGAACAGCAATCCTACCTGTTCCAAGTGTTCAGTTTGTGAAGCCATAGTTATTGGTGAAGGACAAGCAATTTAGGGATTTTTGTAACAGCTACATCAAAGATCTCTTGTGAATTACCTCAAACATCACAGGAGAAGAGTGAACTGACAGGATTACACCACCTGAAACCACTATAAAATCTGCCTACTTATTTTCTGCATTTATATTCTGCACTTAGTTTATCTAACACATCAATCTACTGAATCTAGCTACTGAATTCACACACATACACTACTGAGTATCTAATACTTGGTATCATATTTAACAAAAAGTAATAACGCTTAATTTTTGATATAATTCCGCTGCACAAATTCAGTAAACTCAACAGTTAGCAGACTACTGAGTATCAGCAGACTACTGAAGTATCATCACGCTGCTGAAGTTGCTGAGTTTGTTAACTCCAAAAGTTTTAAGTGTTAAGTTTATTCACCTCCCCCCCTCTAAACTTAACCAAAGCCGTTTTAAGGGACCAACAATTGGTATCAGAGCAGTGCTTTTGTTCTGAAGTAATCCTACTTGTTGTGCTTGTGAAAATACTTAGAAAACTTTTTCAAGTTACTGATTTTCAAAGCCTTGCATCATGGATAACAACCAGTATGCTAGAACAATGTTGATGTGTTCTTTAGATTGTTTTGATGAGTATAAACGTCGTATGCAGGCTTATCTAGCTGCAACACATGATGAAATGATGGATGTGCTGACAGATGGACCACTGGAGATTACCAAGTCAGTAACAGTGGGTGATGAGACTCAGTACATTCCAAAACCAAAAAGGGAATGGACTGTTGAAGATAGAAAAAGTGCAAATCTCAACAATATTGCTATTGATATCATATACAGAACTTTGGATAGCAATATGTATATGAAAGTGAAAGATTGCAAGACTGCAAAGGAACTATGGGACAAGTTACAATTAATCTGTGAAGGCACTGATGCAATCAAAAAGAACAAGATCAGTGTGGCCAAGAAGAAGTTCCAGGAGTTCAAGATGAAACCAAATGAAACCATTGAACAAATGGAATCTAGATTCAATGCAATCATGGATGAACTCACCCTACTGAGTGTGAAGTACTCACAAGAAGAAATCAACTCAAAAATCTTGGAAGCATTACCTGCAAAAGAAGTTTGGGAGATGAAGGTGACTGCCATAGAAGAAATGAGGAGTTTGCATGAAGAAGACACCTTCAAATTGTTTTCAGATCTTAAGGCCTATGAATTTAGCAAAAATCTTGTGCCTGAGACTGAAAAAGAAGAGCCAAAGACCACTGCATTGGCTGCTTCACATCAAGAAGAGACATCAGGAGCTCAAGATGATCTACTGGATGAAATGCAAGAGCAGATTGCCCTACTGAGCAAGAAAATCAGGATGATGAAAAATGGAAAGGGTTCTCCAAGGAATTTCACAAATAAATTCACTGAAAATAAAAGGATGAATCAAAGAAAGATAATGATTACTTGTGATATCATTGCAAGAAGCCAGGACACTTCAAACCTGATTGTCCTGAATTAAAACAGAAAAAAGAACCTGATTATCTTTGCTTTAATTGCAAGAAGCCTGGACATTTCAGACCTGATTATCCAGACCTACTGAAGACCAAAAGTCAACAAAGAAGACATGGCAAGAAGGCTATGGTTGCTGAAGATGAATCAGGATATGAAGTAGAATCAGAAACGGGAAATGAATCTGATGATACTACACTTGTTGCTGATATGGAAGATTATGTTTTAATGGCTAATATGGATGAAACAGAGGAGGTATACAATATTGTATCTATAAACACTCCTGCTGGAAGTGATTGTGAATCAACCTGTGGTTCAAATCCAAAAAATCCTGACAATGAAGAAACTTTGGATGCCATCCTTAATCAACTGGGGATAATACAATCTGGTTATGAGATTGTGAAGGCTGAAAAAGAAGCACTTCAATCAGAAGTTGAAAGATTAAATGCTGAATTAAGAATTCTCAAAGGAAAGGAAAAAGAAGTCAGACAGAATCAGCATAAGCCTGCTGAACCTTCAGTAGCTTCTGAGTCTGCTGAACCATCTTGTTCCTCCACTGCATTCAAATCTGGAAAGCCTTATGGTGATAGAACAGAGCTTGGATTTGGAACTCAACAATCCAATAAGAGTGGATCTAGTAAGGTCACTGAACCTAGTACCAGAATTGGTCCTAAGTTTGTGCCTGCACAAGATCCAACTCCCAAAAGGGTTGCTGAGGCAGTAAAGCCTACTGAGAAAGCTTCAAGGAAGCAAAATCAGAAGTCAAATAAGTCAACAGCTCCTAATAAAAAGAATAAATCTAAAAATAGGACTAATTTGCCTCCTAGACATGCTGATAGCAGACCTACTACCAAGTCTGCTGGACCACAAAAAGGGAAAAACCAGAAATATTCCAAGGATAAGAATCCTGAACCCAAAAATGCAAATCATTCAAGGGATACTTATCTCAGGGGGAAAGGTAGATTGTTCCCTACTGATGATGATTGGAATATTCTTGTACCTACTGCTAGAAACAACAGAAATAACCATGCTGCTAGGGTAAAACCTAAGCAATGGAATCAGCAGAGGGCTCAGCAGAGGACTTATACAAGGACTCAGCAGGGACCTCGGCAGACTTCATACTACAGGGCTGTTCCTAACAGACAGCAAACCTATGGTTATCCTAGTGCTTCTAACAAAAGAAATCACTTTAAACAGCATTATATTCCAAAAGGCTAGAAAGCATATGTGAATCCTACACAACCAATTGTTAGACTTTATGGATGTGTATAATACATGTATGAACCAAAGTATGATACCTTTCAAAGAAGACCTTATGGAAACTTGCCAAGGGTCATGCTTACTACTGACCATTATGGACCCAAACAGGTTTGGGTACCTAAAATACATTAACTTTGTTTTGTAGGGTGTCTAGTACTTTGACAGTGGATGTTCCAGACATATGACAAAGAATAAGCACTGTCTGTCAAATTTTGTGGCAAAGGATGGTCCAAGAGTGAATTTTGGCAACAAAACACACCTGGATACACAAGAGGATATGTCACACTTGTGAGAAATGGATTAACAATCAGGAATGTTGCATATGTTGAAGGACTGGACTACAACCTACTGAGCACTGGACAATTCTGTGACATGGGATACAATGTCACTTTTGACAAAAACACTTGTATTGTCATTAGTGAGAGAGGTGATCAAGTTGTGTTGGCTGGAAGAAGACAACAAAACATGTATGTTGTGGATTGGTCTACTGCTATTCCAGAAATATGCCTGATTGTGCATACCAAGTCAAAACTTAATTGGTTATGGCATAAGAAGTTGATTCATCTAAACTTTGATGATATCAATCAGTTGGTGAAGAAGAAACTGGTGATTGGTTTACCTGAGATCACATTCAAGAAGGAGCTATATGTGATGCATGTCAGCAAGGTAAACAAACAAAGTCAAGCTTCAAGTCAAAGACTAAACAATCAACTAAAAGGGTTTTGGAGCTGATGCACATGGATCTATTTGGACCAGTAACACCAACAAGTGTAACAGGAAAGAAATACACCTTAGTGGTTGTGGATGATCATTCAAGATACACTTGGGTGATATTCATGAACAAGAAAAGTGAAACACTTCAAAAGATGCCTGAAATTTTGAAGAGATTACAGAATGAGAAAATTTTGACAGTAGTAAAGATCAAATCAGACAAGGGTACTGAATTTCTTAATAAATTTATAAGAGAATATTGTGAACAAAATGGTGTGCTACATCAACTTGCTGCTACTGGTACACCTCAGCAAAATGGAGTTGCTGAAAGAAGAAACAGAACTTTAAAAGAAGCAGGACGAACTATGATTTGTAAAGCATTGCTGCCGGAAAGATATTGGGCTGAAGCAGTCAATACATCATGCTATACACAAAACAGAACATCAGTGAACAAGAAGCTGCTGAAGACACCTTATGAGATTTGGAATGGAAGAAAACCTAATATATCCTATTTCCATCCATTTGGAAGCAAATGTTTTATCTTGAATCATAAGGAACAATTGAAGACATTCCAACCAAAATCAGATGAAGGAATTTTCTTGGGATATTCTTCAGTCAGCAAGGCATTCAGGGTACTGAATAAAAGGTCACTGAAACATAAAGAAATAATACATGTTGTATTTGATGAACCTAAGTTCACTGGAATGGAAGATGAAGCTTCAGAACCTGCTGAGAATCAACAAGTCACTGATCCAGAATGTGTTGAAGTTTTGGAAAGATTCATTATCTTAAAGGTTTCTGATTCTGCCCCTGCTGAACACCCTGCTGGTAATACTACTGATGCAACAACTGAGGCAATTCAAGGATCTGCTGAACCCCCTGTTGAAGAATCAGCAGACCCTACTGAAGATGATGTTCTAGAGAATCAATCTAACCATAATCCACAATGGTTAAGGGATCACCCTGCTGAACAAGTCATTGGCAATATACAGCAAGGTGTGAGGACTATAAGACAATTAGAAGCAATGTTTACTTGTTTTCTATCTCAAATGGAACCTAATGGTGTTGAAGAAGCAATTTCAGATCCAGATTGGATAATTGCTATGCAAGAAGAATTGAATGAATTTGAAAGAAATCAAGTTTGGACACTAGTGGAAAGACCTAGTCATGCAAATATAATTGGTACAAAATGGGTATACAGAAACAAACTTGATGAATCTGGTACCATTGTGAGGAATAAGGCCAGACTAGTGGCAAAAGGATATTCTCAAGCAGAAGGGATAGATTTTGATGAAACATATGCCCCTGTTTCAAGATTGGAAGCTATCAGATTATTCCTGGCACATGCTGCTTATAAAAACTTCAAAGTATATCAGATAGATGTTAAGAGTGCATTCTTGAATGGCATTCTGGAAGAGGAGGTGTATGTTCAGCAACCTCCTGGATTTGAAGTTAAAGATCAAGAAGATAAAGTGTACAGACTCAACAAAGCACTTTATGGTTTGAAACAAGCACCAAGAGCATGGTATGAGACTCTATCTCAATTCTTGGTGGACAATGGTTTTACAAAAGGCACCATTGATAAGACTCTTTTCAGAATCAATGAAGGAAATAGCACCATGCTGGTACAAATTTATGTTGATGACATAATTTTTGGTTCTGAAAATGAATTGCTATGTGAGAAGTTTGCAAATCTAATGAAGAGTAAATTCCAAATGAGTATGATGGGAGAAATGAACTACTTTTTGGGATTGCAAGTCAAACAGATGATAGATGGAATCTTCATTCATCAAACCAAGTATACCAAGGAGGTACTGAAGAAATTTGGTATGGAAAACAGCACCAAGATATCAACTCTTATGAGTACAAACATCAGATTAGATGAAGACAAAGAAGGCAAAGATGTTGATCAGACCTTATACAGAAGGATGATAGGCAGTCTGCTGTACCTTACTGCTTGCAGACCTGATATATCCTTTGCTGCAGGTGTTTGTGCAAGATTTCAATCAAAACCTAAAGAAATTCATTTAGGTGCAGTCAAAAGAGTTCTCAAGTATCTAAAAGAGACTTTGGGAGTAGGGATATGGTATTCAAAAGATGGAAGCTTCAAGGTTATCTCCTACTCAGATTCTGACTATGCTGGATGCAAGATTGATAGAAAAAGCACCACAGGAACCTGTCAGTTAATGGGAAATAGACTAGTCTCCTGGTTTAGCAAGAAACAGAATTCTATATCAACTTCCACTGCTGAAGCTGAGTACATTGCTGCTGGAAGTTGCTGTGCACAAATACTATGGTTAAGACAATAATTAAGGGATTATGGAATTGAAGAAAGAGAAATTCCTATAATGTGTGACAACACAAGTGCAATTGCAATCACAGAAAATCATGTTTTGCAGTCAAGAACCAAGCATATTGATGTGAGACATCATTTTATAAGAGATCATGTTGAAAAGAAAGATGTGGTGGTTCTTTATATCCCTACTGAAGATCAACTTGCTGATATTTTCACTAAACCATTGGATAGTGAAAGATTTGCTAAACAAATGACTGAACATGGAATTATAAAAGTTGACTGATATAATCTTAATCAGCAGTGTACTGGAATTCACCAAGGGGATTAGTCTTTGCTATGTTGGGTGAGCTCACTTAGCAGATTAGACATTGGTATCAACAATTCCATGTACTTATGGTTGGACAATTGAGCAAATGAAGTTGCCAAGGGGATTGGTCTTTGTCATGTTAGGTGAGCTCACTTGACAGATCAGTCATTGGTATTAAACTTCATCTTGTATTATCAGTTGGACAATACAAAAGGATTTAAGCATCAGCAGAGTAACTTTATCAGCAGGCTGCTAAGACATTTTGTCAGCAGGCTGCTGAGCCAGGTCTACTGATGACAAGGCTGCTGAAGGAAACGTTACACAGTCAACCTTACTTAAGTCAAAAAGCAATTGGTGGGATATTTATTTTATCTTTATAACCATAGTTACACGATCGGACGGTTACAAAACGTTATGGAAAAGTAATGGGCCACGTGTCAAGACTGGATTCACTCAAATTTAATCGTGGTTAATACCATTGTACACGATTTGACAGTTACAATTGCATCTGTCTATATATACACAGGCCTATATACAGAGGCTACTTATAAAAATCTCAGATTGATCTTCTCTGCATTTACACTGTGTGAACATAGATTTGAGAGCTATCTTCTTCATCTTTTTCTTAAAACAATGGCTGAAAAGGATGATGTTCAAATTGGAACAAGTCAAAGTGTAAGAGGTTTTGTTGTTGATGCTAACCAAACAGAATTAGCCATCAATATTGGTCGAAGGATTAGAAGATATGCAGGTTTGGAAAATGTACTCAATATAAGATTGGAAACAATATCATATACAAATGTTGTTAGCTTCTGGAGAAATATTGTGATAAGAGAAGGTAGAAAGGCATTCACCACAACAGTAAATGCCCAGGAGATTGAAGTTTCCTCAAACCTGTTGAGGGAAGTTTTTGGTTTCGCACCAGTAATCGATGCTCCAACAAATCCTGAGGAAATGGGACTGTCAAAAATGGGTTTTGTTGACAAAATCAAAACCAATGATTCCATTAAATCAATTCCAGGCATAAATGTGAAGCACATTGGTTATGAATACTACCTGCTGAGTAAGATTATTGCAAAGAATCTCTTAGGACTCATTGCAAGCATGGATACTTTATCAGGACCCAAAATAGAACTGCTAATGATCATTTGCAGAAGCATAAAGTTTGATTGGGCTGGTTTCTTTGTCCATTACATGAAGAAAGCAGCAAAAGAAGAGAAAGAAGGGACAAGGAAATCCAAGGCCTTACCTTTGGGATTGATGGTTCAGGCCCTGCTGAATCATTTGGGAATTGCTGATATTGCACCTGAAAAGATCAATAAATCCAGATACAAGAAAGATATTGATCCTCCTATCCCTGGTTTGGATGATGATGAAGATGTAGTTGATGAGGCTACTGAAAGTGATGGTAATGGTGGAGATGATTATGCTGGTGGTGAGCAGGTTAAGAAAGCTATTAAGCCTGCTGCACCTAAGAAGGTTACTGAAAAGAGAAAGGCCGATGATACAAGGAAAATCACAGAAATGTTAAAGCCTAGAAAGACAATGAAGAAAATAGCAGAGACTGTTGAGTCTGCTGAAGGTTCAGTAGAAATTGAGGTTACTGACCCTACTATTGCAAAGAAGAAGACTGTTGCTGAAATCTTGAAGGAGCAATAGAAGGAAGCCAGAAAGAAGAGGAAAGCTGCTGAAGTTGAGGAAGAGCAACTTTCCAAAAGAACGAAAGAGATTGCCACAAAGAAGAAACATGGCAAAGGAAAGCAGTTGAAAACTTTGGAGGCTCAAAGGCAACAAGAAGAAGAAGAAGCAGTTGGAGAGGCTATTGAGGCTGAGCCCTTAACAATTATCAAGCCTACTGAGGAAGTAGAGGTTGTTATTGAGCAACCTACTGAAAAATCACAGCAGACTGCTGAAACTGAGCCTGCTGTTGAAGTTGTTAAATCCTCTCCAGTGAAGGTTGCTGAGCCTACTGAAACTGCACAAGTTGTTTTGAGCAACTTGTAGAAGAACCACAACAAACTACTGAGTCTACACCTGCTGTGGAAATTGAAAGTTTGGTACAAGACTCTGCAAGTCCTGCAATAGTTCAGAGGGAAGAGCAATCTGTTGCTAACCCTGCTGATGAGCATATAAGTCAAGGGGAACCTAGTGTAGTACAGATGGAGGTAGTAGGGACTAACATACAATCTAAGCAACCTACTGACCTAAAATCATCTATGGAAGAAACACTAAATTTACTTGTTGAGACCTTTGGAGGTCAGCAAGGTACTGAACAAGCTCCCAGAAAGCCAACCATGCTATTTGAGAGACATGAGAAGAAGAAAAAGGAAGGATTTGTTGATCCTAAACTTCTACTGGTTGCAAACTATTTTTAGTGGAAGTTTGGATTCTATAAAAGACAAAAGTCAATTGCAGAATCAATGATAGATTTTGAAGAATGGGCTTTTGAGAAGTTGGGAGTGGAAAATTTGCTAGATCTGGTTGATACCTCTTTATTGCAATCAAGACTGATGGATCTGTTTGATGAACAACAGAAGGAAGAGGGTATCAAGTTTAGAGACCCCAGAGATGAATCACATAATGATGATTCATCATCTGATTCTGATGGTGACTTCCCCTCTGGTCCAGGAGGAAGCATTGGGACTGCTTTATTGAATGAACAAAGTATGCAACAGTCCACTGATGCTGGTAGGTCTGCTGAGGGCCAGCAGACTGAACAAATGGATGAAGATCTGGAGAATCTCACCATGGATGATCTGGAGGCACAAATCAATGAGGGAATATCTATTGGTGCAAACAGGATGGTTGGTGAGATAGACCCTTTGTTTGTTGTTGAACCTGCTGAGCATACTGATGATCAGCAGACTGTGGATTCAGTTGAAGAAAGGGTTACTGATCTTAGTGAGCCTAATGTCAGTTATGAGGATTCAATTGAATATCAAGACTGGATTGACACTGAGGACACTCTAACCAAGGCTAGAAACTTTCTAAGAAGGATTTCTGACTTTAGGGAATTTCAAAAAGAAAATATGGATGTATTCCTTAAACAAGTTGTTGTGGTGCAGGTGGTACAGGTTGCTGAGGTACAAACAGTACCTGGAGAAAGGTTGGAACAAGAGGTACAGTTTGTTGAGTCTCAAACAGCACCTGGACAAAGGTTAGAACAATCTTTGGGTTTGGAGGAAACCCCTGCTGCTGTTGTTGAACAGGCTGTTGTAGTGGAGCCTACTGGAGACAAGACCATTGTAGGGAAAGATGGTTAGCAGACTGCTGTTATTGATGAGGATGAGCAGCTGCTGGACTATGATTACAGTGATGAGGAGTTTCAAATGCCTGAGGAAGAAGATATTGATGATGAACCTCAACAGGCATTTGTACCAGTTTTTGAAGAGCCTGCTATTGATCTCATTCTAGAAGAATTTCAAGGACCTGACCCTGCTGGAAGGGATATGAGCTATGCTTTGGTTATCAGCAGACAGAGGCAACAATACAATGTAGAAGAGCCTGCTGATGGTGCTGATGAAGGAATGGCTGGTAGGGTACCAGCACATGTTTTGGATGAGTTGAGGACTGTCAGAAATGACATTGCAAATTTAAGAACTCAACTTGATAGGCAAGAGCAGAGATTTGAAGATTTAATGAACCTAGTGGAGAATAGAGGAAGAACCACTGAAACTGTTGCTTCCAATATAACCTCCACTCAGTATGCTCTTGCTGAACTTGCTCAAGATGTGAAGGGAATTAAGCAAGGAAATACACTGAAGGACAAGTTTCTGAAAGACCAACATACGTCCATTCACCAGAAACTTGACAAGCTTGCTGAGACACCTAAGCCTGTTGTGGCTGAATCTGCTGGAACACTGCAACCTGCTGTACTGGATCCTAAAATAACTGAGAGGATAACTCTACTGGAGCAAACATTTCTAGGAAGGATCATAGTTGTTGACACTAGGACTGAAATTATGGAGGGTCAACTGAACAACCTAGTGCTCACACAGGAGAGTGTACATGGCCTGCTGTCCCGGTTTGTTGATGATGTCAATAAGGGGGAAGAGAGCCAAACAGCAGTAGCAAAAGAGGCTGCCAGAATCTTTGCTAAGAAAAGATGGGAAGATGATACTAATGCTTTTAGGGAGCCTGCACCTGGTAGACTTCCACTTACTGATGATCTTCTCAAAGAATACAAAAAGGTCTACAACAGCAAAAGAATACCTTATCATGATAAAGGTTTTCATGAGGGACTCAATTCTTTTCTTGGACTCAAATTTTGGGAAGCAAGAGTTAAAGCCTTGAGGGCTGCACACAGAGGTGGTAGAGGTGGAAGGAGTCTACCTACCACTAATGCAAAGGAATCACTTAATGAGTTTAAAGTAGTATACATGCGGTTAGGCTTCAGAGTACATCAGATCAATCTTACTCTACCTGAAGCATGGCATTCGTGGAAACAAGTGAATCCCCATATTGATTTCTCTCTGATTGAAAATGAATGGATGAGAGACATGATCAGAGAGATAAGAGCTTACCAAGAACAAGTGGAGAAAGCAAGAGAAGAAAGAGAAAGAAGACAGTAGATCAGCACACTTTATATGTTTTATCATTTGTTGATTCTAGACTGTAATAATTTTGAACAACTGTTTATAATGAGATATCACTACATTTGTTCTGTTTTTGTTCTTAATCTTTTTGCTTTGCTGTTAGGAGGATATTGGCATCATCACCAAAAAGGGGGAAATTGTTGGACTTATTTTTAGGTTATAGTGATGAGTGTCAGACTAGCTGTTATAGAGCAAAGGCAAAAAGATGCCTAGATCAAATTTGTAGGTTTATCAGAGTTTGATATTGTATAGGTTTGATCAAACAAGCACTGTAAAAGGTCAGCTGACTTACATCAGCAGACTAGTCTAGATCAGTAGGGTAGCTGAGTCAGTAGACTTGTCAGGAACCTGCTGAAGACTGAAGGCTGAGGGCTCAAACTCAGTTATTGAAGGCTAAGGGATCAAACTTAGTAATTAAAGTCAAGAATATGGAATCAGAATTTAGGGAAATCTGTGATGACCTAAACTGATTACATATACCTTGTGTACAAGGTCTAAGTTCCACAAGATAAGTGATGATTGGAACTTAGTTATATGCAAAATTGTGTAATCTAACTTCATAAATAAAAGTTAGATAAAAGACATTAAGCTGAAGTGGTTTTGAACACAGCATAATAAGGATAAGCTACTGATGTGTATATCAGCAGACTTATGTTCTTAGGAACCTGCTGGACACATATTTCGATTTAATCAAAAGCTACATTGGAAGATTACAAAGAAAGGGACAGCTAACAACCTCTGATTTTATCAAACAAATCAATGGTTAAGATCAAATGGACGTTGGAAAGATTCAGACCTTTATCCAATGGTTAAAAGTCAAAGGGTGGATAGACTGTAAACTATCAAAAAGGAATCTGACGGGTCTGTTTCCGTCGGGTTGTTTGGAAGGAAGACTTGGACGTGGGATATCTGGCCTCTTCGTGGAGCTCCGATCAATGAGGTTATCGCCGTCGGACGGCGGCGTTTATCGATGTTGGTGATGAGCTCGCGGTGGTAATATGAGAACAACAAGTATGAGAGAGAGAGAACCGTGCTGATAGAAATAAATGCGCAAAAGTTGTTCCGTATGTTCATTAATGTCATAGTGGGGGTATTTATAGGGAAAGGATAAAGCTGTAAAAGTCTACTCGTGCTAGCGGCGCCGATGCCCGACAGATGGCAGTTGGCCCCGCGCTCTATCTAAGCTTATGAACTTTCCATTAACTGATATTCTCATAGGAATGGGCCCGCAATGCTGCGGGGCGGCCCCCTTATGCCTATGAGGATGGCGGGATGGCCAAGAAGTTGGCGTCGTCGCGCGCTTATGCTCAGGGAAAGAGTTTTTATGTCCTCAGACGAGTTGACCGGGGATAATGGGACCGTGTCAGGTTCCGTATCATCAATGGCCCCCTACTCTGCGGCGGAAATTTGTTGCGGCGTAGAGTAGTATACTGGTCGAGGAGTCTCCGTTGTCGAACACTCTTGGAAGACAAAAGTTGAGCGGACTCAGGATTAGGGATACAAACTCGTAGAGCCTCATCAAAACCTTTCTTAAGAAAAACCCAGTGGGAAAAAATCTTAAGCAAGGGAAAAGAGTACTCTCTGTTTGTATCGAAACTCAAGACCGCTCCTTCAGAGGCGAGGCGGGGTTGCGACATGAAGTTGATGCAACATGTCCCGCGAGCGCTTCATGAAGTTGAAGCTATACGAAAGGCTTGCCAATCACTACAAGCGGGTTTCCTCCTCCTAGTACACGTTAGTGGTGATCTGGAGTCGTTGTCGCGCTCGGTAGTTCGCAGTCAGTCGCAAGCAACAAGGGATCTGACCTACCAGGCCGCCCCTTTTCAGATATAGGAAGCGATCTTCTCTCATCCGGCGGCCTACCAGGTCGTCTTCCCCTCATATAGGAAGCGATCCTCTCTCATCTTGGATCTCAGCTTGCGGACTCGGTGATGGTAAGGGGCCCAATTCTGGTGAAAGACGCTTTGCCATTCTTCCCAGACAGCGTCGACCATGGCCCCCTGGCAGTTTCCATTCCGGACTAGACGCACAAACTTTTTGAACAGCTTGCTTTGTGCGGTCTGTGGATCCGATCGCCGGTGAATACCTCTGATCCTCCTGTGAGCCCGCAGGACTCTGGATTCACTTATCTCAGCTTCCTCCTCACGCTCTAACTCCGCAATCTCAGGCAGCAAGAAGGCGGCAGCGGTATCAAGATTCTGTCCCATTTCCACCCGTGGTATTGAAATTGGGGTTGTTCTTCCCCTGAAGGGTTATGGAGGAAGTGCAAGCTGGATTCCAGATGCTCGTTGCCTTTGTAATCCTCCATAAATTCGTATTCCACATTATCCGACTGAGACATTCTTGTTTTTCTGGGATTTTGTAAGGAAGAAACGAGTGATTCGAATGGGAGAAGAAGTGTCTGTGGAGGAGGCAGTGGAATGGCTGGCTTTTATAGAGGGAGGTGGCGTGTTTGGCATGGATTACCATAATGATGGACAGACAGAACGACGGCTATCTGGAGAGACAGTCATAATGACCGGCGTAATGATGGCTATCTGAGAGGTTTACCGTCATTAGGAGCATTCGAAGGGACGGTTATTTATGGTGGGTAGTTATGGGCTATTTTTCGTCCAGACTAGTCCCTAGTCAAAATAGCCCTATTAAACACGGCTAAAACTCGGAAAGACCACCAATGATGGCTTTTGAACCGTTCCATCTGTTGGGATACCTGACAGTTTGTGGATGCAGCGGGGAGATGTGATGACACCTGCGGACTGCGATTTGAGGTGCACAGCATAGAGCGATCCAGATATGCCGCGAGGAGCTGTTCTGGTCGCCGCGACTGCGGCTTGAGAGCTTGCGATGTAAATCGTCCGTGCTCGTTGGTCTGACCGAGGTCGACATGTTGAGGTGCACAGCATAGAGCGATCCAGATATGCCGCGAGGAGCTGTTCTGGTCGCCGCGACTGCGGCTTGAGAGCTTGCGATGTAAATCGTCCGTGCTCGTTGGTCCGACCGAGGTCGACATGTTGAGGTGCACAGCATAGAGCGATCCAGATATGCCGCGAGGAGCTGTTCTGGTCGCCGCGACCGCGGCTTGAGAGCTTGCGATGTAAATCGTCCGTGCTCGTTGGTCCGACCGAGGTCGACATGTTGAGGTGCACAGCATAGAGCGATCCAGATATGCCGCGAGGAGCTGTTCTGGTCGCCGCGACTGCGGCTTGAGAGCTTGCGATGTAAATCGTCCGTGCTCGTTGGTCTGACCGAGGTCGACATGTTGAGTTTCTGGGATTTAATCATTTTCTGCGATCCCAGGCGAGATGGCGAAGTCACTTGTGTTGGCGAGAGCGAAAACTGTACAAGCGAGCTATTACAGGTGGCGTGCCACGTGGAGCAATACAAATGGGCTGCAGAACGCTGCGTACCATTAAATGTGGCGTCCTTTCAGTTCTGACAAGGTGACGTTTCGCCGTAGGACGTGACGGCGGGTAATGATGGCGTTTCGTTTTCTACGCAAATTTCAAATTTCAAAGCGTCGTGTCGGATTTCGAAACTTTTCGCTTTCCCGCGTAAACCCGAACCGTTGGATGAAGATAATCACAGCCGCTGGTTGGTTGACTGCCGGTCTATTTAAGGGGGTGTTGCCCCTCCTTTTGCCACTTTTTCGAAAACCTTTTCCAAAATTCCCAGGCTGATTAAGCAAGAAATCAAGAGCATCCTGTGGTGGTTTAGAACCAAGTTTCCAGAATTCTGAGGCTGAGGCTGTGTTTGAACTTCGTCGGAGTAGTCTTTTACAGCGATCGGAGCGATCATCCTTGTCTTCCCAATTTTCTGCCATCCAGATCATAAAGGTACCATCTTTATCCGACCTAACACCGGGTTTTTCTTTGTTGATCGTCTTTTTGTGGTTGATTCTTGGCCTGTATAGATCATAAGTATGCTTTTTGTCCCGTAGATATTCGGATTTTTGAGGTTTTCTAACCGGTGATAGAATCCGTATGCCTAAGCCCTTCTTTTGTGAATTTGAAGCCTTCAGGGATTAGGGTGCAATTTTCAATTTTTCCGCGTAGTATTTCTTTATGACCCCGTTGCCCCCTGTGCTGTTGGCTTGTGCGGAAATGGGGGGGGGGGCGGTGTCGACCTGAACGAAGCGTTGATCCACCTCTCTTCATTTTGCAGCATGTCGCACAGCGGGGACGACAGCGATAAAGAGGAATTTAGTTATGGGGATGGCGGGGCCGAGGAAAGGGCTGGTGGCGAGGTTTCACCTTCCCATTCTGACGAAGAGGACTCGCGTCCTGCGACCGGCGAGGCTCAAAGGCTACTTATAACGAGGGGCACTCAGCTGCTTTCTGAGTCCTTGCAGCATTTAGCTCCCAGAGAGCGAATTTCTAAGACCGCCGGTGAAAGGATTCAGACGGCGTCCGCCCCGAAGCCGCAAAGGCGAAGGGGGACAGCCGTGGGGGCACCCAAACCTGCTAGCTCCGCCCCGCAGAGGGGGAAAATCCAGATCAGCCTGGAGACTGTGGAGTCTTTGGAAGAGGGTGGCAAGCTGAAGGCCATGCATCGCGCTGTCGATGTAGAATGGAGATCTTTGTTGACCGCGGCGCCTGATTTTAACACCGCTATCCGCGCCCGATACCGGCTTTCCGACGACTATCATTTTTGTCCGTGCATGGACAGCCGGCAGTATGATTATACTTGTGGGCGCTCTACCAGGGACCAGTTGTATGTCCCTTTCGACAATTTCTGGCGGGGTTCAGGCCCCCTTTCGATCCTTTTTTGGTGGAGGTGATGTATTTGCTGGAGGCCTTGACGGCGGACTTTCACCCTAATGCTGTTAGGGCCCTGGCGGCGTTTATTGCGACGTGCCGCCTTAATGGAATTGAGCCCTCCTTGGGCCTGTTTAGGGAGTTCCATGATTTCGTCGGCACCCAAACTCCGGGTCAGGTGAGCGTGAGGGCGCGTGAGGGGAGGCCTCGCCCTTTTTACCCCGCCGACAACAAAATCTACAACTGGAGCCAAAGAGTGATGCGGGTACAATCCAGGGTCGGATGGCCATTCCCGCATTTTGAGAGTCGGGCTACACGCGGGCTAGACTCCAAGTGGCTCAAAGGCAGAGTGGTTCCTCTCGCAAGCCCTAAAGAAGTAGAGGCGATTGTGGCCTTGATAAGCTCTGCGGACAGATCTGCACAGGTTCGCATGATCAGCGTTCGGATGTTGACGAACGTAAAGCTGGGTAGCGCGAGGATGGCAGGGATCCCGGGCTGTTTGGAGTCGGGGATTTTGCCTGTCGTGAACATTCCCCCGCCATCTGTGGAGCTTAGTGATCCTGACTGGGTCGGCGAGTGCCATTTGGGTAGGAACTTTCCGACGCAATGCGAAGATTGTGGCGGTGATTGGTCGAGCCGCCAGGGTAAAACCATTTCTTCTCTATTTTTGTTTTTGCTAACCCAAAAATACACAAGCCTGTGCGCGGGGTCGGGCGGCGCTGGGCACAGTCCCCCTACTCCCTTTTTTTTTTTTTTTTTTCGCAAAAAGGAAGAAAAATATATACACAAGGAACAAAAACTTCCAAAAAACGAGGGGACTACATGTAATATCTCTTGAGGTTGTCGGCGTGCCAAGTATTCTCATATTCACGGCCATTCCTGTCTTTGAGATAGTATGTCCCCTTCTTTAGCTCGCGAGAGATCTGAAGGGGTCCCTCCCAATTGCTGTCTAACTTTTTGGGTTTGCGGCCGGCGGCTTCACATTTAATCAATACGAAATCTCCTGCCTTGAAAAAATGGTGGCGTACCTTCTTATCGTGATGTCGCTTAGCGGCCATCTTGAAGTTAGCCGAACGGGTCGCCGCTTGCAGTCTTTTTTCTTCGAGCATGTCGAGCTCAAACTCACGCGATCGTTCGTTGGAGTCCTCGTTGAAATGCGACACTCTGATGCTAGGTAGAGACATCTCTACTGGCGTCATCGCCTCCGAACCATAAGTCAGGGAGAATGGGGTTTCTCCTGTGGTGGACTTTTTGGCGGTCCGGAGCGACCATAAGATCGCGGGCAGCTCATCTACCCACCGCCTTTCTTTCCGCATAGAGTGCGTTTCAGGCCTCTGAGCACTTGTTTGTTTGCGTTCTCTGCCTGACCATTACTTTGAGGATAGCTGACCGAAGACGTCGCATGAATGACGCCATGCTCTTTGCAAAACTCATCGAATTCCGTTCTGAACTGCTGTCCATGGTCAGATATGATGATGCGAGGTACCCCAAAACGAGTCCACACTTGATCCATTAAAAAATAGATGACCTGGGTGGTGGCGATCTCTCTGAGGGGCTTCGCCTCTGTCCATTTGGTGTAATAATCAGTCGCTACTACTATGTACTCGCATCCTCCGCGCCCTTTAGGCATTGGACCGACGAGGTCGATGCCCCACATTTCGAAAGGCCATGAAGCGGTGACGATGCTCTGCTCTACGGAGGGTAACCTGGGTATATCTGCGTACCTTTGACAGGGGTCGCATTCCCTAATGAATATATCCGCATCCCTCAATAAGGTAGGCCAGTAGCATCCTGCGGTGATCGCCCTTTGTGCGAGGGTTCGACAGGCTGGATGCCCGCCACAAACTCCTTGATGAAGCTCATGGAGGATACCCTCTACTTGCTCCGGCCTGACACAGCGGAGCAGAGGTTTGGAGAAAGAGCGCCTGTAAAGTACCCCATTTTGCACGACATATCTTGCTGCTCGGTGAGCCAAGGTTCTCGCCTCTATCTTGTCTGAAGGCAAAACTCCATGCTCAATATAATCCTTGACCTCATCGATCCAGCAGCGCGAGGAGGGTTGGATATCCATGACCTCGCATCTGTTGATAGAAGGTTCCTCGAGGTATTCCAAAGGGATGTCAGGAGCTAGCGCCGCGTCAGCGTCGGATAACTTGGATAAATAGTCTGCCCTCAAATTCTGAGTGCGTGGTATATAAGAGAGTTCGCAATATCTGAACTGACGATGCAATTTCTGGACCAGGTCGATGTACTGCTGCAGTTTCGAACAATAAATCTTATAACCTCCATTCACTTGATTGACAACCAGTTGTGAGTCGCAAAAGACGTGTATGTTCTCAACTCTCATTGCGAGGGCGAGCTCAAGGCCTGCGATGACTGCCTCATATTCAGCTTGGTTGTTTGATGCCGTGAAATCGAAGCGAAGCGCTTTCTCAATTTCTTCGGACGTTCCCGGCTCGAGCAAGACGATGCCGGCCCCGCAAGCTCCAATTCCACTAGCGCCGTCAACGAACAACTGCCAACAGTGGCTGGGCCTCTTGGGGCCGCTAGGAGCCGGTTTGTCGGGCAAGTTGGTCGAAGAGGAAGTGGGTTGTGTTGTCGAGGGCTCTCGGAAGCTTGCTTCAAGAATGAACTCGGCCAGGGCCTGTGCCTTGATTGCCCTTCGAGGCTCGTACTTGATGTCGAATTCAGTGAGCTCAATTGCCCATTTCTGGAGACGACCGGCGAGGTCCGGCTTATGTAAAACCTGACGCAGCGGACTATCCGATAGTACAATGATCGTATGTGATGAAAAATATGCACGGAGCTTTCTAGCTGCTATAACAAGAGAGTAAGCCAATTTCTCTGCATTAAAATATCGACCTTCTGCAGGACTGAGAGCCTTCGAAACATAGTAAATGGGCTTTTGAACGGGCTTCTCAGGAGTCCCCTCTTCCTTTATAAGAACTGCGGCGACAGCCCTATCTGAGGCCGCCAAGTATAAATAAAGCTGGTCGCCTATGATAGGACTTACTAAAAGAGGCGGGCTGACCAGGTATTGCTTGAGCTCTTCAAAGGCTTCAGTGCATTCTCCAGTCCATTCAAACCCCTTGCCGCCTTTCAAAATTTTATAAAAAGGGAGGCACCTGTCTGCCGATTTCGAAATGAACCGCCCCAGAGCGGTTATCCTTCCATTCAACCTCTGAACCTCTTTCACAGTCGTGGGAGGCGCCATGACCAGAATGGCTCTGATTTTCTCAGGATTTGCTTCGATGCCGCGCTGTGTGACCATGAAGCCTAAGAATTTTCCAGCTTTGACCCCAAACGTGCATTTGACTGGGTTTAACTTCATGTTGTTTTTTCGCACGTTCGCGAAAGTTTCCCTCAAATCTGCTATGAAGTCGCATCTGTTGGATTTGATGACCATGTCATCTATGTAAGCTTCCATGTTGCGGCCGATTTGAGTGTGGAAGACCCGGTTGACCATCCTCTGGAATGTTGAACCCGCATTCTTCAGGCCGAAGGGCATCATTTTGTAATAATACATGCCGCCTCCAGCTCTGAAAGCAGTAAGTCGTCTTTCGTCCCCGGCCATACGGACCTGATGGTATCCAGAATAGGCGTCGACGAAACTGAGGATTTCAAAGCCCGCTATCCGATCTACCATTCTGTCTATGCGGGGTAGCTCATAGGGATCCTTGGGGCAGGCTTTGTTCAAATCGGTGAAATCTACGCACATTCGCCACTTGCCGTTGTGCTTCAAAACCATAACGACGTTGGCTAGCCAAGTAGGATATTGTAGTTCTTCAATGATATCCGCCGCAAGTAGTTTTGCGATCTCAATTTTTACAGCCTCTTCCTTTGTGGTTGAAAATTGGCGAGCCCTCTGCTGAATTGGCTTGAAGTGGGGATTCACGTTAAGACGGTGGAGTGCGACCTCAGGGTCGACGCCTCGCATGTCAGTGACCTCCCAAGCAAAGGCCTCCAGGTTTTCTTTCAGCACGTTGATTAGTGCGGACATGTCGGCCTCGCTGAGGTGCGCCCCGACTTTGATCTTTTGGTCGGGGTATCTCTCATTGATGATTACCTCGACGAGCTCCCCCTCTGCTTCAATGCTTGGATCATCTCGTATCTGCAATGTGTCGCATACAATTTCCTTTTGTTGTTTCTTAAGCGGCGGAGGGCTGTTCGTGTCTTGTCCCCGCTCGATACGGGCTTCCAGCGCTCTTTTCTTAGCGCTCGCCTCTAACTCGGCCATGGACTCACTTATCCGGGGGTTGAGTCGCTCGGCGGTACTTGGGATCTCAGCTGCATCGATTATCATTAGAGCATGAGCTTGTCCTAGCACACCTTGGACTTCGGGCTCCAGTGCCCTTTTCAACCCTGCCTTTGATTTTACCAAGTGGTCAAGATAAGTCTGTGGTCGGCTAATCGCCTGGCCTATCTTGCCATTTTCTGTATAAAATTTGACCCTCTGATGCGGAATGGAGGACACCATCTGAAATTTGCGCATCGCAGGTATGCCCAGGATCATGTGGTAGCGCGCTGGCAGATCAACCACCAGAAATTCTATTTTTTCGATCCGGAAGGGCTCGAAGTCTCCGATGCGGACCTCCAGGTCAATCATTCCTTTAACTTTTACCTCATGGTTGGTAAAACCCTCTAGCGAACCAGGTACGGTTTCAGATTGGCTTCGGTGAACTTCAAACCTTTGAGGCAGTCAAGATAGATGATGTCTCTGGCGGCACCTGTATCCACCAGGACTCTGTTAACCCCGCACTTGCCGATCCCGATTTTGATTATGAGGGGCATCTCCATTGCTCCCGTAACAAAGCTAAGCTCGCTCTTTGTGAAAGTCAAGGCCTCTTCATCTGGTCGCAGAGTTCTAGGCCGCTCACGTCCAAATTCGTTGATCGAGTTGATCTGTTCTTTTATCTGCCTGTTGCTAGGCGGGCTTTCGTGGATGACATTAAGCTCGCGCTCATACTGGGCCGCGACGAGTCTCTGGTTGGCACCGCCTGCCAATTTGAATCGATCTAACTTTCCCTCCCGGGCCATTTTGTCTAGGATCCTTATTAGGGAAAAACAATCATCTGTGTTATGGCCGTGATAATTATGAAACTCACAGAATTTGCTTGTGTCCGCTTTACGAACCCTGTCTTCGCTACGATTGTCGCGGGGCTTCTGGATGTGTTCCGAAATTTCGTTCAGGATCGCCGACGGTCGGGCATTCAGCGGAATGTAATCTTTTACGTCGAACTTTTGCGGCCTTTTGAAATCACGATCGTCCGTTCTTTCGCCGGATTGACGGCCTCCTCCTTTCTTTGGGGATCGGCCTTGAGTACTATTGGACGGGGCCGTGGGATCAGACTGAAGGCCCCGGTTTCTGGCGGGGATGACCTCGACGGTAGTGAACTTCCGGGCCTGCTCCAACATGTCCCTCAAGTTGGTCGGAGCGTGCATCGTTAAATGTGTCTTAAGTTCGCCGCCCACCAGTCCAGTTAAGAATGCCATCATGACCGTGGGCTCGGGCTCGTCCCGCGTTTGATCGTAAACTTGGACGAATTTCTCGTAATACGACCGGGCGGACTCCCCAGTGTCCTGCTTTATCAAAAACAGATCGGTTGTGGTCTTGCGAGGTCTATGCGCTGTCTTGAATTCTGTCAGGAACTTTGTCCGCATATCCTCCCAGCTGTTAACTGATCTGGCTGGCAATTTGCGAAGCCATGTAGAGGCTCTATCTTTCATGCAACCCACCATAGCCACGCACCAGGCCGCGCTATGGTGAGTAGCGAGCATCATTTTGCTCTCGAACGAGGCTATCCATTCGTAGGGGTCTGACTTACCCTGATAATCTGTTATGTTGACGTTGGAGACTCGGCGTCGCGGGAGGCTCGCTATGAGCGAGTCGGAAAGTGCATCCATAGCAGCGCTAGGTTCCTTATCCTCTTCTCGTTTGTTCTTTTTCATCTCCAGAACCATCAGCCTCAGATCTTCAAATCGCTGGTTGGTACGGGTTCGAGGTGCGCCTTGAGAGTGGGCGTCGTCCTCGTCACTGCTGAGCTTTTCTGTTTCGGCCCGTGCTCTTCTTCTCAGGATAATGTCCCGGGGATTTTCACTGAGGGGGCCTAGTCTCCGTCTGACGTTGCCTCGCGTTCCTTTATCTTCATCCCTCGGTGGTGATGGTAAAGCTCTACGTTTTCCCAGGCGGTCGTGCGCCGATATTCTAGTTTGGCTGTATTCACCGTGTCGAGAGGAGGATACGCTTTCCCCTTGATGCTCGTGACGCCGAGCTCGCGTTGTTTCCCCCATGTTTGGCCCTTTCCACGGAGGGGCGATGACGTTAGGTCCGGCGTTCATGCCCTCTATGGTTGGGGGAGGATCAATTGCTAGCGCGGGCTGGCCGGCGGAGATTAACATCTCGTTGGCTGCCTTCATTTTCGCCGCGTATTCACCATAACTTTTTATTCTTACCAGATCAGCCTCGCTAGGAACTAGCGGGGCGGGGGCCTCTTTGTCCGGGCCCTCGGTGTTAATCTGTCTTCGGGCGAGCTCTGCCTCTAACTGAGTGTTTTTCTTTCTTAACTCTAAGAACTCGCGGTAATCGACGGTTGTACGGGCGGGGTCGCTCTCATGAGACCTCGTTGGGGCGATCTGCTTTTCTGCCGGGTTGGGTGTGACGGGGTTAGGCGAAGGGTTAGCCATGATGGGAGGTCCGATGCAAGCGACAACAAGCTTTCCAAGGTAGCAAGTGGGATTATTGCCTCGACACAAGCCAACTCTAGTATCCTTTTCAAAAGGTAGTTGATGTGACGTGACGTGACGTGATCTGCTGTCAGATTTTATGTACGCAACATCCGATGAACCTTTTACCCTCCTACAAGCAATCGATCCCAACACAGATATGCTACAAGTCGAATTTTATGGCGTTCACACCGTCCCGATCAATCATGCAAATCGGAAAAACGCTAACCACAGCCGTTTCTTAGCGGTTCATATAAGATTATCCCAATAGTGGTGAATCTTCAAACGCAAGATTGGGATAGTCTACATAAACACATGAGCTATTTTTCAACGGACTGTGAAGACAAAGATAACCGATTTGATGATGATAAACTGGAATAACAAACCTGTTATACAAGGGAGACGGAGATCGGTTCAAGATGAGCAACTATGAAGTCCACGAAGGTGTTGAATCCTTTGAAGAAAACGGTTCCCGGTAACGGAGCCAATTGACGGGTCTGTTTCCGTCGGGTTGTTTGGAAGGAAGACTTGGACGTGGGATATCTGGCCTCTTCGTGGAGCTCCGATCAATGAGGTTATCGCCGTCGGACGGCGGCGTTTATCGATGTTGGTGATGAGCTCGCGGTGGTAATATGAGAACAACAAGTATGAGAGAGAGAGAACCGTGCTGATAGAAATAAATGCGCAAAAGTTGTTCCGTATGTTCATTAATGTCATAGTGGGGGTATTTATAGGGAAAGGATAAAGCTGTAAAAGTCTACTCGTGCTAGCGGCGCCGATGCCCGACAGATGGCAGTTGGCCCCGCGCTCTATCTAAGCTTATGAACTTTCCATTAACTGATATTCTCATAGGAATGGGCCCGCAATGCTGCGGGGCGGCCCCCTTATGCCTATGAGGATGGCGGGATGGCCAAGAAGTTGGCGTCGTCGCGCGCTTATGCTCAGGGAAAGAGTTTTTATGTCCTCAGACGAGTTGACCGGGGATAATGGGACCGTGTCAGGTTCCGTATCATCAGAATCTGACAGTGTCAGTCCTAGGAACAGTCAGAAAAAGCAAGTCAAGATGGAGACAAATCTATAACGGCTATGTTTGAATTTCAAACATAAGTCACAAGGACTCCTACCTATAAATAGAGGACTCCTAATTCAGATACAAGTGATGAGCATTGATAAAAATTAAGGATATGTCTTGAGCAATCAGAATTAAATCAAGAAAAACACCATGCTGACCCTACTGAGCATAAGGCTACTAATCCAGAGAATATCTTCAAGTGTAATCTGCATTCAAGCTGCATCAAGTTTACACACTTGAAGACATCAAGCTGCTGATCATATCATTCTGATCAAGCTGCTGAAAGCTGAATCACTTACTTGATTCAATCTTTCTTTTACAAGAAATCTACTGAAGACAGTGAAGCATCTTTGGGTGTGAAAGACTGTTGGTTGTGGTGGAGCTGGTGAAGAGGCAATCCTACCCTTCAAGGACCAGTGGAAGACTTTGGAACAGTAATCCTACCTGTTCCAAGTGTTCAGTTTGTGAAGCCATAGTTATTGGTGAAGGACAAGCAATTTAGGGATTTTTGTAACAGCTACATCAAATATACCTTCAACATCACAGGAGAAGAGTGGACTGACAGGATTACACCACATGGAACCACTATAAAATCTGCCTACTTACTTTCTACATTTATATTATGCACTTAGTTTATCTAACACATCAATCTACTGAATCTAGCTACTGAATTCACACACATACACTACTGAGTAGCTAATACTTGGTATCATATTTAACAACAAGTAATAAGGCTTAATTTTTGATATAATTCCGCTGCACAATTTCAGTAAACTCAACAGTCAGCAGACTACTGAGTATCAGCAGACTACTGAAGTATCAGCAGGCTGCTGAAGTTGCTGAGTTTGTTAACTCCAAAAGTTTTAAGTTTTAAGTTTATTCACCCCCCCCCCCACTCTAAACTTAACCAAAGCCTTTTCAAGGGACCAACAACATCAACAAACGCATGAGAAATGGGGATAAAACATCGTGAAATGTATCATCTAGTTGACTTACATCAAAGAGATTGTTGAAACACTGATGATAATAGCGGTTTGGGTTGAGCTCATAAGGTTATAATGTGCTTTGCTAAATATATGTGACCCAAGTGGGAGATAGTTGGATATTTATTTTATTTAATATTCTAATTGTGGGTCTACAAATATTTATTTACGATATTCGCTATTATAGAATCCTAATACAAGTGGTCATTCGGTTCGGGTTGGATTCTGAGTATTTTATTTGGTATGGACTTAAAGTGTAATTTCTGATTATTTTGAGGGGCGATATTATAAATTACAACTATAAATAAGAGATTTATTGTCCCCAAGACACACATTATTTTTTCATTCTCTGTTCCTATCTACAGAAAGATCTAGGGTTTAGTGTGCTGTCTTGGAAGATCAATACCCGTGACGGCTACAACACAGGTCGATCTCTCTTACGGAACCAGATACGATTTTGGTTTAATTTCCGCATTAGTTTTATTGATTTAACATGAACAGGATCCTGGGTTAGTGATTATATCACATAAATTTCTATCACATATTGCTAGTGTCATCTGAAAATGAGAATTTGAATTTTTGTTAGACCCATTGTAACACCCTGAATTTTCAGAAAGAGTAAAATGGTAATTAGGTATGTGTACTATGACCTAATTATTATTTAACTTATTTATTTAATTAAAAAGGATTTAGTTATTTATTTTTATGGATTTTAATTAATGGGTATAAAAGAGAATCGTTACCTAAATTACTCATTAGTTGTTACACGGCAATTTCTTTTCTGCAAAAATTGGAAGATGGCCGACGCTGTACAAGAAATAAAAAAGTCCAAATTCGGGGTTTAACGGTTGATTTTCGGTGCAGACCATAGTAGAAAAAATTGATCTCCGCGAGGAGGCGATCATTTCGATACCAATCGTTTTTTTTTTTCCGGTAAGTTTTCCTTCCTAACCTAATTATAGATCCGTTCGTTCTTGAGAAAATCTGTGATTTTGGTAAATTAGAGGATTGGATAACCGTAGTTTGTCGTGTAATTATCGTAAGATATTCGTAGAGGTGTTGGTTCGAGGATTCAAGACTTTTCTTTCAAGATTTTGCTTTCGAATTCGCTTTCGAAATACCAAAGGTAAGGGGTGTTCTCAAACGGATTTTGGATGTTCAACCGGATTTAATTATGTTTTTATTTCTTTATTATATTCCTGTTGCTGAACGAGTTATTTCTTTAAATTTTTTTTAGTGCCTGGGAATTAATAGACGAAAGGAAAAAAAAAAAAAAGGGGGAGAGAAATCAGAGAATAGGAAGTACTATTTACAGTAGCTTAGTTGCCGAAGAAAAGAAAAACAAAGAGATTAGAAGGGAACAGTAATTTTTTGTAACAGAAAGAAAGAAAATATAATAGCATTATTATCTATGTATTTTACTTCCGGGGAAAGAAAAAGAGATTTATGGATAGAGTTGAGTTAATAGATATAAAATACGATAAGTATATGTATTTCATTTATATATTAAGAAGGTATGCACCGCAAAGTACTATATATGCGTAATGATTATAGTAAAGGTGTAGTATAAATTACGGTGAAAGTGTATTATATTAATTTTATGCTTCTATGAGTATTACACGATACAATGTGGTATGTATGTTCTTTTGGAACATTATATGTTAATTGACAATGTCTAACATCGACTTCTGATAGCCTTGGCTCAGCACCACAACTGAGACCATCTGCGGGGAGAAGGTGGGAGCACCGGAAGGCGTTGTTTAGGCCTCGTGGGACTTTGACTTAGTAGTCATTGATCCTTTTACAATGTGCTAGGTAAAGTAACCAGTTGTCTAGAACTAGAAGTCCTTAAGAAGCCTTTATGTGAATGAATCAGATGGTTAGACCTAAACTCGTAAATACATATGTGATTGTCTAAAAGCTAAAACGTCAATATCATTGGTAAGACACGTTTCTAAATCGAAGCATGAGATTCTTACAGCCCCCTTTTGAGTTATGTGTCAAGGGCCAACGTGTAATTTCCCACATGGAGACCTAAGTCCATGCCCCCTTGAGAGGTGCTTAATATGTCTCGGTGCATTCTCACCATTCACAGTGTCCTTTGATGTTGATGTAACAAACCTTACTTGTGTGAGGATATACTACGAAGCAAGTAGAGGGTGAGAGAGCTCTACTATTACAACCTACGTGGTAGTGATTGTAGATGATGCCATGTTATATGTATCTGCCTTTATTTCTATTTTGATGTACCATTTCTTCTACCCTTTACTAAGTACGTATGTACTTACCCCCTCTTCTTTCTTGTTCCCAGCCCGAGAAGGGGGGCGTTTGTAGGTTGTTTTCGAGGCCACTGAGGAGTGACCCGGAGATGATGCAGATGACGTCTACTGTCTTTACATTCAGTTTACTTTTGCGTATAAATTCTCTTGTCCTTTGTAACGATGGAAATCAATGGTTTGAGTTTATGGTTAACGTTATGTAACGGATACATTTGTATTTGATGATTATAATAAGTCTTTGATGATGTAATAGATGCAACCTTTGTTACTTTCGATCGTTTTAATAGTTGTTTTAAGTATCCGAGTGAGTCGTTTTATCTTCCGCTTGTTCTCTGGTGTCTGCTTACGTAAGGCTTACGTGTATAATTTTATCAAAATTTAATTATATGTGTGCCGGATGTTCTTTTCCGGATAGGGACTCAGTATCCGGGATAAGCGTCACAGTTGGTATCAGAGCGGCAAGTAACACCGCTGCATAGGACTTAAACTCTTGAGAAGTGGTCTAGTTGTGTTTAGAAACGTAAGATGGGAATCTTGGAGTTATATCTTTCAGGTGTAGACCCTCTTAAGTTAGCCCGCTAAGCATTGAACCCTATAAGGTTTAAGTCTCTAAACCAAACCATGTCACCTAGGACTAAGCGAAAGCCTTTAAGTAAAACATAGGGATAGGAGTCTTATGCCTACACCTTCAAGTTGAGGTTCTCTTGGTTGAATTTCCCTTACACTCCCTATCGTGATCCTTCCACTTTCATTTACACATCAATATCAAAGTCTACTTTTGACTTGGCCAACCTTTGTAGAGTATGAGATATCTGATTCGACTATACAAATCCTCCAATTTCTCAATCCACTTTTACTTGCTTTGTTGCTTATCAGAATTCTTTGACCCTTCTTTGCTCGATATGGGTTCCACACGAACTCCATATACAATTCTATATTTTCCAAGTGCTTCTTATTCAATTCAACCGCCGGTGTTAAAGGTTTCTTGCTTTTAATACATGGTTTTCATCGTCCTTAGAGTTAACTTTATCCAACACGGACGAATGCTTTTGTTCCTGTGTTTGCCATTCATGTAAAACAGTTTCCATTGCTCCAAAAATTCTGAAAATTTTCAGAATAGTGGATCACTGTTTTTTCTACAATTTCTCTTTTTACATAAACTCGGTAATTGTTAAGGGTGATTTTATACGTTTTATAAGGATATATTTTATATCAATATTCCCCATATATGGATGTTTTTCGTAGAATTCGAGCTTACTATCGATTAATTGAGCAAATGACGTTTTGAATAGTTAAAATGCAAAATCGAGTAAATATCGTGGTTTTATTATCTATTTTTTATGGTTTTACGTTTTGCTCGGTTTTGTCATCTTTTAGGTGCACAAATGTGGAATGGCAGAGGTCTAAATGATGTTTGATTGAAGATTAAAATGGAAAGAAAGAGATACAAGAGGATGAAGATGAAATAAAGCTTGGGAAAATCCCGAAAACGACTCGTAATACGACGGGCTAGTCAAAAAGGCGTTTTCTGAAGAAGAGTCCTTAATGAAAGTTGTAGAGTTTTCCGAGAGCTTTTTTATGACGTTCGGATCATAATTTTTGGAGGTCTACAACTAAAGATATGAATTTTAGAAGTTTGAGTCCATTCTCAAACGAGCGTCAATTGTGATCAAACGGGCGTCCGGCCAGTTTACTGTAGCAACCGACTTCAATTTTCTATAAATACAGCGCATTGTTGAACCCTAATTGATTTATCAAATACGCAGCAGCTTTTCTCTAAACCTAAATTCAGAGCATGAGAGCAGCCCGGCCGGCTGAGCTTCATGCTTGGCCGGCCGGTGGTTAGATTAGATATTTCTTTTTCTTTTCGTTTTCTGTTTCTTCTTGTTGCCGCCATGGTTCAGCCATGAAACAAGCTTGGTGAAACCTTTTTGCAGCAGCACTTTAATGTCAATTCATGGATGATTTTGTAAGTTTTAATTCAAATTGTTTCTTTCCTTTGTTTATTCGTATCTTGCAATTTATATCGGAAGATTATTGCTTGTTGATGCTACCGTATGACGGAAGTCGGTGTAGTTTAGATCACCATAGGAAAGATTAGATTTTTAATCTATACATAACGGAAGTTCGTAGGTTAAATATCTAGGTTTACGAGAGAACCACAATTTGATTAATTTGATGCAAGATTATCTTAGATTTGAATTGAGGGATATCACCGTTACCGGAAAGATAGGATTTTTCATGTGTTTAATTCATTATGTTGTTCTTGTTCTCTTTCATGTTTTTATGCCGCATGTTAATCGAATTTAGATAACGGAAGTTAATAGATTCATTAGATTATCGTGAGGGAGATTGACAATAATTATTCCAACAAACGGAAGTTGAGGGATAATGTTGTTAGATTAGGATTTCATCCATATCTTTGATTTGTATCGATATTAGTTAAGACCGAGAGGTAAACTAATTAATGACGTGATAAATCGGAAGAGTAAACGCTTCTTTAGATAAGATAACAATCCAAGATAACTTGTGAATAAATGTTTGTCTGTCTTATTTCTTTCGGTGGGGTGATGGTTGTTGGAAATTGGTTGATCTTGGTTTGTTCATGTTTGTTCAATGATAGTTAGTTTTATTGCTTTCATAGATATAGTTTTATTTTCTGTTTGTTCGCAATTATCTTTCCTGGCTTTGGACTGACAATCTCTGTCCAGTTACTTTTTTGTTTTAGTTTAGGTTTAGGTTTAGTTAATAAAGAAGAATTAATTAGATTAGATTCAACATCCCTTTTCCCTGAGGATCGATACCCGTACTTATCCAACTTTACTAGCAACTACCCGGTATTCGGCCGGTTAGGAGGTAGTTTTGCATGGTAGTATGGTTTTATAAATTTTCTTTTGTTTTAATGATGCAAAATCTCCCCAACAAAAGTGGCGCCGTTTCCGGGGAATCGGTGTTTTGTTGAATCTAGTGGAGTTAATTCTTCGATTTTGTTACGATTTATTTTTCGTTCAATAAAAGTAGCGATAAATAAGTTGAGAGTTTTTATTTTTGCCGTGTTTCGATGACCGTAGGGTTAAGAATGTGCAAAAAAGTTTTTTACTCAACTTATGAAACGTGAATTATATGTTTAGATGTAGTCTAGTCTAACCCCCTGTGCTATAATTTGATGAGGCCGCTGTGTTGTTATGTGTACGTGTTGGTTTGTTTTGAGTTGATTTAGGGTTTGCTGTGTTTATCCTGCATACTGTGCAAATTCGTTGTTTGAACGAGCGTTCAGGTAAGTGAACGCCCGTCCAGTTCATAATCTGCAGGTGAACGCACGTCTGGTATGTTGGACTTTCGTCTGTCCCAAAACGTATCAATTTTGCTCTGATTTCAAGAATTAGACGGGCGTCTGACTCACTGAACGCCCGTACGACCTGTTTTTATTGCAAACGAGCGTCTGAACTATTGAACGCTCGTCCGGCAGTCCAGGTTCCAAAATTTTTATTTATTTGATTTTTAATGCTTTATTTAACGTGGTTACTTTAATACGAGCTTCTGTGGCTAATTTCTTTTATGTAGATGTCCTGAACTTATATGTTTACACCTTTCCATCTATGAATCCATGTTAAATAATTGAATCTAATTGATAATATACTTGATTCATCTATGCAAGTTATAGTTACTGTCGGTTCTCGTACGCTATAACTGGTCTTATTGTTAATTAGTAGCTAATGTCGGTTTCCGTATGTTACGTACCGCTGTGATGAATCTTTTAAGCTTTGAGACTTATGTGCTTCCTTGTTGTTTATGTAACTCATATGGGTAGCTACTGTCGGTTTTCCGTATGCTACCATGTCTTCTTATGAGTTATATCTGTTTAGTATAGCTAACTGTTGGTTTCCATAATGCTATCACCTTTTGATGAGTCTTAAGGCGCGTCTACACTGCATGTAATGGACAGCACTGTCGTTTATCGTAACCTGTCATTATTTGGTAGACGTTTATTTTATATATGTCGTGTCGCAAATGAGTGGGCTAGTTTTCTTTCTTTTATTTTCTTTTATTTTTGCATATCATTTAGTTGCATGTCATCTAGTTGCATTGTTTTTCTATTTTTCTTTTATTTTTTTTGAGCGTAGTTAACTGTCGGTTTCCGTAATACTACCTCGTTTTCTTTATTTTTAGTTTCTGCATAGGCCGTAGTCACTGTAGGGTTGTCCTCCAAACTCGCTCAGCCTGAGCCTGTCAGAATTTATTTTTTATTTATTATATTTTTAGGATTGCATATCATGTAGGCTGCATTGTAGTATATTTTCATGTAGTTGCACCTAGCCTACTGTTGTGTAATGTTCCATGTATATGTATTCCATCTTTATATGAGCTTAAATTTGAAATATCTCTATATCTCCTTTTCCATGTGCTTTATATATGTAATCTTTTCTTTTTCCCCGTAGACTCTTTTTACACTGATCAAGTCTGCAGGATATTTTTGATAGCTATTGTGCACTTTCACGATGAATTCAGTTTACCTGTGATGCTCCACAGTCTACTGAGCTATGCAGCAATTTTGGTTTTTACCAATTTTTCCGGAATTGCAAGCATCCAATCAGCTAAGTTCTCTATTTGTTTTACTTATGTATAACTTGAGGACAAGTTGCAATCTAAGTGTAGGAGGGGATAGATGATTTATGTATCTACTTTCATTTGCTCATATTAGTTATAATTTTCTATGAAAAGTGCTTCAATTTTCAAAAATTTTTTGTTTAGTCCTGAGTAACATTTCACTGGCATGCTAGTTTTATAATCTGGCACCTTTAGTTGTTATCAGTAGTCATATCATGTTCTAAGAATAGGTTTAGTAAGTCGATACTCACTTGAACTTCATTTCACGAACCTATTAGATGAAGAGCCAAATATAGAATAGTTTCCGGTTAGTTAAAGGGAAGTTAATTCTTGATACAGATAACACTTATTTAGCATTAATGAAAGTTAAGAACTTGTGCTATACTCACAGTTAGAATCTCAGTACCTTAGTGTTCTTGAGAACTTTGAGAGTCTTGAATGTGTTAGAAATATATTTGACCGAGAGTTTCCAAAGAGTTTGAAAAATATAAAAATATATATATCTATAAATAATAAATGAATAAAATTTCTTTATGGAATTTTGTTTATATCTATCACCTCGAGTCCATTTGGATACTGCCCCAATTGGGGAGTGTGGTTTACCTTGGACAATAAGGGATTGAGTGATCTCAGGGTGACTGCCTCTAATGTAGGGGAGTGTGTTATACTTTTGAGACGCGACGATAGGAAATATAAAATATACGTTTTTTTTGGAATTCTAAGTCAAGTTGATCTAAACCCAGTAGAGACCCGAAAGGTATTTTCTTGGTACTAAGTAAAGGAATTTAGTTGTGAGTTGGTTACTATGTTCTTGGTAATTAGTTTTTGTTAGGTAAGTGATGTAGATAGAATGAAGTTTTCGTTTAGTTGACCGGATAACTGTTAGTGATTGATGTATTATATCGAGAGAGGATCGGTGGAAGTTTAGTAGGTTCTGCACACACATCACTGAGTGAGGTCGATTTGCTGAATACTAGCTTGTCATGATTTTGACTACATGTCGTGTCAGGTTATGTGGATTCTTGATAGTATGTTCTCGTTTTGTTTTGCTCGGGACGAGCAAGGTTTAAGTGTGGGGGAGTTGTTAAGGGTGATTTTATACGTTTTATAAGGATATATTTTATATCAATATTCCCCATATATGGATGTTTTTCGTAGAATTCGAGCTTACAATCGATTAATTGAGCAAATGACGTTTTGAATAGTTAAAATGCAAAATCGAGTAAATATCGTGGTTTTATTATCTATTTTGTATGGTTTTACGTTTTGCTCGGTTTTGTCATCTTTTAGGTGCACAAATGTGGAATGGAAGAGGTCTAAATGATGTTTGATTGAAAATTAAAATGGAAAGAAAGAGATACAAGAGGATGAAGATGAAATAAAGCTTGGGAAAATCCCGAAAACAACTCGTAATACGACGGGCTAGTCAAAAAGGCATTTTCTGAAGAAGAGTCCTTAATGAAAGTTGTAGAGTTTTCCGAGAGCTTTTTTATGACGTTCGGATCATAATTTTTGGAGGTCTACAACTCAAGATATGAATTTTAGAAGTTTGAGTCCATTGTGATCAAACGGGCGTCCATTGTGATCAAACGGGCGTCCGGCCAGTTTACTGTAGCAACCGACTTCAATTTGCTATAAATACAGCGCATTGTTGAACCCTAACTGATTTATCAAATACGCAGCAGCTTTTCTCTAAACCTAAATTCAGAGCATGAGAGCAGCCCGGCCGGCTGAGCTTCATGCTTGGCCGGCCGGTGGTTAGATTAGATATTTCTTTTTCTTTTCGTTTTCTATTTCTTCTTGTTGCCGCCATGGTTCAGCCATGAAACAAGCTTGGTGAAACCTTTTTGCAGCAGCACTTTAATGTCAATTCATGGATGATTTTGTAAGTTTTAATTCAAATTGTTTCTTTCCTTTGTTTATTCGTATCTTGCAATTTATATCGGAAGATTATTGCTTGTTGATGCTACCGTATGACGGAAGTCGGTGTAGTTTAGATCACCATAGGAAAGATTAGATTTTTAATCTATACATAACGGAAGTTCGTAGGTTAAATATCTAGGTTTACGAGAGAACCACAATTTGATTAATTCGATGCAAGATTATCTTAGATTTGAATTGAGGGATATCACCGTTACCGGAAAGATAGGATTTTTCATGTGTTTAATTCATTATGTTGTTCTTGTTCTCTTTCATGTTTTATGCCGCATGTTAATCGAATTTAGATAACGGAAGTTAATAGATTCATTAGATTATCGTGAGGGAGATTGACAATAATTATTCCAACAAACGGAAGTTGAGGGATAATGTTGTTAGATTAGGATTTCATCCATATCTTTGATTTGTATCGATATTAGTTAAGACCGAGAGGTAAACTAATTAATGGCGTGATAAATCGGAAGAGGAAACGCTTCTTTAGATAAGATAACAATCCAAGATAACTTGTGAATAAATGTTTGTCTGTCTTATTTCTTTCGGTGGGGTGATGGTTGTTGGAAATTGGTTGATCTTGGTTTGTTCATGTTTGTTCAATGATAGTTAGTTTTATTGCTTTCATAGATATAGTTTTATTTTCTGTTTGTTCGCAATTATCTTTCCTGGCTTTGGACTGACAATCCTCTGTCCAGTTACTTTTCTGTTTTAGTTTAGGTTTAGGTTTAGTTAATAAAGAAGAATTAATTAGATTAGATTCAACATCCCTTTTCCCTGAGGATCGATACCCGTACTTATCCAACTTTACTAGCAACTACCCGGTATTCGGCCGGTTAGGAGGTAGTTTTGCATGGTAGTATAGGTTTTATAAATTTTCTTTTGTTTTAATGATGCAAAATCTCCCCAACAGTAATCATTGTGGATGGTTCAGAAAATCCATGTTGATGCCGGACACTCTGTCCAGAAAATCTACAGCATCACTTTCACTTCTTCTTCTGTTTTGAACAGGTTAAATGCCTTCAATTGACCTGAATTTTTGATATATTGCAGACAACACCTTTATCTTAACTTTACTTTTGGAATCAGGTCCAAATTCCTTTTCGTTTGATCTCAATCTACAATTCACATCAGCGTTGACAAGTCTGGAAGTTCTGACAGCTTCTGCGCTCGGCAACAATAATTGTTTCTGACCGACTTTTTGACATTCAAAAAATTCTAACCTTTTTCTATCACCTGGGAAACTCCAGTACATAAATCTATTCTCTTTTGATCGTGCTCAAATTTCTTTTCTTTTGGGCTGCACAAGTCGATAACGACAGATCTGGAGTAAATATCAACTCCAACCGCCTAAAAAGAACCTTCACCTCCTGACTTAGGGCCAAGGCTAAGACAGTGACAAGTTATGACTTTTATGTTCTAGAAGTTGATCCCTGGAGTTTGATCTCCCCTTGAGTCAAGTCTTTTAGAAGGGTGTTTGTGAGGCTAACGTTATGGTTTATTTTGCAGGTATAAACAAGCACCAAGACGTTACCTTCTTGTATGCCACGCATGAAGTCCAAATCCATTTTATGCCTTTCTTCAATCATGCGTTTTCTAGTAAATTACTTCCTATTTGATTCCTTACTCGAGACCCTTGAATTCAGCAACTACTCACCATCTTTGCCATGAGTTACCTAATAAGCATACCTCCTTAAATCTTTCTTTTGAACAATTTCACACATTTTTACTTTTAAGTTAATGACGCGAGTCCCCTTCGACTATGCATTGCCGCACTTCTACCCTTCCTTTCAAATCCATAATTGATTAAACTTTATAATGTCAGAACATTCTTCTTACTTGTGTTCATTCTCAGCTTCCCTCATAAGGGTAGTGTCGATGTTGTAACTTTCTCTCTTAATGCTGTCTGTTCGGTATGCACATCATCTTTTGCCAGTCAGATCTTTAAACCTACCTTTACACCCTTTTTCGTTACTTACCATCAACCTTCTGACAATTTATGCTAAACCAATTTCAGACAGGAGGTATCCGTTTTCCAGGTGCCTTCCGAACCTATCTAGCCAACCAACATTTGAACTCGCAAAATTTTGTTAATTTCAATTCGGTTGAATGCACCTTGTATCCTTCAGTTTCAAATCTCTTTCATGCCATTTGGAGCCATGAACCGACAGACACACCTGTCGACGTTCCTTCGTCTTTCTTTGTGTCCTATAATATCTTGTGACACTGGTTGAGATGCCTATTTTGTTTTGACCCTTTTCATCTCCTCATAAGGGATAACTCTGAGTATTCATTCATTAGCACTGTATTACTCCTCACGAGCAGTGCAAACCCTAAACCCTTGATTTGGATCATCAATGATCTTCTAAACTTCTTTGAAAATTTGATTAATTTTACAATATCAAACTTTATCCGGCATTTCTTAAGTGTCGTATAATCTTTGCTTAAAAGCGTGTTATTGCAGACCCCTTTTCAAAAATTTTAACATTCCTTTACAACATCTCGATGAGACATCTACCCTATTTCAATACGAAAATAACCTTTCTTTAATGCAAACTTGGACACTTCTTAACAAGTTTCACCCCTTCCTAAGACCCTGTGATATGCTCGTTTTGACCCGTAACTTCTTCAGGTTGAGATCTTTATCCTTTTATGGACTTCTCAATTGTTTAGTCTTTCAGGTGCTCAACCTTGCACTCTTGCTTTTTTTTTTTCTGTTGTGGGATGATTACTCTACAACATTTATACGAATTGAGAACCCTCATAATTCTCCAACATCCATTCTATTGATCAAAATAATTAATGAACAAGGTCACTTGCCAAACGTTCTCAAGTCCATTATTCTTTTCCCCTTGTGTTAAACATTTTTTTTCTTTCAAGTCTTACATGTGATGGTTCCCGTAACATCCTCACTTTTAAAGGCCTATGTAAAAGCTTGCTATCTCCCTTTTAAACGGTCTGAGTTTCTTTGTAGACCATCGTATCTTGCAAAATTCCACTTTCTCAAAATAATTTCATCTACAAGAAAATCCTTTTGCTTATATTTTGGTGGTTATCTTTTATACTACGATACAACGCTCATCCTTGAATCTTGAACTAATCTCTTACTTACATCAACCTGGAATCATCTTGTTTTGGTAGTAACCCATGCAACCTCCCTTGTTTTGAAAACTTATTGACTTTTCTTCAGCTTACCAAGTTGATATCACCATGGTACCCAATTTGCCACTTTCAACTTTATTTGTTCTCCGAGCTAACCCTTTTGGCATAAGGATGGGATCAGACCGTCATAGAGAAAGTATGACAAATGTGTGTTTCTACCTCCCTGAGAAGTCTCAGAAACCTTTCAGCCAGATCCTTGCAGTTTTACAGCAAACTTGTGCCGTAATGATGGAAGTTGAGATCAAAAGGAGCCAATTGTGCTAAGAGTTGTGGATCAATTGGGAAGCTCAAGCCTTTAGGACATTGGTCAACAAAAGCAAGTAAAGTGTGATGTGTCATTGATTGCAAGACTCGAGGTAGTTGATGAGATCGTGAAGAAACAAGACGGAGATCTAGATGTTGTCAATTACAAGCGGCTAGAACCAAACCAGCCTGTGGTCATGAGTTAGATGAAGATAGCAACCTTCAGCGTCAAAAGTCGGCTTCATGCTCCGGATGTGGAAGATTTGAAGAAGATAGTGGCGGATGAAGGCCACACGATGGCAATTGCAGTTCACCCTGGAGCAACCAAGATGTGTAGAGAGTTGAAATGGCACTGCCGGCCACCGTCTGTGAAGATAGAGATAGCAGAGTTGCCTATAACACCAGTTAACACGCCAGCATCCAGAAGTCACCATTTGAGGCTCTATATGGAAGTAAGTTTAGGACTCCAGTCATATGGGATGAGCAGAACGATAACAAACTACAACACCGGAGTGGATACAGCGAGCCAGGGAGAATGACGAAGTGGACCGTCGCAACCTCGAGATGGCTCAAGACATGCAGAAGAGTTGGAAAGATGGAATAAGAAGACTGTTAGAGTTTGAAGTGCTAGATAGAATGCATCTAAAGGTGTCCTCAACGAGAGGAGAAAGGTGGCTTGGGCAGACATGCAAGATAAGCCCTGGATATGAAGGCTCTTACGTGATAGTGGCTAAATTAGGATCTTTAGCTTATCCATTTGGAGTTACCAAAATCCCATCACGGGTGTATGACGTTCTACATGTGACAATGATAAGGAAATGGTTATCTGATGTTGATGTGAGTCAAGCTTTGACCTTGAAACGGTCGAAGAGACTTTGACCTATGTGGAAGAATCAAGTGCACTTCAGAGCGGAAGAAGAAGAAAGCTAAGAAGGAAGACGTACAACTAGCCTTGGGTCATTGAAGTAGTCACACCGACAGAGCCAACATGACTTATAGAAGACGAGGCGTTTGTGAAGTTCCAGAGTTCGAGTACCTCCCAGTTATGTTCAGTTTTGAAGACGAATTTTGTTTTAAGGGGGAGGGATGTAACACCCCAAATTTTTAGAAAGATGGTAATTGGTTATGTGTACTATGACCTAATTATTATTTAACCAATTTATTTAATTAAAAAGGATTTAATTAAAATGATTTAGTTATTTATTTTTATGGATTTTAATTAATGGGTATAAAAGGGAACCGTTACCTAAATTACTCATTGATTGTTACACGGCAATTTCTTCTCTGCAAAAATTAGAAGAAGGCCGACGCTGTACAAGAAAAAAAAGAGTCCAAATTCGGGGTTTTACGGTTGATTTTCGGTGCGGGCCATAGTAGAAGAAATTGATCACCGCGAGGAGACGATCGTTTCGATACCAATCGTTCTTTTTTTCGGTAAGTTTTCCTTTCTAGCCTAATTATAGACCTGTTCGTCCTTGAGAAAATATGAGATTTTGGTGAATTAGAGGATTGACTAACCGTAGCTTGTCGTTTAATTACCGTAGGATATTCGTAGATGTGTTGGTTCGAGGATTCAAGACTTTTTTTTCAAGATTTTGCTTTCGAATTCGCTTTCGAAATACCAAAGGTAAGTGGGTGTTCTCAAACGGATTTTGGGTGTTCAACCGGATTTAATTATGTTTTTATTTATTTATTATATTGCTGTTGTTGAACGAGTTATTTCTTTATTTTTTTTTTAGTACCTGGGAATTAATAGACGAATGGGAAGAAAAAAAAAAAAAAAAAAAAAAAAGAGAATGGGTAGTACAGTTTACAGTAGCTTAGTTGCAGAAGAAAAGAAAAACAAAGAGATTAGAAGGGAACAGTAAATTTTGGTAACAGAAAGAAAGAAAATATAATAGTAATATTATCTATGTATTTTACTGCCAGGGAAAGAAAAAGAGATTTATGGATAGAGTTGAGTTAATAGATATAAAATACGATAAGTATATATATTTAATTTATATACTAAGAAGGTATGCATCGCAAAATATTATATATGCGTAATGATTATAGTAAATGTGTGGTATACATTATGATGAAAGTGTATTATATTAATTTTATGCTTTTATGTGTATTACACGATACAATGTGGTATGCATGTTCTTTTGGATCATTATATGTTAATTGACAATGTCTAACATCGACTTCTGGTAGCCTTGGCTCAACACCACAACTGAGACCCTCTGCGGGGAGAAGGTGGGAACACCGGAAGGCGTTGTTTAGGCCTCGTGGGATTTTGACTTAGTAGTCATTGATCCTTTTACAATGTGCTAGGTAGAGTAACTAGTTGTCTAGAACTAGAAGTCCTTAAGAAGCCCTTATGTGAATGAATCAGATGGTTAGATCTAAACTCGTAAATACATATGTGATTGTCTAAAAGCTAAAATGTCAATATCATTGGTAAGACACGTTTCTAAATCGAAGCATGAGATTCTTACAGCCCCCTTTTGAGTTATGTGTCAAGGGCCAACGTGTAATTTCCCACATTGAGACCTAAGTCCATGCCCCATTGAGAGGTGCTTAATATGTCTCGGTGCATTCTCACCATGCACAGTGTCCTTTGATATTGAAGTAACAAACCTTACTTGTGTGAGGATATACTACGGAACTAGTAGAAGGTGAGAGAGCTCTACTATTACGACATAAGTGATAGTGATTGTAGATGATGCCATGTAATATGTATCTGCCTTTATTGCTATTTTGATGTACCGTTTCTTCTACCATTTACTAAGTACGTATGTACTTACCTCCTCTTCTTTCTTGTTCCCACCCCAAGAAGGTGGCGTGTGTAGGTTGTTTTCGAGGCCACTGAGGAGTGACCCGGAGATGATGCAGATGACGTCTACTGTCTTTACATTCAGTTTACTTTTGGGTATAGATTCTCTTGTCCTTTGTAACGATGGAAATCAATGGTTTGAGTTTATGGTTAACGTTTTGTAATGGATACATTTGTATTTGATGATTATAATAAGTCTTTGATGATGTAATAGATGCAGCCTGTGTTACTTTCGATCGTAATTTTATTAAAATTTAATTATATACGTGCCGGGTGTTCTTTTCCGGATAGGGACTCGGTATCCGGGGCATGGGCGTCACATCCATTGCGTTGTATGTTCTCTTGTCCTGCATATAAGTAACAACAAAAAAAATAGTAGAGGGAGAATTGAAGTTGTATGTATTTTGAAACGTATTTTCACATTAAATATTATTGAATAGCCGTTGTTTTTTTTTTCTTTTTTTTTTTTTTTTTTTCCAAGTTTCCTTTTAACAATATTGAAGAAAAAATAGTCTAAAAACGAGCATGTTTCTCAATTGGAAATGCTATATGGTTCCAAGTTTTTCCACAATAAAATCCTTTGAGTTGATTAATACAAGTGAAACTTACCACCAATTTGTTCAACATGTTCAATGCATTCAACATCATCTTCACTACCGTCTTCTTCATAAGTAGCGAAATTCTTTTAAAGTAAGTTTCATCAAACACAAGTGTATCAAAGTGGTAACGGCCTATGTGTTCGGAAAGAGCGTTCGGCACAAATATTATCAAACAAATTCAATAATATATGTAAACCTTACGTCATACATTAGAACTAAAACGACGCGGAAGATAAAACGACTCGGGAAAACAAAAGATCGAACACACGGTTTTCAATGCTGTAAAACTAAATCCAATAAAGAGAATTAAAATATCCAACATTAAATCCAAAAGAATTCAAACGGAACTAATCCAAAAGAAAGATAACATTGTTTGAAACTAAATCAACAACATTACTGAAAGAATCAAAACTAAAAGAACTAAGTCTTCAAGAGCTCCATCTCACACGTCCTCATCAAAGAACTCATCAACACTAGCAACCTGTTCATCTTCTTTGGGGAAAGAGAAAGACAAACAAAAAGTAACGGGGTAAGTACATAAGTACTTAGTAACGCGTAGAAGATCGCATAACGTCGGTCTCATAAAGAAATAAAAGCAATGCCGTCTTTTATTAATTCATTCCGTTATTAACCCTAGCTAACTATCATATTATGTTCATAGCATAACATGAGGTTCCAAAGGTATCTAGCTTAGCTCAAGTTTGTTACATCATGAATAACAAGGGCACTACGCCTAGTAATAGGATGTACTAGGACAACTGGGTGCAACCTACTTAGAGACACGCTCTAGTAGCCCCGGGAATATCTGAGTCCTGATAGTGTGATAACCGGCAGAATGTACCGGACGCTTTATCTAGCCAATCGATTGACCGGCGTGGGTACATTCTACTTTGTCTGGTCAGAGAACACATCGCGATATTGTACTATGTCTTACCAAGCATTGCATGATGTTTAAGATTATTAATCTAGCACATACGTTTGATTATATGTTTAACTAGCCACCTAAGTTGATTCACATAAAAGGCTCTCCTATCAGTCTACTCCCTCTTCTTTAGACCACTAGACTCTAACAAAACCTAGCACATAAACAGACATCGATGAACCCTAGCTTATCGAAGCACAAGGCAAATCCAAAGCTTTCGACGGTCCCACACTTCATCTTTTTAGGGAATCCATATGGTGCCGAAACTAAACGTATCAAAAGCTAATTCAAGGCTTTGTCACATAAGGTTAAACAGTAAAAACATGATTATGAAGCCTGAAACCAAGCTGACACGAAAAACAGTGAAAAACAGAATAAATAGGTCAAACGCCCGTCTGAACCCCAGTAAACGCCCGTCTGCCTTGGACGTGCGTCCACCAACCCCCAGACGCCCGTTCGTGAAATTCAGCCACATCTTGTATCTATACTGGACCCTCAAACGCCTGTCCGAAATACCCGAAACGCTCGTTTGAGCTGCCGCTACCGCAGACGCCCGTCTGCCCTTATGTAGACGCCCGTCTGCCTGGGATTTACCCAGAAAATCTGCAACTGTCAACACGCGATTTTCAACCCAATTCCGCCCCAAACTCCAACATTGACAGATTACAAACAACGAAAATAACATACAAATTGCTCTATAACCTTACGACACCTTAGTCATACGATAAGAACACCACGTTACCTTAATTTGCGTGGTACAACGATCCAAAGCTTCAACCCGTCAAAAGTTTAACCTTTAACTCCAAACCTATAAACGATCAATCCAAAGACGATCACTACGATGTTTATACTCAGAAAAACGCAGCAAACGATGACAAACAAACCCTAGTATCAAGAACGATGAGGGAAAACTTACGTTAACGGATTTAGGGATTGTTGATATCAAAACGATCCTCGTCTCGTGGTGATCCTTTCTCTCTTGAGATGTCTGTTGAAAAGAGCAACGAATTAGCTTCGAGATTCGTAAGCCTCTTCTCTCCTTTTTCTCAAAACTTGCGTCACTTCTCAGAAGATTTTACGTAAAACAACAACTAGGTTAATTTAGGATTAGTTTTTCTTTTATAATCCCAATTAAATCTAATTATTCCTTATTATTTAAATCCAATTAATCCTTTTTTCCCTTAATTCCATTAATTAAATAACATAATATTTAGATTTTTGCCAAAAGACCGAATTGCCCTTTTTAAAAAATCGGGATATTACATGTTACTCCATTGTAATATGACCGATTAAATTGTAAGTTAATAGTGACTTAACAAACTTGTTTCGAAACCGAAAACAAGAACTTCAAAGAAACGACACAAAACATTTGAAGCAGTAAACTCTTTTTCACAGCAAGTCCAATCAAACACAAGAGTATTAAACTGCTTAAAAAACTGTGCCATGAAAACATAACCGGTGCTTCAAAATTACATCCACAACCATTTTGTACACTACATGTGCACAACACATCATCATCACCCTTGATAATTGTGGAACTAATTTCAACAAAAGGAAAAAAAAAACTTTAATCAAAGATAAAAAAAGGTGTTGTGAAACATGTAGTGAAAAGAAAGGTAATGGATATAACATTTTCCTTAAAAAAGAACCGCACGAGCTCAACATATGTGAACATCAGAAGTAGTTCATGCTACGTCACTAATGAGCTGACCTAACCTATAATCTGGGGCGGCTCCAGGACTTGTGTGACACGGGTCAGAGATCAAAAACGATATATCGTATTATAAATTTTTAATGTATTATAATATATTTATATATATATAGGGGGTCAGTTAGTAGATATTAGTACATAATTTTTTTAAATTGTGTAAAAAATACATAGATTTTTTTTTAAATTATTATTATTGGGGGGGTCAGCTGACCCAAATCATCCTTTGTGGTGCCGCCCCTGCCTATAATCTACATCCCATCTCAGGTGTAGGGGGCACATGACATAAGCAAGATCGGTCACCGTACACGTAAAACTCATCAGACCGAACTGTGAGCATAAGTCCCCCGATACATAGGCCGAGCTAGTCGCCATTTATCATCGGGGTGAGCCATGGTTGGCCCACCCATTAGGCGGGCCAGGAGACCGCCGAAGACCCACCGTTAGAGCATGCCCCCCAGTTACATGTTTTGCTTAAAAAAGGGTGATTTTATCAGCACCACACATTCTACTTTCGGCACCTTTTTATTATTATATTTTATTTACTTCTACACACCACAAAATTACTTCACACACCACATGAATATAGTAAATTTTAAAATATACACTTTAGTCCTAAATTTTACAATATAAACCCCTTAATTATTACAAATATTGTTAGACATATTTTAGTTTTAATGGTGAGTGCCAAACTAGCTGTTATAGGGCAAAGGCAAAAAGATATCTAGAATGAATGTATAGGTTTATTAGAGTTTGATCTTTGTATAAGTTTGATCAAACAAGCACTGTAAAGAGGTTAGATGGCTTGTTCAACAGACCTATCTAGATTAGGTCTCAGTGGAGTGTCTATGACCTATTGAAGGCTGATGGTTCAAACTCAGTATTGAAGACTAAAGGCTGAGGTTCCAAGTATTGAAGGCTAAGGGTTCAAACTTAGTGCTGAAGACTTAAAAGCTAAGGATATGATATCAGAATATAGGTAAGTCTGTGATAGCCTAAACTGGTCATATATACCTTGTAATGAAGGTCTAAGTTCCCAAAAAGGATATGTGATGAATGAGACTTAGTTATGTTTAAAATGGTGTACTCTAACTTCACAATTTAAAGTTAGATGGGAAGCAGTCAGCTGAGTGTTCATTCAAAAACACAGCAGACCAAAAGTCAGCTGACTAGTGTATACCTCAGTAGACACACGAACCAGACATCAGTTGAGTATACATAAATTTAATTAATACGTTCCAAGAATTATTTTGGAGGATTAAATGGATAAGGATGAATATCAAGCATTGGATTAATCAGTCAATCAATGGTGGAGATTAAAAAGACGTTACAAAGAATTCAAAGCCAAATAAATGGAATGAAATCATTGGTTGACAGTCTGTCTGTCAGAAGGACACTGACACACTGACACAGAGTACAACAGAGGGAATTTCAAGGAATAATCAGAAAATCCAATAACGGTCATATTTGAATTTCAAATTCAAGCACTGGATTTTCACCTATAAATAGAGGACCCCTGGAACCAGAATACATACCGAACTTACAAACAATCAAGAGCATTACACCCTGTTGACCTGAGTATACATATTGATCCAGAATTTCTTTAAGTGTTCCTGCATTCAAGTATCAATTAGTATACACACTTGGAAAACCTAAGTTGTTGATCTTTTCATCCTGATCAAAATCTTGTCAAAGCTGAATCACTTTCTTGATTCAAACCATTTGTTTATCAAAGAAACCTGAAGACAGAGAAGTGAACTATTGTTTTGTGGTGGAGCTGGTGAAGAGGAAATCCTACCCCTCAAGGACCAGTGGGGTACTTAGGAGCAGCAATACTACATGTTCCTAGTATTCAAGTTGTGAAGCCATATTTATAGGTCAAGGACAAACAGTTTAGGGCTTTTGTAACTGCAACCTCAAAAGACTCTAGTGAATTTCCTCCAACATCACACGAGAAGAGTGGACTGACATGATTACACCACCTGAACCACTATGAATCTTGCCTTACTTTATTTATTGCATTTACTTTCTACATTTTTATTTAGTTCAAGTATATCAACATCAATCTGCTGAACTAGCTACTAAATTTACACAAAACTCACTGCTAAGTATCTAATACTTGGCATCATCTTTTAACAACAAGTATAAAGGCTTAATCTAATTTTCCGCTGCAACAAACTCAACAGACTATAAGATCAGCTGATCTGTTAAACTCTAAATAGTTTTAAGTGTTAAGTTTATTCACCTCCTCTAAACTTAACCAAAGCCTTTTCAATAGACCAACAATATCATTTCTTAATCCTTGACTCTATAAAAAAAACCTAATTTGCTGGACCTAATTTCCCACCCCTTTCTCCTCCATCATCCCCACCACTTCTTCTTCCTCCTCCTCCCTTAACCACTTCCTTCATTCAGTCAGCCCCACCTCTTTGTCCTCCATCACCCCCACCACTTCTTGTTCTTCCTCTTCCTCAACCACTCCCTTCCTCCACCAAATCGTGGCTCCACCCATCCAAATCGCCGCCCCAATTTTTTTAAATGGAAAGACCTCCCAGATCTTTTTTTGGCTTGGATTAAGGGAAACATGGTCAGCTTTGGTGTGAGGAAGGATTCGATTAAGGTCAGGCGTATTTAGCCTTTTTTGTGAGGATAGTTTTGGGGACACAGAGTTGGGAAATTGCTGGGGTTTACTGACTTAATGGGATGTTGACGAGGAAAAGTGTTAGAGGAGAGAAAAGACCTCGGGATCTGAAAATGGAGAAAACTGCTATTTTGGGTGGTGGAAATGACGAAAATTGATGTTTTGATGGTGAAAATAGCGAAAATTAATGTTTTGGTGGTGGGTGTTGGTGGCTATTTTGATTTGGTGGTTGCAGGAGGAGGAAGGGTGGTTGTTGGTGGCGGGTGTTAATGGTGGTTGTTGGTGGCGGGTTATAATGGTGGTTTTTGGGTGGTGCGAGGTGGGTGAAGATGGTGGAGATGAAGAAGATAGGTGTTAATGGAGAAATGAATAAAATGTAAGGTTTATTTTGAATTGTTTTGTAAACTTATAGACTTAATAGTTTTAAAAAAAAGTTGAGGTATAAAGTGTAATTTTGTTATTATTTATGTGGTGTTTGAAGTTAAAAAATAATAAAAATAATGTTGTGGTGCTAAGAGTAATAGTTTGTGGTGCCGGAAGAAAAATGGTACCTGAAATAAAAAGTGGGATGCCTTTAGAACATCCCTAAAAAAATTGTGTAGGTTCAGTCACAACCAGCCCAATATAATGTCTTTAAAAAATTTTAAAGACCCAATGACCAAATAATAAAATAAATAAATTTCAAGGTCTTTAAAATGTGTATTAATTATAATAATAAAAAAATTATCAAACCATTAGAAGCCAAAAAGAGACAAAACCTGCTACGAAAACTCATTAACCTTCGAATGGGCTAGCCTGCCTAGCCATGATATTGATTGAGAAAAATATGATAGTGAAATTGACAATTCTACTTTGATTAGTGATTTTTGTATCTAAATGTGCTACAAGAGCAATCTTGAAGTAATAATTTGTAAGTATGTATTGTGTATACATATGAATTTGGATTTTGTTTCTAAATATGCTAGTAAAAGAGTTGAAGTAATAATTTGTAGGTATGTTTTATTGCAATCAATATATTTTTTTTTTTTGAGGAGCTATCAATAAATTTGAATTTTGTACCTATAGATGTTAGAAGCGCGATATTGAAGTAATATTTTGTAAGTATGTTTTCGAAAAAAAAACTTTCAACTTAAAGGACACTCTTCGGCGAAGTCGCCAAAGGCCCTGGGCCGAGCTAGTCATCATTTGTCATTAGGCATATTATTTGTGAAGTGATGGGACATCAGCATTTACACCTGTGCCTACCTGACCTCAATTCATTACGGCCTTACTCCCATAAGGAAATTACCTTCACCGAACACCACAAGTCATTCATCTATAATAAATTGCCGAAGTGGTGCACGACACTACCAGTCTAATATAGCCGGCATGGCGTAGGTTGTCCACGGTTCTTTACAGCAGGCATGACACATGTTGTCGTCCGTCACATGCAACATTTGCAGCACAACCATTAGGCCTCCGTCCACTACCACATGGAATAAACTCTTTACTCACGGAATCACCACCGTTGGGACCACCATCTTCACCTTGGTACACTATATAAAGGAATCAACTCCCTTACATGCGTTGTATTCTATCTCTTATGATCATCACTCTTAGAAAATTATTTAAACTCCCATTTACGGTCAAATCATTGACTTGAGCGTGTAAATGAAACGGTAAATTGAGAGTACCTTAATTGCGGAAGAAATAATCAGGATCGTGTCCTACATCCATTGTTATTCGACTTCTGCTCCGTTGTTGTAGCCGCCTTGATGAGGATTCCGATATCTCTCTCCTTGCCTACAACCGTGATGTGTTGGTTTCTTTCATATGCTTTATGATGGAGTAAAGCATTGCTTTTATAGGCGGAGAGAGGGCTGAAATCCGAATGACTTAGTGTTTAGCTTTAATCTCAGCCGTCCATCAAAGCCGAGTTTTAATCGGATTAAAACTCCTTTTAAATAACTAATAAATAATAAATAGCATATTTCCTAGGGAAAACGAATTTCCTATAAGACCACTATTACGGGGAAGGAAATTAATCGGGCTCAATAAAAGCCACGACATAATTATTCTTACATTCTCCCACTTGGTCGATAGGAACATTTCATCAGTGTTTTCCTTTCAAAGGAACATAAGGCGCGCATTATATGCTAAACATTTCCTTTAGTCGGTTAGCGTAAGTGTCATCATTAATCTAGCTGTCAATGGGAGTCATAGCGGTTACACATCATTCTGCAACATGCTCCCTTCTATGTACCACAACACTGACAACCGTCTTAACTAGACCATAAGCGAAGATTACATAAACGGTCCCATTATGTCTTTGCAAGAGACAATTTCTGTTATAATATATCCATTCGTAAGGTGTGTACACAATGGAAAACAGAAAACAATAATGATGTAGAAGAGTGACATTAAGAGCTCCACAAATGTCAAACATAAGTATAAATAAATGGCAGAACATGATAATTAGGAGCTATCCTCAAGACTCATTCTTTCAGTGTCTCTCTATTATGTCTTCGGGTAGTCCTTTCGTAAATAATTCTGCAACCATAAGATTTGTCAATTTGTGTTTAATGACAAACAATTTTCTTCTAACATCTTGCTTCAGTAATTGATATTTAAGGTCCATGTGTTTTGGTCCCTTAGATATCATGTCATGCTTAGAGGATCCATGTCCCCTAGATTGCAGCCTCATAACATGCCATGCACTTTACTTTCATGGTAGATGAGTATGACAACTATGACTTCTGGCTTTTCTGTGATACGGCACCTCCGTTTAGAAGATACACGTAGCCAAGAGTACAAAGTCTGGTGTCAGTTTATCCCCCAAAATCCGAGTCTGAATAACCAGTCACCTGTGGGTGTCCTGATTTTCAGTATGTGAGCATGTAATTCCTGTTCCTTTAAGTATCTCAGTACTTTCTTAGCAGCTTTCCAGTGAGACATTCTTGGATTGCTTTGAAATGTACCCAACATGCCAACGGCATGACTAATGTCTGGTCTAGTGCAAACCTGTGCGTACTGTAAACACCCTACCAGAGAAGCATAATGATACTTTTCCATTTCTTTACGTTCCAAATCATTCTGCGGACATTGCTTGAGATCAAGCTTGTCGCCTTTCTACAGTGGAACAATACTAGAAGAACATGTCATCATGCCAAATCTTTCTAGAACTTTGTCAATATAGACCTTTTGAGATAATCCTAAAATCCCAAGTGCTCTGTCACGGAATATCTCTATCCCTAACACATATGAAGCCTCGCCTAAGTCTTTCATTTCAAAGTTCTTGAAGAGATAGGCCTTGGTTTCATGTAATACACCAAGATCACTGTTGGCCAATGATAGATCACCAATATACAAAATCAAAAATATGAACATACTCCCACTGATCTTGAGGTATATGCAAAGGTCAATTGTGTTCTCATTGAAACCGAAAACAGTAATGGTTTCATGTAACTTTAAGTAACGTTACCTCGAAGCTTGTTTCAGTCCATATATTGATTTCTTAAGCTTGCAGACCATGTCTTCATGACCATCAACATGAAATCTTTAGGCTGACGCATATAGACTTTTTCTTTCAAGTCTCCATTCAGAAAGGCTGTTTTCACATCCATCTGGTGTAACTCGAGATCATAATGAGCTACTAGTGCCATGATAATTCAAAAAAAAAAGGTCTTTCCTGGACATAAGGGAAAATGTCTCTTAGCAATCAATGCCTTCTTTCTGATTGAAGCTTCTGGAAACAAGTCAGGCTTTATATCATTCAATATTACCATTACAGTCGCGCTTAGTCTTGAAGACCCATTTACAGCCAACTGGTTTGTGTCCTGAAGGTAATTGAACGACTTCCCATACTTGATTTTCATCCATAGATTTCAATTCATTTTTCATGGCATCAATCCACTTACTAGAATTAACTTCCTTAATGGCTAGTGAAAACGAAACCGGATCTTTACTTGTCCCTTGTTCATATTCTACTTGATAAAGCATTTAATCATCAGGAATAGCAGATCTCCTTTGTCTTTGAGATCTTCTTAATGCTGGTTCCTATTATGCTTCATTACTATTTTCATTGGCGATGATCTCATCATGGAGTTGTTGATCATTTATTGGATTTTCTTCATTGTTCAACGGTTCAACAATGGAGAGATTCCCAATACTTTTCGGAATAGGGTTAAAAGGGACGGGTACCCTTATTTCCTTTATGATCACATCACGAATTTTATAACTCCCACTGATTTCGCCATTCTTGTAGAATATAGCATTATCGGTTTCAACAATTCTCGTAATATGGTTAGAACAATAAAACCTATATCCTTTGGATTTTTCTGGGTAACCTTGAAGTAACCACTAACTGTTTTAAATCCAATTTCTTTACTTGTGGATTATAAATTCTAGCCCCAGCTGGACATCCCCATATTTGGAGATGCTTCAAATGAGGTTTCCACCCTTTCCACCGTTCAAAAGGTGTCTTTGGAACTGCCTTACTGGGAACCTTATTTGCAATATAAACAGCTGCACGTAAAGCATCCATCCACAATGATATAGGCAGGTCAGTATGACTCATCATAGATCTAACCATTTTCATATACGTACGATTCTGCCTTTCTACTACACCATTCCGCCATGGAGATCCTGGCGATGTGTATTGAGCAATAATTCCAGCTTTTGGAGAATTTTTTGCAAAATGTCCAGGATGTTATCCTGTTTCGTCATACCTTCCATAAAATTCACCACCTATATTCAACCTTATGATTTTCACCTTTCTATCTTGTTGCCTCTAGACTTCAGTTATGAACATTTGTAAAGTGTCCACAGATTAAGATTTGTCATGCAACAAGTATAGATAACAATAACGTGAATAATCATTGATAATGGTGATACAATACTTTTCTCCTCCAAAGGTGGGAGCATCAAAGGTCCACAAATGTATGTATGCATTATTTCAAGAAGCTGGGTACTTCTTGTGGCTAAATTGAGATACAAAATATTTAATGAGGCTAAGTTAAACAACACTTGCATAAGAGTAGAGTATACACAAGAAAATAAGGTGCTCCTGTGGGTAGTCACCATAAATTCTACACATAATGTCGTGATACTCGCACATAACTGAGTGACATTTTTTTAAAGAAGACGAACAAGGTATCTGTGGATATCCTTGACCTTCGTAATATACACTCAATATATCCTTTTGTTGTGAAGGTAAGATAATTTTCAACAAAGAGAGCATCAAGATAAATTTTATAATCAATCAAAATCCCAGAATCCATGTTATTATCTAGAGTTTTGAACAAATTAAGAGGGCCCCTTTGCCAATCATTTGAACTTATGTGGCTACACTTAAAAGCTAACAACATAATACAATATAGAAGTTGCTAATACCAACCAAACTATGGTCTAAACCAATTTATTCCTTAAATTGACATATCCCTTAATTTGAACCATTTGTCAATTCAGCTGAATATCAATAAATTTTCAATCACTGCTCAGAATGTGATTAAAACATTTATGCATTATCATGTCAGGCTGCTGTGGCTATACCCAACATTTGACACCATTGACATTCAAGTGTTGACAATCATACAGAAGTCAACTATACATTATGTTGACATAACTATGTGCAATGTAATACTTAAATATGGTTCTAGTATACAGGTTTATTGCCTTACTAAGCTTACAAAATAAATATGTCACGATCTAATCACTGAACATAATGTGAATAGTCGTTATATGTCAAGAATTTGAGCTGATGTGGCAATACTCTAAACTTGACACAACTACAAGACATATTTCTAATATTTGCAAAATTCAATAATTAAAAGGCCAAAATTTTTGAACCAAATATGAACCAAATATCAACAAACATATGTAATTTGCACTTTAATGATATTCAGTCACTTTATCAATTGTGACTTTGTTGCTTCAAATGTCATAACTTTAATCATTAACAATAATAAATGATTAAACACACAATATGTGACAACTAATATTCAAAATAATAGCCCTTCAAATTCATCACAACAATATTTACACACTAATTAAGTACACAAATCGAAAGTAAAACAGGAATGAACTGCTATTATAAAAGAACCAATATCATTAGTCACATATTATTTATCACTTAATGTGCTAAAACATCATTTATATAAAGAAGGACTCATATACTTCAATTAGCTTTATGTGACTAACTTATTATGTGTCGTTGTTTATCAACCACATGATGTGATAAATCACCAGATATATGACACGAGATGCTTCATCAAACACTTTATGTAGAGTATTTTCAAACAATAATTTTGCATAATGTAACAAATTAATGTTAACAGATAGGAAATACTAATACCTATATTCAATCACTTAACTTCATGTGACTAAACACTTATATCACAACATTTGTCATTTACTAATTGTGACAAGTTATTCTATATGTGATACGTGTAATATAGTTTGATGTAATAGTCTTCACTTAATGTGCACATAATAAGGAAATAATGTACACTCAATCATAACTATACACACAGATTTGTAATATAATCAATTCTTCACGATTTCAGTTTCATTAAAGTTGCAACATAATATCATACTTTAGGGTGAAGATGCGATTGCAACAGTACTATAAAGTGAAGAAATAGTAATTCCTTTTACTATTAAAGTTATTGCTAATGGGCACAATGCCCTGATACAATCTGCCGACGATAAGAATTTTTTTTTTTTTTTTTTTAAGCGTAAGGGGTAAGAAGTAAAATAACACAACATCAACCCTAATTATAAAATTGGAAAATTAGGGATAAGGACACAATCTGAAATAATTTTAAGTAACAGGACAGCTACATATTTTTTATAGGGAGAAGGACAACTGCATAATTTTTATAGCGAGAAGGACAAACAGTGAATCCCGAAAATCAGTGAATCTCCTTAGTGAATCCCGAAATTAGTGAATTTCGATAGTGAATTTCTACAGTGAATCCCGAAAATTAGTGAATTTCGACGATGAATTTTGAAAATTAGTGAATTTCGACAGTGAATTTCGTCAGTGAATTTAAACAGTGAATTTCGAACACAAGTGAATTTCGACAGTGAATAAATAGTTTTGTCCTTTATGCAAAAGTTTCAAAAAACTGTCATTCTACTCAATTAATGAAATATTTCTGTCCTTCTCCCTCATTCCCCCTTATAAAATTGCCGCCGCCGCCTATCAGTTTTCATCAATGCAGCAATTACTTTTTTTTTTTTTTTTTTTGGCATCCAAAAGAAATAAGAATGTTAATAATAACATTCAAGGAACAGTACGGCAGCAATTCAACACCAGAAAAAAAAAATAAAAAAAAAAAATAAAAAAAAAATAAATAAAAAATTCATGTTTTCAGAAATATATCGTTCAATCGTAATTTATAATTATATTGTCAACTACTACTTTCGACCGATTATATTTTACACAACAATACAAATTCGCCATGCATGTTCTAATGCAATTGATGAACACTGCTAGAGGTTTCGGCTCGGAACCTCCATTCATGAGTTATATATGAATTCAACAATAATTACATAATTAATTGAATAACATGATTGTAGGGTTGCTCTGATACCACATGTAAATGAAACGGTAAATTGAGAGTACCTTAATTGCGGAAGAAATAATCAGGATCGTGTCCTACATCTATTGTTATTCGACTTCTGCTCCGTTGTTGTAGCCGCCTTGATGAGGATTCCGATATCTCTCTCCTTGCCTACAACCGTGATGTGTTGGTTTCTTTCATATGCTTTATGATGGAGTAAAGCATTGCTTTTATAGGCGGAGAGATGGCCGAAATCCGAATGACTTAGTGTTTAGCTTTAATCTCAGCCGTCCATCAAAGCCGAGTTTTAATCGGATTAAAACTCCTTTTAAATAACCAATAAATAATAAATAGCATATTTCCTAGGGAAAATGAATTTCCTATAAGACCACTATTACGGGGAAGGAAATTAATCGGGCTCAATAAAAGCCACGACATAATTGTTCTTACAGAGCGTTCGAAAGTTTTCCCAGGGTAAGAACTCTAGGCCCCATGTGATTTTTGACGGGCCCGTTCAATTTTGAACGGGTTTTTTAACGGGCCAGTTCAATATCAGCTCCCCACTTGAACGATGCAGTGTGTTTTGAGATGTTTTAAAAATTCAACGAGGCCTTGGTGTACCAATAACATTTTCGACAGGTCTAGCTGAGCCCGTTTCAAATCCAACATGTAACCAAAATAAAATATCAGGTCCGACCCGATCTGATATGAAATAGGGGTGTCCAGATGTTATAATTTTCATAACCGATAATGTAAAATTTGCAACAGACGAGGGATCAAAACTGCAATACGGAAGCAGCATGAAAAACATGGCACAGTCACCTCTTCTTCGTCATGAAACACATGTTCCACTGTACTTTTTTTTGGACGAATGCGTTTCACAGTACTTACAAATTACAATGCCATTACATATCCAATTGCTTTGCTTATTTGAAAAGTGATGTTAGAATTTTAATTATTTCGTTGGCCATATATATCCATCATTCCATCTAAATGTAAACAGTTTTGCAATAAAAAAAAAAAAATGTAAACAGTTTTTTTTGGACGCTGGTTGCCAGCTAGCATACGTTATGAAGGCAAAATAAGTATAAGATTTACTTTTTTTTTTTTTTTTTTTTTTTTTTTTTTTTTTAAAAATTTTTGGGGGAAAGATTTACTTCATCTTTTATGTCTTTGGTTTCGTCATATAATATTAACCCTTTTTATATTAAAAATTGCAATTCTTCTTTACATTTTTCTCATAATCATTTTTTCCTAATAATTAAAAGTATTAATTTAATGAATATTACAGATAAAATATTTTTCAAAAAAATTTGTTTCAAAATTTATGACATTTACACAATAAAAATCTTATATTAAGGAATGAATGTAGTAGTATAAATACAAACACAATCAAATGATAATATTAATGCAGTTTCCTCAAAAAAAAAATATTAATGCAGTTATATATATTTAATTAATATATCACACATAAAAAGTAAATCTCTTTCTTATAAATAAATATATTTTAATGATCAAATAATAATAAATGGGAGTATAATTTAATAAGTTGATTATTATTTTTTTTTTTAAGAGGCAACCATCCTTTGCGGAGAATCGGAGGACTAGTATGTATATATTAATTTAAAAAAATTATTTTCCGGACTAGTATATACCTGTACACACTTTGTTTTTGTTGCATGTGTGCCCCGGTCAAAATCTACAGTCTACACTAGTTCCTTTAAAAAAAATAAAAAATCCACGCAATGTTTGAATAGTATACGCAGGAGGGAGATTCGGAAGCAATAGCGGAGCATTCGTCCGTTGACATTCTGAGCATCTGTCAATCTATTGAAAAGAAAAAAATTGAAGAAATGGCAAATCTGAACGGAACTACATCCGATCTGAGGACTACATTCTTGGAAGTCTATTCAGTACTCAAATCTGAGCTTTTGAATGACCCTGCTTTCGAGTGGTCTCCTGATTCTCGTCAATGGGTCGAACGGGTTCGTCTTCTTTTTTTGTGTAGAGGGTGTACCTTTGTTGTCGATTAACGTCTGGCGGTAGACATGGCCGGAGAAAGAGTTGCAGCCAGGTTCTTGTCTTTTCCCATCGGATAGGCAGAGCTGGTGTAATCGATGGCGGTGAGAGCAAGCTGATGGTTGGTGGCGATGGTGTTGTGTGTGGAGGGAGCCGGCGGTGGTTATGTCGGGAAGGGATACAGGGACGGGGGAACTTATTTGGGAGAAAAAGAAGAGAAAAGGATTTTTTTTTTTCTTTTTTTAAAAAAACAAAAAACTGAACGGAAAGCTTTATTGTTATTATTGTATTATTATTTTTTGTTTTGTGTTTGAACGGAAGGAAAAAAAAAAAAACGAGGCAACACTTCCCATTCCACACCTAAATTGGGATCCCAAAATCTGAATATGGTGGATCTTGATCATACTTGTTTCAAGACGAGATTTCTGTGATATTTGTTATTACTACCTTCATGCCTTGTGCCATTGATTATGTTTTACTGCTCACTGTTCCTCTATTTTTGACATGTTCGTTTCGAAATTCATCCATCTTCCCCTTTGCTTTCTCTTTGTCAATCTCCAGTTTAAGAATCCTTTGTTCCTTTTTTTATCTCTTTTGTCTTTTGTTCGAGTATAAATTCTGACACTTGACATTTGTTGTGACAGATGCTGGATTACAATGTTCCTGGAGGTAAGATTTTGAGATTTGAGCTTGCAGCTGTATATTTTTACTAAGAAAATAAGGGAAAGATGTGCTCTGGGGAGATGTAGTTTTTAAGTATTGTCCTAATGTGATTGTCTCAAACCTATCAGAATGACTCTTCTTTTGCAGGAAAGCTCAACAGAGGCCTTTCTGTTATTGATAGCTATGAACAACTAAAAGAAGGAAAGGAGTTGACAAAGGATGAGGTCTTTCTTGCAAGTGCTCTGGGCTGGTGTATTGAATGGGTAGGTCATTATCTATTTCAAGTTAATTTTGGTTCTTATGAATATCATTATTATCTATTAAGAAAACTTATGCGTTTTGAGTGGATAAAATATGCAGCTCCAGGCATACTTTCTTGTCCTTGATGACATTATGGATGGCTCTCACACTAGACGTAGCCAACCTTGTTGGTTCAGATTGCCAAAGGTTCAATCTCAAGATTTAGAGATTTAATCTTCTCATGTTAATTTAAGCTCAAGCTCTCTGACAGATGAATAACTTCAAGATTTTGTTCTTTAGGTTGGAATGATAGCTGTAAATGACGGTGTTCTCCTTCGCAACCACATACCCAGAATTCTCAAGAAGCACTTTAGAGAAAAGCCTTACTATGTAGACCTATTGGACCTTTTCAATGAGGTAAATTGCTTATTAGCAAGGTCCTTACTCATTTGAATTTTATAACATGATGAATATGATGCTGTGTTCCCTAGGTTGAGTTCCAGACTGCATCTGGACAGATGATAGATTTGATTACTACTCTTGAAGGAGAAAAGGATCTCTCCAAATATTCCTTGTCTCTGTGAGTTTACTAATTTGACCTTTAATGTGCTTTCCTCTAAAAGTTTATCTGACAGTGAAGTGCCTGTACTAATGTTTTTCGGCTGACCTTTTATTTTGATCATTATGAATGTAGACACCGGAGGATTGTTCAGTACAAAACTGCGTACTACTCGTTTTATCTTCCTGTGAGTTGTGGTAACAGATAATGTTTAGTTATTAGTGCTCCTAGGCTTTTGAAGCACCTTTTTATCAATGGAATAATTCTTGACGTGACACCACTTTGTGTAGGTTGCATGTGCATTGCTTATGGCTGGTGAAAATTTGGACAACCATGTAGATGTAAAGAACGTTCTTATTGACATGGGAATATACTTCCAAGTTCAGGTACTTTTCACATTTTTCTTTTTTTATTTTAAATATTTATATCATGCTTTGCCACAAAACGTGCAAAATACAAATTAGAACTAGGCTGCCTAAAATCTGCACGTGGAAAGTTAACATGTGGCACAACGATTTAACTTGCGACCTATCATTGCTAGGATGACTATTTGGACTGCTTTGGTGAACCAGAGAAGATTGGAAAGGTAAGACAAACTTGATGAATTCTCCAGCTAGTCATCAGATTCAACATTTTTAGAAGATAGATCAATTTACGTGATTTGACTCAATTTACCAAACAGATTGGAACCGATATTGAAGATTTCAAGTGCTCTTGGCTGGTTGTGAAAGCATTAGAGAAGTGTAATGAAGAGCAAAAACAAATTTTAACAGTAAGGACAGACAACTCCTGTTTTTCTGCCCATTGATCTCTACTGCAAGAATTCTATGCTGATGCTTTGTTCATATACAGGAACACTATGGAAAGGCAAATCCTGAAGATGTTAAGATAGTCAAGCGCCTTTACAATGATCTCGATCTTGAGGTTAGGAAATAAGACCTTTTAATAATGATACAAGTAAGATAGATAATATGATAATACTGATTAGGCCCTTGTTTCGAATTTTAAAATGGTTGTTGTGGAAGTTAGAAAGGAGAACAATACTTTTTTTTTCAGATGAAAATTGTTGGTTTTTTAGATGACAAAATGTTGTTTGAATAAAGTGAAGTAAAACAGAACACAATTCTAATGTGCAGGGCGAATTTAAAGAATTTGAAAGCACGAGCTACGAGAAACTGAATTCCTCCATTGAAGCTCATCCAAGCAAAGCTGTTCAACAAGTACTCAAGTCATTTCTGGGTAAGATATACAAGAGGCAGAAATAAAATAGTTTTTACACGTGCAGTACACGGCCTGCTTGCCTGTTGTTGCTGGTTCTTCATATTCATTTCGAGATGATTTGTATCTTATTTCTTGCATTTTTATATATGTTGTTGTAGCTTCTTTTGGTACTTAAGAGGCCTCTTTGGTGTGTGGTTATCTTATTATTCACTTATGACATTTCAAAAACACTTTGGTCATTTCCTGAGACTGTTGATTGGAGTGTCTCCGGTGTAGGTTACCTGCCTTTTTATTGTTGTTGTTGTTATTATTATTATTATTAATAAATTTTTTTTAACAGCCAGACCTGTTTTAAAAAAATTAGAGAAAAAGACTACATAAGTCCATTTTTACTATTCAGTAAGGAACAGTCATCTATCTATATCTGTAAGAGAAATCTTTGTTCCCCAATAAAATTTGAGAGAAAATAAAATTGATTTTCTGGAAATTATACCCAAACTCACTATTGACTTGACACACACCCAAAAGCAAAACAAGCTGATCCTTTAAGATTCTTTTAAAATTTAAAAACTTTTGTCATTCCCTAAATTGCCCAACAAACACATTTCACTCGATGTAGTCCCACTCGTGTAATCCTATCTGCAGTTTTTTCAATTTCAAACTCTTCCTGCCGCCATCAGATTCTTAACCGATTTCCGATACGCTCACACGAATCAGTCTTCATCCACAAGCATGATTCCCGAAGAAGCAAGGATCATCTCAAGTACTTTAAGCAATTGTAATGATCTTTTGAATTTATGCAGTCTATTTTTTGGTGAGAACCACTAAATAAATATGAATGGTAGTTTAAATCAAGTCAACCCCCGTAGTAGTTTCATTATAAATTAAAAAAACAAAATCAAAATATTGAAACAAAATCTAAACTAATAGAATAAAATAAAAAAGGATAAATCTGACGTGAACATAAAACATGCCTATAAAAAATTATGTTTAAATTTTTACCAATCAAATATTTTTGTTTGAATTGGATGGGAGTCTAGATTGACATCTATTTATAGATGTCCATCTAGGTAGAGTCAAACTTTTCCAACAGACAATAGACTATATCTACATACATTGATTGAGTGTTAAATGACATCCATTTTAAAGCCATTACAATTGCTCTTAGGGTTAAGTACAATTGTTTTTACACATTATTACCAAACGGCGTAGTTTTGAAGAAAAAAAAACACGGTTAGATTATTTTTCACATTTTGGATGTGCGATTGGATCATTTCTACTTCAGAGAACAATTCTTCAAGTACTTGAGAGGATCCTAACTCTTCACCGGAGCACCCACAACATCGTGGTTTGTGTGTTTATTTATTCATTTATTTTCACTCTATTGCATTGCCTCTATTTAATTCGTATTTGCATCGATAAGTGGACAATTATTTGGTTTATTCTTTGTTGATTTCCGCTTCCTTTGAATTTCAAAGCTGATCACCATCCCATCCTCATCATCTAAAAAAAAGTTTAATGTATTTTCAGTTTTCACGATCCAACAGACTTTGTGTTTGCATAATTGTTCTGCTTCTTGAATTTTCCGGAAAGGATTAGTGGTAATTAACCCCCCTATGTTGATGCAACAGACTTTGTGAATTGTTTACTTTTAATCCAATCTTAATTTTAGTTCAGAGTCATTGAACTACTTGCGCCACATGCTCAGAGGTGAATGTTTCATGTATCAAGAGGTGGCCGAAGGGTAGATCTCTCATCGCATCTTATAATGTCCTTTTGAATTTCTGTATTTTAGGTAAATTTAAGACTCAATCTATCATTTGTTCTTTGTTTTTTTCCCTCCTTTTTTTTTGGCAATGTTCTTTATCCCTACAAACTGAGGAATTAAAAAAGCCTTTTATTTCTTCTTTATTCTTTACCTCCTCCAAAATATAAGTAATCCTAAGAATTTTCAAACAGATTAAGGAAGTAGTTGAATGTCATTAAAATACCCCTGGACTATCATTATTGCAATAGTTGTTGAGTAATGAAAAGTTGTTGGATTCGCAATAAATTAGGGGTAAGATAGAGATTGGAGCAATAAATGTTGTATTGCTAATGTAGAATGACTTATATTGTGGGACAAATCAAAAAGTGTATGATGACTTATATTTTGGGACATAATTAGTATTTTAGTTCTACATATTTTGTTGTTATTACGGGGGCTTTGCTTTGCATTTTATTTTTGTGTGTGCGTCTCTTACCGGTTATGATGATTTGATGTTATTGATCATTTTTTTTTAAAATTTAATAATAGGTGCATTTGTCGATTATGTAGCTTATTATAAAAAAATATTTGGAGGTTGGTGAATTTTCATGTTTCAAAATGTTGTGAATATAGACCTTTTAAATGTAGAAGGAGTAACATTACTAAATTTAAATGGTATGATATAATTATGAAGTGTTATTGCAGAAAAGAAAGACTTGAATGTTATAACGTTAACCACGAAGTGTGAATATTCATTCATATGACTATTTCCTGTGGGATCGGGGGTGGGGGCTCTTATGGTTAGGGTTTAACCATTTTTTTCATTTATATGACTATTTGTTGTCCATCATATTCTTTTTCTTTTCTTTTTTGGTGGTGGGGGCTCTTATCCTTGGTGGTGGGGATCGGGGGTGGGGGCTCTTATCATAAAGTTAGAGTTAGATGAGCCAAGAATCGATGAAAGTTTGTTGTTGGTGGTGGTGGGGATCGGGGGTGGGGGCTCTTATCCTTTTCATCGATTCTTGGCTCATCTAACTCTAACTTTATGACTATTTGTTCTATTTTATTATAAACCAAAATAGAAGATCTACAATTTACAGAGAAAAAAGAAAACTAGAAACTTATGACCGGTGGCGGATCCAGAAATTTTGTTCAGCGGATCCATCATATTCTTTTACAAAGTAAATAATTTTTTTTCACGGGGTCCGACATATTTTTCTATAGGTAAAATGTAAGTTATTCTTATATTTAACGGGGTCCGCGGACCCCAATTACTTGTATGTGCATCTGCCCTTGCTTATGACAGCATGCAACGTTTAATCTAAAATAAAGCTCCAAAATTCATAGACAGCGCTTCTTCCATCCAATAACTCCAAATTCCTCCTGTAAATCCTTTGGCTTCTACAACAAAGAGATTCCAAAACTCCGTTTTATTAAGAATGTCCACTGCCCTGTCACCGGTACACCTGGGCTCCATGATAAAAAGGATGTCAGAGTTAGATGAGCCAAGAATCGATTTCAAAAGCCTAAGAAAGCCACTAAAGCAGGCTCCTCGGCAATTCCAAGCTAGGATCTTCATAAAGAATTAAGTGGAATGAGGTAACTGGGAGGGTTGGGCTTCCCTACCCACCTCAAATAATAGATTAAGCCCAGAAACTTCCTTCACGTTCCTCGAAGCAGCCATTTGTCTAGAGTCAGGTGGATTAGCCTTGACATGGTCTCCAGAATGTTGGGGAGGTGCTGTAGATTCAATGTTAGCAAGTATGGCATGAGCTGCTTTGTCACCTGGGTCTAAATGTCTCTTGGTAGCATTAGACATACCAGACAAAGTTGTTCTTGTTGTTGAAGACAACCTAGCAGTGGAAGTACGTTTCATCTGCTGTCCCTGAGCCCCCAGCTCAATAGTCTGGTCCTCTTGCTTAAATCAAGTGTAGTATGTGCCACATTATCTCCACTCCTAGGGTTCTTGTTGCCTAGCTTATATCTGCTGCTTCCCCTCACTTCTGGCTGCTTGTTCTTGTGACTGGTCCTTTGGAACGTAGACTTATGCAACTCTTTAGTTAAGCATGTCCTCCATGTGATTCCACCTGCCTTACACACTCCCTAAGACCTCTTACCTCATCAAGACCGTCATCCATATCCTCTACCTCATTTTCCTCTTTGTATTCCTCTACGAGAACGTCAAACCTGGACCCTCCCACTTGAAGCACAAGGGTCTGTTCGATTGAGGCAGGTCTGGTCTCTTTTACCGGGGTTTTAGCTGGTTTGTGTCTACCTGTAGTCCATTTTATCCTCCTCGAAGCTATCATCCATGGCCGATAAGGGCTCTCAGCCGTTGGTCCTTGTGGCTTAGCTTGTGTTTTCTCAACTGCTGGTGCTATATTGTTCATCTTTGCCGTATCAAGGAGACTGGGGCAATCCTTATTGCTATGCCCAAATTTTCTGCAACTATAACAGATTTGTTGGAGTCCTTCATACTCAACCTTATACCTCCTACCATTAATTACCACAGATGACTTCGGTCTTTGTTCCGAATCATATTCCACACAAATCCTGGCAATCCTCCCCCTTGTATTAGCAGTTTTTGTTGGATCAATTTTAACAGCCTTTCGTACCATATTCCCAAGTCTCATCAAAAGCCTTTATCGAAACATTTCTAAGGAGAGACTCGTAAAACTTACCCAAGCCAAGGTGGTTGTGATTTTCTCTTTCTCCAGTTGAAAGAACGGCTTCCACTTACGAGCGGCTAGGTATTAACCCATAATCACCCACAGGCCATTTTCCATTGCAGTTTCGTAATCCTCTTTCCTAGTGAATCTCACTACATAGAAGACATGCTCAAGGACAGTAACTTCAATTCTTCCTTGGTGCTTCCACAACTCAGATAGCCTTTGACATAAGTACCGGTATGTAATTGATTTTCCTAGAAGCTTGATGATAAGTGCCTTTCTCCATGGCCTCCACAGTTCAAGGCATTTGTCCAGAGGAATAAGCAGGGTGTCCTCATCATTTTCCGGCCCAATAATGTTGTCTATCACATGATTCACATCCTTATATTTCGACAATTCATCAACGTCTTCACCTTCTCCGATATAGATACTGGTGTCGGAGAATCGCCCTTAACTATATCAACTCCACTAGAGCTGTGCCAGACCGACGGCTGTTAATTTGGACATCCATCTTTCTGTCTTTCTACAGACCGGCGAAGCAGGTCTATCTCCTCTTGACTCCGATCGATGGGCATGGTGTCTATCACCGGCTGGTTTGGATTCGACGGGGGTGGCGGCGGCAGTTCAAGGAGGAACCCTAAATCGCCGAGTCAAAATATTACTCCTTCGTGTCGCACAGTACCTTAGGGGGTTGCCCATCATATTCTGATTACATATTAAAAGTTTCTCATGAATTTTCCCCTCAAATTATAATATAAAATTTATTTGTTTTTATAATTCCATTTCATGATTTATCTTTTGTATTCACTCTGCAGGATTAAACTTATAGGTTAATAGATGAAATCTGTAAAGTTTCTACTCATGAAAGTTGCTTAGATTTCTTATTGAAAGGAAATTGGTTACTTGGATTTCATATTCAAAGGAATTTAGTTTGCAATGGATTGGAGGAACAAAGAAATGATAAACATTTTAAACAAATGTAACAAATATAACTAACGTTGATCTATCAAAAAATAAAACTAATACAAACATGTATATATAAACCTTCCGAAAAGATAATATGCAATCTAACCTTAAAAACAAATGGAACAAATATAACAAACATGTTTTTTGATAGGAAATATAACAAACATTAATCTATTAAAAGCGAAGATGTCGAATTTAAGATAAAATTTGTTTAGATTTCAGATTCAAAAGCGAGGATGCCAAATTTAAGATAAAATTTATTTAGATTTCAGATTCGAAATAATTTGGTTTCCAAGTGGTTAGGGGATTTTTATTCAGATTCAGTTGTAAATCAACATTTTCTACGAGATATCATTATACTCTATACTATTTCAACATTTATAACATATTCTGTTTTCTTAGATATCGCATTCGAACACATATAAAATATGTAACTAGTCGCGTTCGAAACTCTTCGATTAATTCCTCAAACTCTGTCAAGTATTCATTCACAGTCCCTTCCGTACCAACTGATGAAACTCATCTAGAGCAGACTCCACGGATTTAGCCCTATATTTGTGGAGAATCTCCTCCTTTAACAACTGCCAACTAATATAAGGATTACTAGTCCTTAGACCGTACTTGGGTACATACCCTAGTGGATTACCACTAGGGTTTAACCTGGTTTCCAGTTGGGAGGCCAGGGTTCGAACCCCGTTTGGAGCGTTGAAATGTGTGTGTGTTTCTTTTGTCTCCGAAGAAAAAGAAAAAGAAAAAACTAGTCCTTAGACCACCAAACCAGACATCAGCCTTTCCTCTAAAATATAGCCCTACAATGACTATCTTATGTGCCTTAGTAATATCATGCATCTCAAAATACCTCACACCTCCTTACCCACTCCTTTGGTGATTCTTCAATAAACAATGGAAAATCAATCATTAAAGTCTTGATTCCAACCCTAGTATTGTCAATCCTCATTGCCTTAGGGTTAAGATCATACCTATGATTTGGAGGCAACAATCCATCACCCTTGTGCATGAATTCCTTAGACGAATGTTGTTGCACCACAGGTGTTTGATGAGTTCCCTCAACTGAATTATCTAATTTTTTCATCATCGTGTGCATCATCACATACATAGCTTCCATTTGTGCCTTGACGATGCTAAATAATGCACCACCGGTAAATCAGGGTCACGTGTAATCTAAGGATGAGCTGTAAAGGGATCGAACGGCTGTAGCTATGTAAAAGATGGTGGTTTTGGTGTTTTATGGCTGAGTCCAAGAATGTATCTTGGATTGCCTACGTATCCTGTGTGAATGTCCAGGAATCAAGCCTTACGTAGTTCCTGGAATGATATATTTATAGGCACATGCCCTCTTCTGCCCTAAACTTGGGGCGGTTTGGTCTATTGACGTAATTAGCCTTACATGGGCCTTGCCCTCCTGTCCAAGCAACCTGTTGGACGGTGGGCCCTTGTGTCTGGACTGGAAGTCTTGGTCTCGACTCGATGCACATTGACGTGGGTGATCGAGGTAGGACACTTGCAGGATCTGTCGGTAGTTATAGTCTTCACTTGTGTGTCTCGAATTCGATCTGATGTAGGTGATCCTCATAGACTTTTCCACATGCCCGCTGGACCAATCAGATTATTCCACGTGGAGGGGTGAAATCCCGTATCGTCATAAGCCCCCCAGATCGGAGGGAAGCTCATCTCGAATGCTGAGGTCGGATCTGAAAATTTGAATAATCTTTTCGACATGCAATCTCTTTAGGCGGGAATACAGCTGTCCCTTCTAGCCGATGTAGGCTGTCGTAGGATGACGTCACACTGTACCAGCATTAATGGGTGTGAGAAACGAAGCATTTTATCAGCCCATTATCCTTGTTTCTCGCGTTACATACCTTATAACTGCCCCCGAAGTTGCCCTTTCAAATCATTCGCAAGATTTACACGCATATAAGGAGTCCAAGCCACATAAGCCTCTCATTTACCATTCTTTCTCTGCCTTATCAGAAAATCAAAAGTAAGCCCTTAACCGACCAAATTCTTTGTTTAGTTTTTTGTTTCTTTATTTCTTCCTCAGTTCCATGTCTAGTAGCGAGAGAGATTCTCAAAATAGGGAGGAAATTGTTGTGATAGAAGAGGAAGAATCAGCGGAAAAGATGGTTTCTGAGGTACCAACTGCTTCTGGTGCAAGGGTCGCCGGAGAAGGTGAAAAAGAGGGAGGAGAAGAAGAATCGTCTTCTCGACCCGTTGCCAAGCGTCAAACTAGGATGAAGGGCCAAGGGCCATATGGTTGCATATCCAGTCTCTCTCAGGAAAAAGCTAAAGTCATTTGTCTTCGATACGGCATTCCCTATTCATCCGAACACGTCAAGTATCACACGGTCAGTATCAATTCGCCTGTGACCCTCCCCCTGGGTTCTGCGCCATTTACGAGGCGCAATTGAAGGAGGGACTTTGGTTTCCTTTCGATCCGTCCCTCATTGCAGTCCTTCGACACTATCAGATCTGCGTTACCCAGCTTGCTCCCAATGGGGTTAGGAGTGTAATAGGCTTCGTGCTGGCGTGTCGAATCGCCAAAGTTGAGTTCTCGGTCCGGCTGTTCCGGCAATACTACGCAATTCAAGGCCTACAAGACACCGGATGGTATACTTTCCAGAGGCGCCCTTTGGTGTCGGAGTTTGTGAGGAAGGTGACTTCGTCTCAGGGCGAGTGGAAACCACATTTCTTCTTTATCCGACATGGGTTGGTGGACATTGACATCCATACTTGGCACAAAAGGCCGTAGAAATGGCATGACTGACTCGACTTGGATGTCCCCAATGGGTGTGGGATTATCGAGAGCGTTCATCCCGACGTCGCGACTCGAAATCTGCATTCCTTGTATCCTTTCGCTGACATCGAGACGGCAGGACCGGGCGCCTATCTGGAACTCGATGAGGATGTTCGAGTTTTGTGTAGGATACTTATTCGTTCTGTCGAGCTGTTATACTTGCACTTTCCTTTTTCAAGACCGAATAAAGGTTTTTGATGATGTATTAATGCCGATTTATCTCTGTTTGCAGTGGAACACTTTTCAAAGATGGAGGCACTAGGTAAAATGCCGGATCCTAGGAAGACGGACCCCAAGAAGATCCAAGAGCTGGCCGGTATCAGGTCGAAGAAGCCGACGTCTGGTGCTACATCTGGGGGACAGAGGGGCCCGACCCGATCTTCTACCCCGGTATCGACATCTGACATTCTAAGAGGTCAACCCGACGAAGCCAGGGTGGTAGAGCAGACTGAAGAGGACCTCGTACCGAGGAAGCGCCAGAAAATAACTGAGGTGCGGCATGGGGTTGGGAAGGAGACCCGTAACCTTGCCCCACCAAACTCCTCCGATCCGATCCCCGGAATGAGCGTGGCGGAGATGGAGGCCATGACTCTGGAGGAGTTGCACGACTTCATCATGAAGAGCCATCGAGTTGTAAGTCTTTTTATTTGTCCTGTAGTTCCTGAACTTATATCTGTTTCCGATGTTAATGGTGCTCTTCGTTGCAGACTCGACTTGCGACTAAAGTAGCTCTGAACAGAATTGAGTCCCCCTCAGCAGCTTTGGAGGAACAAAAAGAAGTCATCGACAAGCTGACCTCTGACATAGAGAAGCTGAAGGCCAAGGTGAACAAGTTGGAGAATCGACGCATCAAGCTAGAAGCTGACCTGGCAGCTGCCCGAGACGATCTGTCGAAAACACAAAAAGACTTATCCACCAGGGATGCTGAGCTAGCAATGGTGAGGTCGAGTTGGACCAAACAAAATCTGAGCTGGCTGGATCTACTAAGGCTCGAGACGACCTTCACTTGAGGTCGATAGCTTCACGACTCGTCTCGAAGCGGCCAGAAAAGACTTCTTGGCATCTGAAGAGCTCGAAAATGACCTGGCACTGCTGATGACTCAGGCTATGAAGGGGGGGTTCTCGAATGCGTTGGATCAGGTCAAGATGGTCGTCCCTAACTTGAAGTTTCGAGTATCGAGAAGGCATACTTGTATGATCCCGAGGCTATACCCCGATATGGACGATATTTTACAGACTTCAAAGCTGGCGTGTCACTTTACGACAAGTATGTGGTCCCTGCTCTGGAGGGAGATGGAGCGGAGAACGACGAGTTGGAAGAACAGGTCGACCCCAACGCCTCTACCTCAAATCAGCCAGCTGCTTGACGATTCTCTCTTTGCTGCCACAATTTTCATTAATCTTTTATTGAACTTTTTCCTATTCGATCTGGTTGTATGACTTTGATATTTTTATTTGTCTAGATGTGTATTTTGTCGATTCGACCTGGTAGACTTCAATTTGCATTTTGATTCTTGAATTTAAATCTATGCTTTTCCATTGAATGCCTTTTATCATTTGTCTAGGGTGTAGTCCTTTGGACTTAATCCCTTTTAAACGTTGCCTTGTGGGGTGTGGTCCTTTGGACTTAATTCCCCCGTGGCCCCTCGAAGTGTAGAATGAGTACATGACTCGTGGTACACTTGGATATGAGTCGATCTAGCACTGTACTGCCTTATTGGCTTGACTTGCCTGTCTGATCGGAGCTCGATTCGACTTGTCCTGCCTCGTCAGGCTTATAAGGATATCGAATTACGAAATCCTCACTCGACTGTCGCACATCGTGGTGCTTATGATCTGGTCTAGTTAGGTATCCATCGTGGGATCTTCCGACCACCTCGCATCGTGGCTTATTGGAAAGTCGGGAGTGATGTAAGCTCTCTCAGTGACTTGGATTTTTTCACTGCTTTGTTTTAACTTCATCGCATCGATGGATTGTAGAACGGAAGTGATATAAGCATTGTCAGTGACTTGGCTTTATTCACCATATTACTCTAGCTCTTTCGTGTCGATGCGTCTTGTTGAAGTCGATTTTTGGTCTTTTTTCTTCCACCCCCTTTTCCTTTTTTACCCTAGATTGTAAGTTAAGCACAACTAGAAAAGAAAATTACTTGAATAAAAGACATTGAAATCAATTGTCACACCGACCTATTACAAGTAACTAGAAAGTAAAGTTGCAAATGTCATAAAGTCGATAAATATTTTAAACATAATATTTTCTCAGGTTGGTGGCGTGCCAGGTTCGAGGCACTGTGCTTCCATCCGACCTGCCCAACTGATACGATCCTTTAGGATGCACCTTCAGAATTTTATATGGACCTTCCCAATTCGGCTCGAGCTTGCCTATTGGGTCCTGCCTGCTGGATTCATTCTTCCTCAACACGAGATCCCCTACTTGGAAGTATTTGTATTTCACCCTCGAATTATAATACTGGGAGATCTTTCTTTTATAATTGGCCATTAGATACGCCGCAACCTCTCTCTTCTCCTCGATATTATCTTTCTCTTGAAACAGGTCTGCAGCATTTGTCTCAACGTTGTATGCCAACACTCGAGGCGAGGCTAGTCCGATCTCTGTAGGTATCACTACTTCGCATCCATAAGCCATGGCGAAAGGGGTCTCTTGGGTGGCTGAATTGGGTGCTGTTCGATACGACCAGAAAATGCTGGGTAATTGAGCTGCCCAATCTCGACCTTCATCTTCCAATCGCTTCTTCAAGCCAAATTTAATTTTCCTGTTTGTTTGTTCGACCTGTCCATTGGACTGAGGTCGGGCTACTGACGGCGTTCTATGCTCGATCTTGAACTCTTTGAGCCAATCCTGCACTCGGTCATCCAGAAATTGAGTACCATTATCCGATATCAGATACTTCGGGATTCCAAACCTGCACAAAATATTTTCCCATAGAAATTTCTTGACGGTCTGAGCTCTGATGTCCGTAAGAGCCTTGGCTTCAACCCACTTTGTAAAATAATTAACCGCGACCACAACATACTTGAAATTACCCGGAGCTCGAGGTAGAGGCCCGACTATATCGAGCCCCCACTCATCGAACGGCCACACCGATTCGATGGCATTCATCTCCCGTGCCTGTTGGTGTGTTACCACATCATGAACCCGACAAGCCCTGCATCTCATCACCAATCGATTGGCGTCCTTTTGCATGGAAGGCCAAAAATAGCCTGCTAGTTTACATTTTCTCGCCAACATTCGAGCTCCGCAATGATTACCACAAACCCCTCGATGTATCTCTTCAAGTAGATAAGCCCCCTCGTCTTCCGATGCGCATCGCATCCAAGGTGTTACAAACGATTTTCGATAAAGGACATAGTCAAATAGGGCATACCTGGAGGCTTGTAGTCGGATTTTTCTGGCCCGAGACTTGTCGACGGGAGAATTCCATCTTTCAAGTATAGAGCTATCGGGTCCATCCACGTCGATCCCTGAACCACTGGTTGCACATCGACTTCATTGTAACTCCGCTCTGCCAACATTTCCACCAGAACCTTCTTTTTCGATTTGAAATTCGACGCGAGTTTAGATAACACGTCGGCCCTCTTGTTCTCACTTCGAGGCACCTGCTCGATGCGAACTGTCTTGAATTTCGATATCAACCCCTGAACAACTTTCAGATAACTCTTCATGGATTCTTCCTTAGCTTCATACTCACCTCGTATATGATTCACCACATGCTGAGGTCGCTATATACCAAGAGATTCTCGACCCCCAACCTCGATGCTAGCTTCAAACCCGTGATCATGGCCTCATACTCGGCTTCGTTGTTCGTGGCCTTGAACTCGAATCGGAGTGAATATGGGAACTCTTCCCCTTTAAGGCTAACCAACAATAAACCAGCTCCAGCTCATTCTTTACTCGAGGCACCATCGACGTGGATGGTCCATTGTTCTTCCGATGACTGCTTTTCTTGCTCCAATTGAATTGATAATCCTTCGGCTATGAAGTCTGCCAGAGCGACCCTTGATGGCGGTACGCGGTAGAAACTTGATATCATACTCAGCTAACTCGACAACCCATTTTGCTAACCGACCCGATGTCTCGGGTTTTGTCGGAATTTGCTTCAAGGGCTGGTCGGTGACCACAGCAATGGGGTGTGCTTGAAAATACGGGTTCAATTTCCTTCATGCATGAACCGGACCCAATGCCAATTTTTTAGCGGTGTATATCTGATCTCGGCTCCATGCAATGCCTTACTTAAAAAATAAATCGGAATCGCCCCTGGTCTCCCTCTCGAACCAACACTGCGCTCACCGCCTCCTCACAGATTGCGGATAAACTAAGAGTTTCTCTCCTTCCCGAGGTGAGGACAGTGTCGGCAAATCAGATAAATACTCTTTCAGGTCATCGAACGCTCTCGACATTTCTCATCCCACTAGAACAGACTCGCCTTCTTCAGTATCCTGAAGAAAGGCAGGGCCCTCTGTGCTGATATCGACAAGAAACGATTGAGGGCAGCCATCCGACCTGTCAATCACTGTACTTCCATTACGTTACGAGGTGCGGGCATGTTTTTGAGCCTCGGCCTCATCTGGATTAGCTCGAATCCCATCTCTTGATATCATATAGCCTAAGAATTTTCCGGATCGAACTCCAAAAGTACACTTCTTCGGGTTAAGCTTCATGTTCGCAGCCCGCAGCACCTCGAAAACCTCTCTGGCATCGTCAAGAAACTGTCCAATGGACTTGCTCTTGATCAACAAATCGTCCACATAAACCTCCATGTTCCGACCTATCAGTCCTTTGAAAATTTTGTTGACTGTCCGCTGATAGGTGGCCCCTGCATTTTTCAAGCCAAACGGCATTATCACAAAACAAAACGTTCCAAACTCTGTTATGAATGCGGTTTTCTCTGAGTCTCGGGGGTCCATAAAGATCTGGTAGTATCCCCTATACGCATCGAGAAAACCAAACACCTCGAAGCCCAAAGTCGAGTCGACTAACTGATCAATCTTCGGGAGCGGATACGAATCCTTAGGGCATGCTTTGTTGAGATCTGTGAAATCTACGCACATTCGCCAGCTTCCGTCTGGCTTTTTAACTAACACAGGATTGGCTAACCAATCCGGATAGAACACTTCTTTGACAATCCCAGCGGTCAACAACTTGTCAACTTCTTTCCTTACCGCTTCCTTCCTCTCAGGAGCGCGGTTCCTCTTTTTTTTCCGTATCGGCCTCTTTTTTGGATCGACATTGAGCTGATACATTGCAATATCTGCCGATAGGCCTGGCATGTCGTCTGCTTTCCACGCGAACACATCTCGATACTCGACCAGAAGGTCGACCAAGGCTTTCGTGTCGGGGTGTGACAACCACTTCCCGATCTGGACCCCTTGGCCCTCCTCTTCTTTCCAGACACGGATCTCTTCTGTCGGATCGACAGAGACCCAGCTTCGATCCTCCTCTTCTTCCGGTATTAATTCCTCAACCAGCACTTGTCCGACTCCTTTCCCTTTGATTGTGACCAAGCTACAATTCCTGGCCACCTCGATGTCTCCTTTTACCTCATGGGTTGCATACCAGGTGGGGAACTTCATGCTGTTGTGGAATGTCGAGATGATGGCTCTGAGATCGTATAAAGCTGGTCGGCCTAATATCGCATTATATCCCGATGGGGCCTTAACTACGACATAGGTCATCTACATTGTCTGGCCTTTTTCTCCGTCTCCAACTGTTGTCAATAAATTGATCGACCCGACAGGGTGAATGGCTTGTCCTGTGAATCCAAATAGAGGGGTAGATAATGGCACAATGTCTTCATCCTTCAACCTCATGGCTTTAAAGGCTGAGTAATAGAGGATGTTGACGGCGCTTCCACTGTCGACGCAGACTCTCTTTACCCAACCTCGACTTATTACCGCTTCTATCACCAACCCTTCACTATGGCTGTGCGAACTCAGGATATCATCTTTGGGTCCATAACCCACTTCCGTTGTGAACCTCAATTTCTTCTACTCCCTCGATCTGTCCGAAGACTGTCGACTGGATCTAGGTTGATCAGACCCATGCTCTGCCACAATTGTGTTGACGTCGTACCCGACGCGGTTATCCCCATGAGGGTCTCGATTCAAATCTTCCCAACGATCATCCCGTCGGTTGTCCCTGTAGGTCGGCTCAGATGATCTATCCCGTCGCCTCTGATTGTCTCAACGCGGCGATCGGTCTTTCTTCCCGTTATAACTCTTTCTTTTATACTCACGACGACCCTTGGGCTCGTCCTTCTCTGATTTGTCAATCACTTCATCCAATCGACCCTCGTGAATACATGCATCAATATCTCTCTTCAAATCAAAACATTCCTCTGTGTCATGCCCCACATCCCTGTGGTAATCATAATACTTGTGGGTATTCTTTCTCTTCTCAGGGCCCTTGGACATTGGCTTAGGCGTTCGAGCGATATTCTTCTTAATCATAATAGCCAGCACTTCTCCACGTGATCGGTTCAGAGGGATAAAATCTCGCTCTTTCAGATTCCCTTTCTTTCCGAGTCGATATGTGATTAGGGCTGTTAATTGATGACGGTCAAATTATACCCGTAAAAGTCATCAACGTTGACCTTAAATCGAGATTAATAATATATATTTCGTATTAAATCACTCGTTTATATTTATTATTTAATGTTAAGTGATTATTAATATGATATTTGGTATTTAGCCGTTTTCATTATTAAAAGCCGATTTATTGTGCGATAAATGCTGATTTTGCAGATCACGACAAATCGAGAGGATAAATGTCATTCAATCAATGGATCTCAAGATAATAAGGAAGAAAATCGGAGCATTAATCAAGAGATAAATTAGAGAAATCAGATCAACACGCAAGCGTGGAGTGGGGAGGAAGATAGACGAGAAAAACGATTAACGTGTGAAAAGTTAGGTTCGGTCGACCGAGCCTATAGCTTCGGTCGACCGAGTGTCAGCTCTCGGTTGACCGAGCCTTAGGTTTGGGTCGTTTTTCGGCTTTACTCGTGTTTATCTTCTAGAACCACCCTAAGTCGGCAAAAACCTCTATATAAGCAAGCAGCTACGAAATTGTAAAGACACACCTCTCATACTTTAGAATATAATTCTACTTTGATATTTTAATACAATGTAGCATAAGTAGATTGAAGGTTTCCAGCAATTTAAAGGCTGCGAGTTATGTAAGCCTTTATTTTCTGTTTCTTTCTTTGAAGTAATTAATTCCCCCCTATTATGCTTTATTGTTTGAGTTAGTTAATTTATAGCTAGATGATGTAGATCTAGGCTATGACGTTAGGGATGTGGCGACGCCTTGTCTATGGGGATCCCATAACCTACGTCATATGTTTAGTTTCTATTCATGAATCTACTTGGTTTAATTAATGCGTACCTATGTTAGTTTATATGAATACTTTACGAATTACTGTTTTACTCTGTTCTGTATGATGAAACGCTGAGAAATATATATTCCGGGATTGAATCTGGGGATGAAATCGTTCGGGTGACCGAATGGAATCATTCGGTCGACCGAGTGTCTATGCTCGGTCGACCGAGCCCTCTGTTCATCCGTTAAATAGCCACGTCTTTATGGTTAGGTTAACTTAATAGAATTTATTATCTCAGTAGGTATGGCTATGGCTACGTTACTCGCTTAGTTTAATTAAAACGTGTAAAAAGGAAATACCAATATAAAACTTTTAGGTAGGCTTATGAATTGATCTTCGGACGTTCAGCGTTATCTAGGTAGGTTTATATTTGGGAATTGCATGCACCTGCTTATACGTACGTCGTAGATTAGCATGAGACTATAACTTGGTAATTGCTAGTTGGACGAGAGCTTGAGTAATCGTCTAGGAAGTACGCCTAACCAAAGGAATGTTGCCCGGACGAGGTGTACGATTAATATCGGCATCCTTAGAGTCGTAAGCGTGTGAGTTATATGAGATGGAGGCACTAAAAGGCGAAGTCACGTAACAATATCACAGTGATCTAGCGACCTAACCGGTGCTAAGTCAAGTTAAAGAGGATGACTCCGTAGCCAATCTAATATAGATACAAACGGATTGACAGTTAACAAGTTCAGTTTATTATATAAATTATCTAGGTCCAAACGATGAAGACTATAATTGGGGAGGTTAATTACGTTGTGTCGAGTCGTGTCTTTACTTTTCTTGTTTTATGTTGGTCGTAGACCGCCTCTATGTCCTTGACATGTTTAATTAATTGTTTGTATATAAGATGATCCACAATTGGTTCCCTGTGGGATCGACCTTGATTCACTATAGCTATACTACGATGGGCCTAGTCCTCTTGCTAGTATTGGTTTATGGTGGTCGAGTATATTATAACCTGATTGACCACGTCATCAAGTTTTTGGCACCGTTGCCGGGGAGCCAACGGTCAATTTTATATATAAATAATTTTTTATTCATGTCAAGTTTTCTGTTTTAGAGTCTGTTTTTACGTTTTTGAGTCCCTCTGGTTGTCTGCTCTGTCTGAAAATTCCAGATTCTTAAAATAAAAATAAAAAAATAAAAAATAAAAAAATTTATTCGGTCGACCGAGAGACCTCATTCGGTCGACCGAGAATTTATAATTTTTTGTTTTGTTTTGTTTTGTTCTTGTTCTGTTCTGTTTACACGGTTTCTGATTTGTGTTTTTCGAGTCTGGAATTTCGCGTGTCTGTTTATCCCCGTATGTTTAATCCGTAGGTCTGATAGCGTCATGGGAAACCATGTTAAAATCAGTCTACGGTCCGTTTTGTTTTTTCTTCTGTTTGCAGAAATCAGGGAAGCAATATTCTGAGTCAGTGATTTTTCGCGGGCGCTGAGAAAATAACCCAGCAAACATGCGGAATTACTACTCTACGATGGGAAAAGCGATGGAAGCAATACCATTAAAGCACCAAGATGGCTCCGGAAAAAAATATATATTTTAAGGCTTAAATTCTTCGTGGTACAATGTTGAAGGCAAAGTACTACCCTTTTTTTTTTGCTTATGTTTTACTACCTTTTGGTTTTTTTGAGCATAAGTTAGCCTATACATGAACCTTAGTATGAATCTTGGCCCGGAGTTGGTTTGTAAGATTAATTTTATTAGTGTGGAAGGTTCTGCCCCAAATCTGTCTCATCTAGAGGGTGTAAGGAAATATGTAGTCGTTGAAAGGAAGCAGTGAATAAAGAGTTCCTCGTAGTTCTGTTAAAATCTCTTTGTCCTATGCATGAGATTGCTTCTACTGGCCATGGGAGCAACAAACTGTGTAGTTTAAGCATTCGCAATCTAAAGAAGACGTTGAGTTTTGAGAGAACACCATCTTTTGCTTTCGTTGATGTTTATGGTGATGGCTTCTCGGTGAACCCACCTTAAACAAAAACGAGATTACGCTTTGGGTGACAATTTAGAAATCAAAGAATCTTTGTACATAGGTTCGGAAATGGTCTAACCATGGTTGGGCGAGTTCAACCGAGCTTCGGCTCAATCTACTCCCCTCCACGTGTGATGTACGTTACAGCAGTTCGACAAGATTTAGCATAGCCGATAAGCCTTCGGGTTAAACGGGGCTTATCTTGACGGATTGGCCTAAACTGTCACATATGTTCCAACGAATAAGACTGCATAGGCTTGCCTACATAACCGACCTTATTCGGAGTACTTTGATTCATTGTTTCTTATTGTCAAGGCCAAAACCGTAATGAGTAACCGTAATTTTAACCGAGTTTCCTAGAATTCACTAATTCCTAAAACGAGAGCCGAGATAAGAGCTTTGGATAAATGGTATGGATAAATGTCGTTTCCTAGGTCTCACAACCAAGGGAAGGGTATTAATCCGCAAAAGCAACAAGCCCACCTCTTATTGTGCGCGAAGGGTCAAAGTCTGGCGATCCAAGAATAATGACTGACAAGGATACTTTTGGAAAGTCGAGCTGAGGACTTTAAACTCAAAACTACTTCTTTAAAACCCTTAGGATTTCTTTTTAGGATTTTAGGTTTTGTTTTCTTTGAGTCAAATAAGAGTAACGTGAAATATGTTGAGGTTTTTTTATTTTGCCGTGTTCCGATGGCCATTGGGCTAAGGATGTGCAAAACTTTTTTACTCAATATAGGCCACGTGAAATAGAGTTCCATAGGAGAGTCGAAAAATTGCTAAAGAAAAGGAAATTTAGCAATCAATCTTAAGATGGAAGCATTAAGAGAGCTTGAGAATTATTGAAAATGTAACAGAGAATGATTGGTGCAAACAAGAACAATTTTGGTCAACTTCCAACATCTTTTAGAATGGTGATCCAAGTGAAAATTCAAAGTGGTGCGCAATTCATTCTGCAACCACCCTTATCCTTTCATTTATACCTTTTCACCCTTCAACCTTTTCGATCCTCTCACCAATCTGCCCCAACAGTTCACATTTCTAACCATTCTTTCATCGCCTCTCTTTCTTTCCATCCGTTTCACTCTCCCACCCAATCTCGATGCCTTAACCATTTTCAACCCACCCATAAACACAATTTCTCACCCACCCTTTATCTTTTCTTCCCGACCTTATGTGTATCTTTTTCTAAACCCATCATACTCTCAACCTCCATTTTGTTTACAAAATACCTATGTGTTGCGGAATTTGAAATATTTCTAAGCTTTAATGATTATTTTTTTATCATTTTGATTTTCATGATCCTAGTTGGGGTACGTGTAGCTCTGACCCTAGCTAGATTTTAAAGGTTTTTGGTTCGATCAAAGTACAACTTATCTTTCTACCGGAAGTTTTAAATTTCACATTTTTTTCCGTCTATTCCGGCATTTCTAGATGATCTGTTTTGTTCTGCACTATCACACTGATCCGACATTGTTGATGACGGTTATGACTTTTACGTGATACATTGGGTTATTAGTAATTTCGAGGAGTAGCTACGTCTCCCTAAGTTGTTGATATCCAATGCAAGCGAGAAGTTTCTGCGCTAAGTATTTGATTTTATATAGGTCGCATTGAATCTGTTATACTTTACCAAGTTTCTCTTTCCCTGGACTGAATACATAGTGAGCCAGTCCACCTCGTGTTTTCCCACATGGGGTTATGCTTTTTGATCTTTGTCTTATCCACCCGGTTTTTAGATGAAGACTACCATCTTTAGTTGCTTGTTTATTTTTCTTTCTATTTAGTATTTTTCTTGTCTTTGGTTGTATAAAATAAAGTGGCTTAAAATGTTTTTCGGTATTCATACCTAATTACTGCCACATTATTCTATAACTTCCATAGACATGGTGTTATTAACGGTTTCGTGGAGTTTGTCTGCTTATACAGGTTTTCACTTGCTTCTCCACAACGTGCTGACATTTACTCCGATATTATTCCTTTACTTGAGAGCCGTTTCCAGAGCTAAGTCTTCTTCTTAAATTCTCATTTATTTTTGTCATTGAGGACAATGCCCTGTTTAAGTGGGGGGTAGGAGACTTAGCCATGTTATGTTATGATTGAAATTTGAATGAAACGGCACATGATTGAAAAATTTGAATAAATACCACATTATTTATCTCGTACCCTTAGAATTGTGAGTTCCTAGCTAAGAATTGATAGGAAAGAAACCAAGTTTCATGAGTACGTGATCATTTTATACTTATGTTAAGTAAATTTAAGGATATTCATGCCCGTTTTTGTGAGTAGTTATTTATTATTCAATTACTCAATCTGTGAATCGAGTATACCGCGCAAATCATAATAACTGAAGAAATTATGTGTACATTGCATAGATGATTGGTTATGCCTACCTAGTGTCAATATCTATCGGCTGATGTATTCTTATCGTCTTGCCAACAAAAGCGGAGTAATAAGCTTGAGACGTACCTGTGTTTTAGCAAAATGTTAGACACTGGGCTTGTAGTAACATTACCAAAGTAGCCCCGCGCTTGTGGTAATATTCATTGCTATGCATGATCTAAGATAGGAGGATACTCTAAAAAGTTCTCTTCCTTGAGATTGATAGTATTTGAAAAATATGAAGATATGAAAAAAATATTCAACTCTTTAAGAGGCTTTGAGTAGTACTCGGTCTCCAAGTCCAAAAACCCTATAGATACGCTCTTGCTTATTGCTCTAGTGCTTCAAAAATTTAAAGGCTCGAGAAGTATGAATGCTGAGGTTGGTAGGTTGAGATTACGAAGTTGGCATAAACTCTAAATCTTGCTACGAATATATAAAACTAAATGCACATGCACACATCACTTCGATTCATAGTGAGTAGTGAATAATGGATATCTTATGAGCATGACTAGTATGAGTTGACTTGAGTTTCTTGTGTAAGTATGACCTGACCATGGGAAATGTTGTCTTGGGAAATGACTTATTGATGCTTTGTTCGGGACGATCAAAGTCTAAGTGGGGGGTAGTTGATGACGGTCAAATTATACCCGTAAAAGTCATCAACGTTGACCTTAAATCGAGATTAATAATATATATTTCGTATTAAATCACTCGTTTATATTTATTATTTAATGTTAAGTGATTATTAATATGATATTTGGTATTTAGCCGTTTTCATTATTAAAAGCCGATTTATTGTGCGATAAATGCTGATTTTGCAGATCACGACAAATCGAGAGGATAAATGTCATTCAATCAATGGATCTCAAGATAATAAGGAAGAAAATCGGAGCATTAATCAAGAGATAAATTAGAGAAATCAGATCAACACGAAAGCGTGCAGTGGGGAGGAAGATAGACGAGAAAAACGATTAACGTGTGAAAAGTTAGGTTCGGTCGACCGAGCCTATAGCTTCGGTCGACCGAGTGTCAGCTCTCGGTTGACCGAGCCTTAGGTTTGGGTCGTTTTTCGGCTTTACTCGTGTTTATCTTCTAGAACCACCCTAAGTCGGCAAAAACCTCTATATAAGCAAGCAGCTACGAAATTGTAAAGACACACCTCTCATACTTTAGAATATAATTCTACTTTGATATTTTAATACAATGTAGCATAAGTAGATTGAAGGTTTCCAGCAATTTAAAGGCTGCGAGTTATGTAAGCCTTTATTTTCTGTTTCTTTCTTTGAAGTAATTAATTCCCCCCTATTATGCTTTATTGTTTGAGTTAGTTAATTTATAGCTAGATGATGTAGATCTAGGCTATGACGTTAGGGATGTGGCGACGCCTTGTCTATGGGGATCCCATAACCTACGTCATATGTTTAGTTTCTATTCATGAATCTACTTGGTTTAATTAATGCGTACCTATGTTAGTTTATATGAATACTTTACGAATTACTGTTTTACTCTGTTCTGTATGATGAAACGCTGAGAAATATATATTCCGGGATTGAATCTGGGGATGAAATCGTTCGGGTGACCGAATGGAATCATTCGGTCGACCGAGTGTCTATGCTCGGTCGACCGAGCCCTGTTTTCATCCGTTAAATAGCCACGTCTTTATGGTTAGGTTAACTTAATAGAATTTATTATCTCAGTAGGTATGGCTATGGCTACGTTACTCGCTTAGTTTAATTAAAACGTGTAAAAAGGAAATACCAATATAAAACTTTTAGGTAGGCTTATGAATTGATCTTCGGACGTTCAGCGTTATCTAGGTAGGTTTATATTTGGGAATTGCATGCACCTGCTTATACGTACGTCGTAGATTAGCATGAGACTATAACTTGGTAATTGCTAGTTGGACGAGAGCTTGAGTAATCGTCTAGGAAGTACGCCTAACCAAAGGAATGTTGCCTGGACGAGGTGTACGATTAATATCGGCATCCTTAGAGTCGTAAGCGTGTGAGTTATATGAGATGGAGGCACTAAAAGGCGAAGTCACGTAACAATATCACAGTGATCTAGCGACCTAACGGGTGCTAAGTCAAGTTAAAGAGGATGACTCCCGTAGCCAATCTAATATAGATACAAACGGATTGACAGTTAACAAGTTCAGTTTATTATATAAATTATCTAGGTCCAAACGATGAAGACTATAATTGGGGAGGTTAATTACGTTGTGTTGAGTCGTGTCTTTACTTTTCTTGTTTTATGTTGGTCGTAGACCGCCTCTATGTCCTTGACATGTTTAATTAATTGTTTGTATATAAGATGATCCACAATTGGTTCCCTGTGGGATCGACCTTGATTCACTATAGCTATACTACGATGGGCCTAGTCCTCTTGCTAGTATTGGTTTATGGTGGTCGAGTATATTATAACCTGATTGACCACGTCATCATTAATCGATCAAACACATTAGATTTCCCTTCATCATTTCGACCCTTTGATTGTCCCTTGGACTGGCCTCGGGTGTCATTCCTCGAATTAAGGCCAAGTGAAATGGTGTGCAGACGCACTGCCTCTTCACTTTGGCAGAATTTGTGAACTATGTTTACACATTCGTCCATATCATTTGGCATCTTCTTGGAGAGCTTGTCGTACAGCTTCATATTGTTCAGACCTCCGACAAAGGCATTGACCTGCAGCGCATCGCTGGCGTTATGCACTTTCATGGCCTCGAGGTTGAAACGCCTCATAAAATCAATGGTCAACTCCCTTTTCTCTTGATTGATATTCATGAGGTGGGTAGCGCTGAGATGGAACTTCTTGTTTCCAATGAAGGCATCTCGAAATTTCTGGCCTAACTGTAAAAAACTTGAGATCGACCCGGGGTGTAGTTTATAGAACCACTCTCGAGCTCGACCCGTGAGCAACGTGTCGAAGGCACGACACTTCATGGCACCGTTTGCGTTTCTCAACCTCATCAATGATATGTATCGGTACAAATGATCCTCTGGGTCTGTGGTACCGTCATAGGGTTCCATCTTTGGTGGCTTAAACGACTCTGGCATCGTATATATCTCGATCTCTGGGCTAAAAGGCGACTCGAGCCATTCTGTTATCTGCTCTTTCCCCACGATACGGTTAAACTCGTTTCGAATGCTCTCTTCGACCTGCTGTTGCTGCTTTTCATGTTCGGGACGCTTCCTGGTTATGCTGATTTCCACTTCATCCTCATGCTCTCCTCGAGGATCAACTGGCCTCTTTCCTCTAGCATTCTCACGCTCCTTTCGACCTGGTGGGTCTAACAGGCGTTCCTCTGGGGTATTACAAATTCCCTTACCTATGAATGCTGACGCCACCACACCTTTCAGTGCGTCTTCATCTAAAGACGCCAAGTGGTATGCCATGTCCTGTAACTGCGGGGGAAGCGGAGGTCTTGATTGCTCTGCAACTACGGGTACAGATCCAATGGGGACTTCCTGAACTTGAACCCCCACGGGATCATCATCCGTATGCTCTTCGATCTGCGGATTCTTACTGCCACTACAAGAAAATCGGCTTTTAATGAGAGGAATTCCCGTCATTAAATGTTCGATTACCGTCATTAAAGGCTTTCAATGACGGGAAATTCCCCTTCATTGCAGCCTCCGCCGTTAAAGGTAATAATGACGGGAATCATTTTTCATCATTAATTGTATAACACGTTCAATGACGGTATATTCCCATCATTAAACCTTGTTTTTAATCATGTTTTATCCACTCATTATAGGCTCATTTCCCCTCATTAACTAACGATATAATCACAACAAATGTCCTCATTTTCCCGTCATTAAAGAGTGCACACATTTAATGACAGGGTTTTACCGTCATTTAAAACATTGTCAATGACAGTGAGTTTCCCTCCTTAAATATATTGTTTCCCCTCATTATAGATTCAGTTTCCATTTCAATGTATGATATTTTACTGACGAAAATTACCGTCACAATTCGTTTATCCCTCACTAAAGAAGTTTCGTCATAATTTTTGACAAATATCTAATGACCAGATCCACCGTCACAAAAATTGTTTTTAATTACGAAAAAATTCATCATTAAATACAATTTGAAGGTCATAATAACATGAGAATATAGTTGCATCACAAACCAAAAATTTACTTAAACTAAATAAGATTGATCTGTTACATACAGATTTACAAAAGCCAAGTTACATACAGATTTATAAAAGCCAAACTACATGTAGATGCATAATGAAAGGATTTTCTAGTATCATATCCCGATGTACAAATATCTTTCCACCAAGAATTACGGTTATCGGGTTGTTAGAGTACCGTACACTGTCAAAACGCCAACAAAAACATAACTGCATGTTACAGCATCGGTGGATATGATACATATCAATCCTTCTCCACGTCACTTCAAAAAGTACAAAATCTTTTAAAACCCTGCATCTAAATTAGGAATAAATCAGCAACACAAACATTGTAGAAACAATTTTACAGAAACTTAAAACAAAGTAAATAATCAACTTGGGGCCAAACTGGGCAAGTAACAAGGTTACCTCAATTATTTATTTAACTGTATAAAATTTCTATATAAGGCACTTGTGTATAGCATACTCCATGGTCCCTTAAGATCACAGCAAGTTTACACTCTATGAGACTTGAAAAGGCCTAACTAAGATGTTAACCAAAATAAAATCACATCCAACAGGGACAGAAACCATCAACAACATTCTAGGCCGACAAAACATAGACAAAATAGTACGACACTCTGAGCAGCGAATCGAATCTACCATTGATCAAAAAACGGTTTATTATATTATATTATAGAACGAAGAAAAGAATTCCAAGTATCTAAAAATTAATCTCAAATAAAAAGTCCATGTAATTGGAAAAACTAATCACAACCGACTTGTTGGGAACATAACACATCTCAAGAAAGATGCAACGGTCAAGACATCAACCCAAACAAACATATGCATACCTCACGCAATGTAAAGTAACTAAAGCAATATGCTAAACACTGTCCACAATTAACAGACATGAATAGCATCAAACTATTGAACAAATTACTTGAAACCCCAATGATCTCCAGATGAAATATTTATAAGAACAAGATCTAAAGAAGAAGATAACAATATCCATTGGTTTTGAGATATCACAAACAAGTCTCTAAATAATCAACAAATTGATTGGCTACTTTTTTTTCAAAAAACTTAAGGATTCAAGTTTCCGCACAACCTTATAAACCACAATTTTATTTAATTAAATTTGTTTGATTTTTGGATTGAGGACACAAAGCACAAAAATTTAAATACAGAAAAGAAGAATAGGGCCAGCTGGAGGGACTACACCCTTTGTAGTCTTCGATTTAGACACAGAAAAGATGAAGAATATATATATATATATATATATATATATATATAAAACAACAAACCAAGCACAAAAATGTAAATAGAGAAAAGAAGAATAGGGCCAGCTGGAGGGACTACACCCTTTGTAGTCTTCGTTTTAGACACAGCTAAGATGAAGAATATATATATATATATATATAACAGCAAACCATAACATAGTCAAATGAGTAATTTGGTGACACAAAAACGGTTAAGGCATCTAAATCACCAAGATTAAACACAATTACCATAGACCAGAGACATCGGGACAAAGTTAAAAGGTAGGAAAATATTGCAAACCTGACTAAGAGCTATTCGATGTCATCGCCACAAGTGGGCGGTTCATCTGAAGTTGGTTGTTTTTCACGCACCATTTCGATCAACATACTTTCAATGCTCTCAACGCGCCTTCTCAGGTCATTATTTTCTTCTTCCTTTTCATAGAGCTTGGCCTTAAGTGCTTTCATATCTGCAGCTTGTGAATCATTGAAATGCTTCCTTTTAACTCCACCTCCAAAACCAAAGACATGACTGTGGTTTTATGGTCCAAAGCAAGTTTCAACCACCTCAATAGGTGTGAGTGATGCATTGGATTGAACAGTCTTGACAATCTCATCCTACAATGCTTAGGCTTCGTACGTCAAATACAAAAATTGATATATTTATATAGAAATGGTAAGTACAGGTACTTACGTATTTTTCTTGTTCTCTTGATTCAACAAATTTTCCCTTTTTCTGTCTAGTCACATAGAAGATTTTTGCAATGTCAGGTGGGGTATCTACCTTATCTCCCTAGAAGATTTGGAGAACATGAAAATTAAATATCAATTACGAAACATAATAAATCTAAAGCAGAAATAATTGTTGAATGTATACCATCTCATGTATGATATGTCTATGCGGCTGACTTCCGGTTCGATGAGGCATCACCCCTCCTTTGGACCGATTACCTGAATTCCGAGAACTGATTTTCTGCATCAAAATCACAATACTATTTGATCCTAAAACAATTTTCTCTTTGATCCTGAAATACTTGCCGAACAATGCACATGATCACCCATTTCAAGACACTTTTACTTCTTTCATACATTCCTCGGATAGTACAACATAATAAACAATTTAAAATATTCACCTTCAAGTGGAATTGAAAAATAAAATTTAGATACTTTTGTTAATTGTATACATTTTTTGCATACCTGAAACGGTTCGGTCAAGAACTTTTCTGTGACAAGCCACTCCCAATCTTTAATTGTCATCCCTAGAGGAACATTTTTCAAAACTTGTGCTTTAGTCTTGCAAGGTGTCACGAATTTCGCATTCAATGATGACCTCCAAGCCGTCCACAAAGAACCCATGTGCTCCAAAGTAGGTTCACGATATGATTCCATATCAGGATTGGAAAAGCATTCCTACAAAAGACAACATAAATTCACATTACAAACATAGTGTATCCATCCCCAAATCCAGCTTCCTCAAACAAAAATAAAAAGCATTTCTTGTTTAAGCTCTGACAATAACATCAAATTGAGATGATGCAATGCATGATCCAAGTATCTTATTCATTAACACCTATTAGTTCTGCTAATGATGCTAAGAATACATCCCACAAAATTACATGTACTCACCAATGATGACACTCTGCTCCGCATCTCTTTCTACTATAAGACGGGGGAAAACCCACTAAATTCTTCAATTCAGTCACGTAAACAATTTGAAAGTTTCACATTCAATAATGTCTCAAATTTAACTGATCGAAATGAAAACAAAACGCATTCAATTTGCAGCAATCAGAGAGAGCATAAGTCCAAGCCATGAATCAATAACATATAGAAGACCTACCCTCCCGTGCACACCGAAATAAGAAAAAGTTACAAACCAACATGCCGAAAGAGAAAAAGATAAGTCCAACACTCAACAAAGTACTCATACTAAAACAGACATATAAACGGTCTTAAAAATAACCAAAAAGTAGAGCAAATGTGTTTCACATACCTTTACTGCAGCCCACATGTGTTCCTTGTCACCTTTAGACATATGCTTCCATGTAAGAACTTGTGTAGGACATATGTTACTGGACCGCACAATCTTCCCCAAGTGTCTGGACCAATAAGTGTGATATGGTCCTACTCCACGATTGTTGAGAAATTGGATCTCAAATTTTTCTCCTTTTTTCAAAGCTACGATTTTCTTGTTCTTGTTGGGTCCTCTACCTTTTCTAACTTTCTCAGTTGCTGTATTTGATCAATGAAATGGATATTAAAAAGTTGTGTCTTCTTTTTATTTCAAAAACAACAACAGATTAATATTAAAAAAAGCCATATTCAGTTTATTAACCTTACCTTCAACACTTTTCCTTGAATTTCCATACCTCATTTCACCAGTATCACTATTATCATCTTCTAAATCTCCTGAGACAGAAAATACAAAGTTACAAAAAAAAAAATAGTAAACATAAAGAAAACTAAACAAAATCAAATGAACAACCCCAACTAAAGACTACCAAATGATGGATTATGCTCAGGCAATTTGAAGAGCAATGGTTGCACAGTTGCGTTCTTAGCCAAATAAACTGATATATTCTCCACATCTTCTTGTTCTTTCAACAAACACATCAAATCTTTGTCATTTCTCAAAGGCTTGCCACACCCATCCGTTATTTTGATACCAAAAGAATAAATGTCAATGAACCTTGAACATATGCTCAAGACATCCAAAAAGGAACATTCTTCTGTTATATTTCTTTCTTCCCATTTATCTTCACCATAGTGGACAAAAGATTGTGCACTAGATTTTCACCTGTAGGGAGAAAATATACTTTTTACAAATATATTGATCAATAAAAAATCTCAAAGCATACTGTTTTAAACACCCAAAGGAAAATTTAGTTCATTGAAATTAATATCACCAAGGAGCTGACCTAAAGGAAAATGTGTGTGTGTGTATAGGAGAACAATTTGTTTTGCTAATTTATTGTATACATGTTGGGAATGTAAATTTAATGGACAAATAGAAACTATGGATATCGAAAGTCCTTAATAACAAGAAAGTTTTTAAATTACGTAAATAACACGACAATATCTTTACACTAGCGCTAATCATTGGACCCCGGCATAGACAATAAAGATTAAACATGAATAAACCAATTTTGCAACTCCATCCCAAAAAGCATACCAAAAAAATACAATAAAATCAACAGGACCCAAAAGAAGAAAAAAAAAGATTTAAAAAATGCACAAAAGTGTATCCAACTCCCTTAAAAGTGAAAGTAATAACTAAAACAAAAATACCAACCACCCCAGAACACAAGTCATATTATTATCCAAGCAACCAACTTTTGAATCACAAGTGCAAAGTATACCTAAATTTAGCACTTTACCGGTCATTCCACGATTAGACAAGTTGTTTTTCCATTGCTCTACAGCTTCTATTCTTTTACTTCCATGTGCAGCATTTGACGGTTGTTTTCCAAGCACCCGATCCTTGGCCAGCTGGCCGGGAGCTATGAAACAAATAGGCTTCTGTGTGATGTTCTTCTTACTTTTTGCAATCATCGAATTCATCTGTATACACAATAATTACAAACTAAAACTTCAGGAAAATGTGTTATAAATTAGCAAGGAATGTCTTTCGAATTTGAGCACAATGTAAGAACACTATACAAAATACACCTCAACTTTGCCCTAGTCTTCTAGCAAGTTTCTTATCAAACACAAGCAACAAAGCTTGTAAAAAAATAAAGCAGAGGTGCTGCTTTTAACAAACACAGCAGAGGCATACCTTTTGAGGTGCTACTACATTCTTGTGGGTTATAAAAAACATGTATATGAGTGTTTTTTTTGAAACAAAAGATTCACATGTGTATTAATAAATTCATACCAAAGATCAGTTAATACAAACTTGAGTTGAGGATTACAAAGGATGATAGATTTCAGTCAAGATTTTTTTTTTTGAAAAAGAAAAAGAAAATCATTCCAATCACAATAGAAACCAGCTGGGTGCTGGCATCTGTTTCTAATGTTAATTTGCAAGCTAGTCCAAAAGCAGAAAAGACCAAACAAGAAGCTACGTCCTTAATGAGGAGGGGTTAAATTGGTACTGCCTACATATTTACAAAGGGGGAGTATTTTTTTCTCAATGTTGCTTCTATTTTTCCCCACAAGACAGACCACAAACAAGTTGCAGCTTTTCTCCACAATGAATAAGGGGCTCGAATGGTGTTGTCGTCATCGTTGTAAGAATTCAGTCAAGATATTACAAGTAAAGAAGCGGACTTAGGATGCACAAGGCAGATACACAACAGCCATATAAAGTACAAACACAATGCAGATCACTCTAAAGCTGATCACTCACCTGATTCACAGAGGTGATAGATAAAACCAATAGTTCAAACTATCAAATCTGAGTATAAGTTAATCAGCAGATCAGTACAGAGAAAAGCTAAAGCTTAGAACATGATACAATGATAGCAGATAAAGATTTACCAAAGCTTTAAGACTATTACAAAAAGCTTGCAACACAGGTTCAACAAGGGCTGCAACACAGGTTCAGCAAGGGCTGCAACACAACAGGTGGCAGGTGCAGCCATGTAGCAGGTCTAGAAGCAAAATGCACAGCAGTGTATGTTCAACAAATGCAGCAGATCACAGAAACACCAGGAGCAGTGCACACACAGTTTTAGTAAGAATTCAGAAGGTATACATAAATTGATTTTTTTGGAGGGTATACATAAACCGATTCAGAAGCAAGAATTCACATTTTTAATGAACCCCTTTTCAGTATATACAATAACAAATCACTATAAAGAATATATACTAGTAGGAAGCAAAACGATTCAATTCTTAGATATTCTTGCAACAAATTTAACATAAAACCCCACATTGTATCACAAATAAGACAACACTGTCAGTAAGGTGACTTAAACTCTGCATCTGAGTGGAACCAATCTGAAGACTCAGCTGTGTGATGGACAGCTGAGAAGTGTATTCAATTCTATGCATCAGTAGGGTGGAGTCTACTGAGGCTTCAGCAGGGTGACTATCAGCAGGGTGACAGTCTGCTGAGTACTTGAATACAGCAGGGTCCCACATCTGCTAATTCTGTTATGTGACAGCTATACAGTGTCATTAAAAGAAGGACACGTGTAGGGGTATTTATGGTGCATCAGACAAAGATTCCTTGCGGCTAGGGTTTAGGGATTTGTGCCTATAAATACAATTGTTGTCTCATTATCTGTGTGTGTTGAAATCTGTAAAATTCAGTGCATAATAAAATATCTCTTTTCTGCCCGTGGTTTTTACCTCTCCCACTGAGGGTTTTCCACGTTAAATCTGTGTTCTTCTTGTTTCTGTTTATCTCCTTTGATTGTTTATGTTTGATTGCTTCTGTTTCTGTTTCTTGCATCTGAAGTTATCTCCATCCGTTTTATAACAAGTGGTATCAGAGCAAGGTTCTGGGGAAAACAATCTGTACGATCAACTTCGTCTTCACCAAGGCCTTCAGCAAGGTGCTCGGATCTGTGACAAAGTTGTGATCTTTAGCAAGGAAAGATGTCAGCAGTAAACGTAAAAATCGATAAATTTACAGGAAGGAACAGTTTTGGTCTGTGGCAAATCAAGATGCGTGCACTGTTGAAACAGCAGGGTTTGTGGAATCCTTTATCCGACAAACCAAATACAGGTGCAGCAGATTATGCCAGTCTGGAAGAGAAAGCACATTCAACCATCATGTTGTGCTTATCTGATGATGTTATCACTGAGGTTGCTGAGGAAGACACCGCAGCAAAGTTGTGGAAGAAGCTTGAAAGCCTGTATATGACCAAGTCACTGACCAACAAGTTGTTGTTGAAACAGAGGTTGTTCGGTTTGAAGATGCATGAAGGAAGTCCACCGAGGGAACATCTGGATCAGCTGAACACAATATTGCTTGATTTAAGGAATATTGATGTTAAAATTGAAGATGAAGATGCAGCCCTAATCCTGTTGGTGTCATTACGGCATCATATGAAAACTTTGTGCGATCTTTCATAGTTGGAAAGGATACGATAGCTTTGGAGGATGTAAGGTCTGCCTTACATGCCAGGGAGCTTAGACACAAGGCTGCTGGAACAGACAATCAGGCTTGGGCTAGTAGCTAGCAACAATAGTGGAAAAGGATATGGACAGAAGAAGAAAAAGAAGTCAGGGTCCAAAGGTCCAAGTCTACTGATGTCTGTAATTACTGTAAGGAGCAGGGACATTGGAAGTCCAATTGTCCAAGGAAGAAGAAACAGCAGGAAGGCAATTCTGGCACAGCAGCTTTGGCTACTGAGCAATCGATGAGGATCTGGTTCTAGTTGCAGGAGATTCTACACACCACAATGATGTGTGGATACTTGATTCTGGAGCATCCTACCATATTTGTCCAAACAGGGAGTGGTTTTCTACTTATGAGCAGATAGATGGTGGTCAAATCTATATGGCCAACAGAAGGTCTGCAAAGTTGTGGGAATTGGCTCGATAAAGTTAAGGACAGAGGATGGTAAATTTTGTACACTGAAGGATGTAAGACATGTTCCACAGATGACCAAGAATTTGGTATCTCTCAATCTACTGGACAGCAAGGGGTTCAATTTCAAGGGTGAAGGTGGACAGCTGAATGTCTTTAAAGATTCAGTTGTAGTCCTCAAAGGCATCAAGAGAGGAACCTTGTATATATTACAAGGATCTACTGTATCTGGCACTTCTTCTGTTGCATCCTCAGTAATTCACCGGTCTCAGCAGACTCAGTTGTGGCACATGAGACTTGGTCACATGGGTGAAAGGGGTATGCAGGTTCTTTCTTCAGCAGGTTTTCTTGGGGGATATAAGGTCAAGAATCTGGACTTTTGTGAACATTGTGTGTTTGGGAAATTGCACAGAAGTAAATTCTCGGTAGGGTTGCACAACACAAAGGCAACACTTGATTATATCCATTCAGACTGCTGGGGTCCATCAAGAGTTGAGTCATTGGGTGGTCACAGATATTTTGTGTCATTCATAGATGACTATTCAAGGATGACTTGGGTGGTGATGATGAAGAACAAAAGTGATGCATTCAATAACTTCAAGCAGTGGAAGGCCCTAGTGGAGAATCGGTTAGGCAAGAAAATCAAGAAGCTTCGTACAGATAATGGTCCGGAATTCTGCTGGACGGATTTTGATTCATTTTGTGCAGCTGAGGGTATTGCCGGACATCATACTGTAAGGAATACACCTCGGCAGAATGGTGTAGCTGAAAGGATGAATCAAACTCTACTGGAGAGGGCAAGATGTATGCTTTCTCAAGTTGGTTTATCAAGGAGATTTTGGGCAGAGGCTGTTAAGACAGCTTGCTACTTAATCAACAGGAGTCCTCACACAGGAATCAATCTCAAGACACCATTTGAGATGTGGTCAGGCAAGCCTGCTGACTACTCAGTTCTAAGGGTTTTTGGAAGTACAGCTTACTATCATGTTAGTGAAAGGAAGTTGGAGCCAAGAGCCAAGAAGGGAGTGTTTGTGGGGTATGGTGATGGAGTAAAAGGATATAGAATTTGGTCATCAGCAGAGTCCAGAATAATCCTCAGCAGGGACGTTGTGTTTGATGAAAATTCTATGTTAAACTCATCAGTGGAGAGGTCTACTGAGTCTGAAACCAGTGCTGAATCGATAGTGTTGAGGAAAAGGTGGAGCTTGGTGGAGTCTCTTGATATGCAACAATCAGTGGATCCAAATCAACACTATACTGATCTGGATAATGAACCAGAATCTGATCCAAGCTAGTCTGCTGAGACCTCAGCAGGGCGTCATACAAACATTGATCAGCAGAGTCTAGCTGCCAGCAGGCCTAGAAGATCTAATGTTGGGATACCTCCAAGGAGATATGGATATGATGATTTGGCTGGATATGCACTCCAAGTTGCTGAAGAAGTAGAGGTTCCTGAACCTACTACTTACAGGGAAGCAGTGACATGTACAGAAGCATCTCAGTGGCATGTAGCCATGGGAGATGAAATGGAGTCATTATTGAAGAATCAGACTTGGGAATTGGTCAAACAGCCTACTGACAAGGGGGTTGTGACTTGTAAATGGATCTTCAAGAAAAAGGAAGGAATAACAAAGGCAGAAGGGGTCAGGTATAAGGCACGTTTGGTTGCAAGAGGATTCAGTCAAAAGGAAGGGGTTGACTTTGATGAAATATTTTCACCAGTGGTCAGACATACTTCAATCAGGGTGTTGCTAGCAATGGTGGCACAGCAGGATCTGGAACTTGAGCAATTAGATGTGAAAACTGCTTTTCTACATGGTGAGGTGGATAAGGAGATATACATGACACAGCCTGAGGGTTTTCAAGTTCCTGGCAAAGAAAACTATGTTTGTAAGTTGAAGAAATCATTGTATGGTTTGAAGCAAGCTCCAAGGCAGTGGTATAAAAGGTTTGACAGTTTCATGCTTCAGCAGGGTTATAACAGAAGTCCATATGACTATTGTGTTTACTACAGTCTGCTGAAAGATGGATCATATATCTATCTTGTCCTGTATGTGGATGACATCCTGATAGCTGCAGCAAGGAAGTCTGATGTTCAAAATCTGAAGAACCTTCTCAGTGCTGAATTTGAAATGAAGGATTTGGGTGCTGCCAAGAAAATCTTGGGGATGGAGATCTGGAAAGATAGAAGTCGGAAGAAGTTGTTCTTGTCTCAGCAGGGTTATGTGCAGAAGATATTGGCCAAGTTTGGGATGTCTGCTGCAAAACCAATAGATACTCCTATGGCATCAAATGTTCATTTGTCTGTTTATGCTTCACAGTCAGCTGAAGAGAAGGAGTATATGTCAAAAGTTTCCTATGCTAGTGCAGTTGGCGGTCGATGTATGCCATGGTATGCACTAGGCCTGATCTGGCTCAGGCAGTCAGTGTTGTCAGCAGGTTTATGGCTCAACCTGGAAAGGAACACTGGAAAGCTATTAAAAGGATATTCAGGTACCTGAGAGGTACAGCTGATGTTGGTCTCATTTATGGTGGTGATACTGGTCTGGTCACAGGTTACTGTGATGCTGATTATGCAGGTGATGTTGACAGTAGAAAATCAATGACTGGTTATGTGTTTACATTGGGAAATGCAGTGGTCAGCTCGAAAGCTACTCTTCAGGCTACAGTAGCCTTATCAACTACTGAAGCAGAATATATGGCTCTTACTGAAGCAGTTAAGGAGGGTGTCTGGTTGAAGGGGCTAGTCAATGATTTGGGGTTGCATCAGGATCAGGCTGATATATATTGTGACAGTCAAAGTGCAATATGTTTAGCCAAGGATCAGGTTCATCATGAGAGAACCAAGCATATTGATGTCAGGTATCATTTTCTGAGAAATGAGAAGAGGGTTGTAGTGAAGAAGATTGGCACAAAGGAGAATCCTGCTGATATGTTCACTAAACCAGTTCAGCAGAGTAAGTTTCAGCTTTGCCTGGACTTACTGAATATTCAAAGCTTGTAATCTGTTTCTGGAAACTCTACTGAGGGCAGATCAGTGGAGTGGATGTTGTGGAGATAGTCTGGTACAAGTACATCTGGCATTGACGAATGCATCTGGTACAAGTACATCTGGTTATGCAATCTGTTTGACTCTAGTGAGAGTTGAAGTCAAGGTGGAGATTTGTCAGTAAGGTGACTTAAACTCTGCATCTGAGTGGAACCAATCTGAAGACTCAGCTGTGTGATGGACAGCTGAGAAGTGTATTCAATTCTATGCATCAGTAGGGTGGAGTCTACTGAGGCTTCAGCAGGGTGACTATCAGCAGGGTGACAGTCTGCTGAGTACTTGAATACAGCAGGGTCCCACATCTGCTAATTCTGTTATGTGACAGCTATACAGTGTCATTAAAAGGAGGACACGTGTAGGGGTATTTATGGTGCATCGGACAAAGATTCCTTGCGGCTAGGGTTTAGGGATTTGTGCCTATAAATACAATTGTTGTCTCATTATCTGTGTGTGTTGAAATCTGTAAAATTCAGTGCATAATAAAATATCTCTTTTCTGCCCGTGGTTTTTTACCTCTCCCACTGAGGGGTTTTCCACGTTAAATCTGTGTTCTTCTTGTTTCTGTTATCTCCTTTGATTGTTTATGTTTGATTGCTTCTGTTTCTGTTTCTTGCATCTGAAGTTATCTCCATCCGTTTTATAACAAACACAACCACCATTTTACACAACCGAGAAACTGAAAATTGTAGACCTACACCAAATATCTCTATCCTACATAAAAAATTACACATACCAAACTAGATGGGTTCATTGAATTTGTAGGAAGATTGTTGCTTTAATGTCAAAAAATCAAATCTGAAATAACCCACCTTAATTCGTTGCTGAAATTCTGTGTCGAACTAGTGAGTCGATCTGTTTGCTATGAAACCCTAAGGATTAGATCCAAAGATGTGAAATTGGAAGAGGCGAAGATGAATGTCTTCGATTTGGAAGTGGCGGAGACGATTTGGAAGGGGGACGCAGTGAAGCAGGTATGTGGACGATTAGCCTTTTGGATATGTTAGGTTTTGGAACTATATGCAGTTTATTTCTCAAAAGAAAAAGAAGTATGTAGTTTAAAAGAAATTATAATGACACGGACACAATCGTTGTTCCTCAAGTGACACAAAAGTAACCACAAACGTTGATCATTATAATTTTAAAATGAATGACACAGACACAATCGTTGTGACACTACGAGTGTCACAACGTGTATCTACACCGTTGATCGTGATGAATATAATAATGATAATTTAGGTTACGTTAGGAATCAACAGTGTAAATACACGTTTTGACACTCGTTGTGTCGCAACGGTTGTGTTCGTATCATTACTATTTTAGAATTTTGACTCATTACTATCAGCCGCATATATGACTATTGTGTCACTCGTTGTGACACATACGAGAATGTATGTGTAACCGTACCATTATTATAGAAAATGCATACTACTTTTGGAGGGATAGTTTTTTCATTTAGAAACGGTTTCGGAGGGAAAGTTTGCGCCTAAACTTTGTGGTGCTGTTTTTTTTTATGTTTTTTTTATGGGAGTAACAATTATTTTAACAAATCAAAATATTGGTGTTAGTAATATTATTTTTCTGGCAAAAATTTTTTATTCAATTTTTTAGCACATGGTTTGTGCCTATCAAAGTATTGAAACAACATATTTTGATTCAAATTTTTACCACGCTGTAGCACTTACTTTCAATGACGGGATTAGTTTTAGTATATCAATAATGATAGTATAATGTAGAAATAATGACCGGAATCAAAATTTCCTACCTAATAATGTTTATTTAAATTTTACCATCATTAAAGACTCTTTTTAATGACCGGATTTCCACCCCTCATTACATTTTCATTAGTAAAAGTCCTTTTTCTTGTAGTGTGCTCGTTGGTTTCTTTCTTGCTGCTGGAGCCATTGCGATATCTTTACCAACTCACCGGTAGAAGACCCTCCTTCTAGCGCCAAATGATGATGCTAAATAATGCACCACCGGTAAATCAGGGTCACATGTAATCTAAGGATGAGCTGTAAAGGGATCGAACGGCTGTAGCTATGTAAAAGATGGTGGTTTTGGTGTTTTATGGCTGAGTCCAAGAATGTATCTTGGATTGCCTACGTATCCTGTGTGAATGTCCAGGAATCAAGCCTTACGTAGTTCCTGGAATGATGTATTTATAGGCACATGCCCTCTTCTGCCCTAAACTTGGGGCGGTTTGGTCTATTGACGTAATTACCCTTAAATGGGCCTTGCCTTCCTATCCAAGCAACCTGTTGGACGGTGGGACCTTGTGTCTGGACTGGAAGTCTTGGTCTCGACTCGATGCACATCGACGTGGGTGATCGAGGTAGGACACTTGCAGGATCTGTCGGTAGTTATAGTCTTCACTGGTGTGTCTCGAATTCGATCCGATGTGGGTGATCCTCATAGACTTTTCCACATGCCCGCTGGACCAATCAGATTATTCCACGTGGAGGGGTGAAATCCCGTATCATCATGCCTGTTGTGAAATCATCTGAGCCTGATATGTATCCATTTTGTGACTTACGACTTTGAATTTCGCATTGCATCCATGAATTTCTTCATGCATGCATTCAAGTTCTCGATTTTAAGATGATGCTTCTATGGCTCATCCGTTGCTTTCGTGCGTGTATTTTCAGCCATTGCAAATCCATATGGGATTAAGTCTCTGATACCAAATGAAATAACCAAGCCAATTTGAGCGGAAAACCAAAATTAGGGTTAGAGGAAGAGAAGAGAGATCGGAGAAGACAAAGAAGTGAGAAATGTAAGATTTTATCAATTCAGTCAAAGGATAGCTATCAAAATCTAATTATCTACTATTTATACTAACTATCAGCTCTCAAAAGAGCTTTAACTACTGCTAGCTTGTCTAACTAACGAATAATATTGAAGAAAATCAGAATATGGAGACGGTAAAGTAAGACTATGAAGTAGTTATTTTTATTGAATGATATAACTATAGAAATACATTTGGTAATTTTTTTTGTGTAAATTCCCAGGCTAAAAGATAATGACTGGTAAAAATAAAAACACTCGGATCGATAAGTCTTGTTTTTAAATGAATAATCTATTTAAATTAACTACTTCAAACTAAATACAACTTTATCCTGACATAACACATTTATCTTTTCTTTCAACCATATTTTATCTTCTAATACCCTCCCTCAAATGAGGACTGAATTTGGAGGCTGAGTTTGTTTGGTGATACTTTGAAGGGTATCTTAACTCTGGTGGACGTTTTTTTTCCAGCTCTTCCGGAGTCCAGTAGTTTATAGGCTTGACTTGCTCGTCGCACGTATTTTCGGCTCTTCTGGTAATCTTGTATTGGCATGTGAAAGTGACTTCTTGACGCACGCAATTCGTCTCTTTCAGAACTCTTTATATTGTGTAAGCCTCCAATCGTGCCGATGGATTGATCGGTCTTTCAGATGAGTCTGAAATAAATATATAAATCGGATGCTAAAATAAAGTATAGATGTTACATGCAAGATTATTAATATTAGGTGATGATGCTGGGAATCGTTTAGTTATAATTTCGGGGCCTATTTTACCTAGTGACAATTGAACATGATTTAAACCTTGAAAAAAGTATGACACGGGGGGTGGTTTGGTATATTTTTAGACTGAGCCTGATATTATGTAATCCTAAGTTGCCTACGTATACTGTAATTGTTCCGGAATCAAGTCTCTACGTAGTTCTTGGGATCGTTTATATAGAGGAGCTTGTGACCTAGGCATGCCTGTGCCGTGTCCATGTTGGAATCTTATTTCGTATCCTTCAAGGATTGGATTAAACCGTGTCTATCCCTTGATTTTAGGAGATAATTATGATATGTGAATAATAAGATCAGAGCCTTTATGTCTAGGAATTCTTTCCATGTTTATCTTGTATTATGCACGTGGGCTATTTATCAGATTATTTTTGGCCAACCTGCATAGAGCCCCCGAGGCCGCTATGGCCCGAACTGCGCTAACCCAACTCCGTTGCGACCTGACCAACCTGCGGTGGACTAGGGAGTGAGCCAGGCCGATCTCCCACCTGGGGTTCATATATGCCCTTAGGCTTAGAGTGGGGCTCCTGGCCCTTAATGTTATAGTTTCATTTAAGGTTTGGTCAATTTGGGGATGACACGTGGCGAGGTGCCGTCTGACCTCCGTCATAAGGCCCCCAGATCTAGCTGAGCTCTTGAGTCAGGTCAGATCTGTCAAGGTTGTGGCTCGGCTCGGTGATCTAGACTTGTATATTTTTGACATCCTACCTTGCCAGCTGGCGCGGTTCCGTCACGACGCTGTCATAACTATCCTAGGTTTCGAGGCGTTGTTACCCACTAGTTTGAATTAGGACGATTCTCAAGACGTGTTGGGGCTTATAGCCTCCGTCGTATCAATTGTCTATTCCATTTCAAACGTCCGTTTACGGCTTTAAATCAGAAGATTGAGGTCCTCTCGCCGATTTCTCTTCTATTCCAACGTATCTCTGTCTCTTTTGCAAGTGAGCCTTTTTTTCGCTTTCAGTTGCATTCTTGCTCTGTTCGAGTTCGTTTCTTTAGATTCACCAGATAGGTCATTTGTCTTCGTCGTAAGCCTAAAATCTCAGATGGCCCTTAAGGTAGTCATAGGTAGTGATGGTGTAACTTCAATTATTTTTGAGAGAGGAAAATCTTTGCAACAAATTCGGGGTAGATAGGACGAGGTATGCCCCTCAACTCCCTACCGAACCCCATAATTTTGTACATCAACCGCCGGAGGACTACTGTGTTATTTACAGGGAACAAATGGAGGTAGGACTCAAGTTTCCTCCTTGCCCGGCTTATTTAGCCGTATTGCGTTACGATGGGCTAGGATCTGCCCAGATAGCCCCCAATGGGGTTAGGGCTATTATAAGGTTTGCTGTCTGGTGTCGGATGTTCGGAATCAAGTCCTCTGTGAACTTGTTCCAGTGTCACGGATTTTATCAACACAAAATAAACAAGTAATAATCCGGTTAACCTCAAGTATAAGGATCGTAGTATGGAGGCTAATGCCGGGTCGATCTTACGGGGAACTAAACGATTGTGGTTTCTAGTTTTTATCTAACTAACCTATGTCACGACTACTAAGCTAAATAACGGATAAAACTAAACGAATACTGTAAATTAAACTTTAACTAAAACGTAAAACTGGACAGAAGAGATGATCTAAAGCCAGGAAGGATACGGGCTGCGAACCAATTTAAACTAACTAATCTAAGATGCGGATAAAAGTAAACTAACTAGACAAATTCAAGCTTTTAAGGATTTAAATCAAATTTATAACGAGCAAACGAGGATTGATCCACCTATCCAACAAGCATTGATTCCTATCTCGATTATAGTGCAGTTTTTATTCAGATTGTGATTCACCTTACCTAGACATGAACCCTAATTCCTTAGAAAGTTCATCTATCAATCTATTATCTTCCGATGTAAGATTAACGCGTTTAATAATCAAAGGTGCAAACTTCGTGTTTATAACCTAGTAATCAGACCTATTAACTTCCGTTATTATAGATTCGAATTACTATTCTTATTCATGGTGATCTAGGGTTTATTAAGACTTCCATCAACAATAAACAATCAACACATGCATATCTTCCGATATAAAAGCGAATTAAACATGAATAAGCATGAATAAGAAACAACCTTTATTAAAAACTCACAGTATAATCGAAGAAAACGAAATCAACAATTGTTGGACGGCTTCACAATACTCGTTTGATGAAGCTTTTAGCCTCTGAACATCCTCAGCAACTCAAATTTGCAGAAACAGTACATAAAAAGTAACTAGTGTTTAATCTAAATTAAGAGCATAAAAATAGGAATAAAAAGATGAAAAACGCAGCCTAAAGCCGCCCCTAGGTTTAGGGTTTTGAATAATGTGTGTATGATGATCTTTTGTGGAGAAAACAGCCGACTATATATAGATTTTAAAGTCGGTTACGCTAAGTCGGCCACCGGACGCCCGTCTGAAACCTTGAACGCCCGTCCACTCTTCAATATTACTTGAATCGGGCCGAGTCATGACCAGACGCTCGTCCAGACAGCGTCCACTCCAGCGTCCAAACTTCCTGAATCAAAGATGACATCCTGGACGCTCGTTCAATTACATCAGACGCCCGTCCACTGGACGGAGATTCTGGACGCCTTGATTTGATATGATCGATTTTGATTTATTGATCTTTATCTCTTCTATCTCTATCCCACTTCTTCATTATCTCTTTTATCATCAATTAGCTCGAACTTAATCAACCTTTGATCATCTTTTGAGCCTCCAACATGTATCTATAACACATAAAAACATCGCAAAATGTAATAATGCTCAAATAATCATAAAATCACAATTAAAACACATAAATCAACCTATTTTGCGATTAACTCTTCCAAAATCTCATTTGCTCAATATATCCATTAAACCCTCGTTTCTTATGCAATTTAGTACAATTACGGGGAAAAATATCATAGAATATAGCGTTATAAATCGTATAAATTCACCCTTAACAACTCCCCCACACTTAAGCTTTTGCTCGTCCCGAGCAAAACAAAACAAAAGTTAGGCTCGAGAGAAAAACAGGCATCTAAACGTGCATAACACATATCCAATAAATCAGAAGTTCACCCTTGTGCGTGTGCATAGCCATAATAAACTTCCACTATGTCCAAACTCGAGAAACTCAAAGCAAAACTAGCTAATACCCCCTTGTAGACTAGTAATAAAGGACACTCATAAGATGCACCCTACAAACGTGATATATCCCGAAAAGAATGATCGAATATATCTAGGGCCTTTCTGAAATACTCAGAGGATAATCCCTACAACATATCTATCAGTTTATACTGGGGATAAGGCAGACGATAACTTAGTCTTATATACATTTCATAACACTTTATCAGTTGATTTAACTTTTCACTTAAAACACACATCAGAATGAGCTCTTGCCCTGTCATAGCAGAATAGGACATTTCGAGATAATACCCTACCTTACTCCAATCATAAGGCAGCTTCTTCTGACTGTCGTGAGCTTTTAGTCATCATAGTGGTATAGGACATACGTGGTATACCCTATCTCACTCAAATCATCGACTAGCTTTCGACACACCCGAATAATTTCATATTAATTCAACTTTTTCACTTGACAATAGCTACGTGTTGCTTATCACATTCAAACCTTAGATATTCACAGTATATCATACTTCGGATCTAAATACAAACTATCATAAATCTCACGATATATACGTAGCACTAAGCACATGACTTACGAGATAATCAAAAACTACTAATCCAAAAGGGGTATAGCTTTATAAAAATAGCTCATCATTTACTATGGCTCGTGAAAAATAGTGTCAGGTGAAACATCTAACTTACCAAATATATGATACATAGCATAGATGACTATCGAAAACAAAGAACATTAACATGTATTGCCTACTCGGGACAAAACAAAAACAACAGTGTCGGAAAATTTCAAAAATTTTAGCTCATTTGCATAGAAACATTACGAAATAAACAAATGTGTAGATACATATCGAAACATTCCCCTCCCCCACACTTAAAAATCAACATGTCCTCATGTTGTGCAAAACGAAAATAAAAAGAAAAGACTTAGCTGATTTAAATCGAAACTCGAATCGTTGGTCAGGCCGGAGCCTTCATAATGATATCAAGAATGCGTAACCAGACAATGTAGATACCTGCACATCTTAGACAACATGGAACCATCTCGGGGAAAACGGGGAGTCATACCAACATGAAAAGAGATATCAAAAATAAAGATAAATCAAAGTGAGAGCACTCAATACATCCAGAAAGTTGAAACACAGTTGAAACGAAAGTACGCTCGCCTTATGGCTTACAAGGTCCATCGAAAATAAATAGTAGCAATATCAAAATTACAACGAACCGTAGAAGTAAAAGTGTCAATACAAAACAACCAATGTAAAAATAGACAAAATAAAATCAAGGTTGGCTCGGCGCCGCAGAATCATCAGCTGGAGGATCAGAGGAGGGTCCAGAAGGTGGTGCCGTAGCCCTAGCTGCCGAGTCAGGCTGCTCCTCATCTGAAAATGACTCAGAGTCGTGTAAAGCATCCGCAATGACCTGCTCAATCTCATCAGTAAAAAGATAATCAACGGAGCTCGGATTGAAGATTCTGTCATCCCTCGGTTGCCGGCCCTCACAGATGCACTGAAGAATCGTCAACATGTTATTCTGTGTATCCCGAATATCACCGAGCCATTCCCGGAAACTATTGGCCATGCTTAACCGCATCCTGACAGCGGGAGATAAAGGAGGAAGGGCGGATGCACGAGGTGGTGCCGATGAACCAGGCTCCGTAGGTACCTCCGGCTCAGAATGTCCCGAGGGCTTACTCTTTTCCCTCTGTATAGGCCTAGGGTTCTTTGGTTTATGATCCGCCCCAAACTCAGGCACACCGGCATCGAGGCACAAACTGTGGATCAAATGAGGTATGATCAAGCTCCGTGTATAAACCTTCTGATTGATCGAGATCTCGTCATACAAGGCTCGCCCCACATCCACATTCAAACCAAATGTCAACGCATACAACACTCCCAGGTCACCTATATGAAAATGTGTCAAGTTGTTCTTGGGCAACAACCGATTCTGAATGAATCGACACTGGACCTTCCAATCCTCCGTCCAGGTCGTGGTAACCAACTCCTTCCGGTCTCCTCCCGGTCTCAACGTCCAAGCCACATCCGGGCAAACTCTCAATCTCAACTCCTCCAAAGGATCCTGTCCCAAACTCTGTCTATGCACAATCTCCTCCTTATAGTCCCGACCCTCGAAAGCCGCTAAGTTGTATTTCCGATTAATCACCTCCGGTGTAAAGGGAACTTCCACCCCTCGAACCACGACTACCTTTGTCCCCAAGTCTGTTTCCGAACAGTTCGCATAAAATTCCCGAACTAGGGAGCTATTCACCGGGGTAGTCGGGATTGTCATCAAGGCTTCCCATTTCCTATCCTTAAGCAACTTAACGAACCCCGGATCGACCTTCGCCTCCAAAATAGCCCTCTCAACCAACATGTTCCTCGAAAAATAATGTTTAGTATAAACTTCATGGGCTCTAGGGTTCACGAAACGACGAGGCAATGGCATCGGGGCAACGGTTTTAGACTTCTTCCTAGGAGGGGCTGCCCTAGGTACAACTGGCTCCTCTTCCCGGGTAGCATCGACCGTTTCCTCAACCCTAGACGAACCTCCACCTCTCTGAACTCTCGGCATCCGTACTAAAGGCACATCATCATCCGTCTCAGATTCCGAGGTTGGCTCATCTCGTAAGGTTGCCCTAGTTTGGGTGGCTCTAGGGGGTTGCTCACGAATACTCACACCCCGGTTAGGATCAACTAAGGTAGGGTCAATCTCTTTACGCTTCTTCCCCGCCTCCCGGGCCACTTCCTTACCATGCCTCTTCACAACTGCCTTCTTATGAACCATTTCCACGCCTAATCTAAACCAAACAATCCAAATGTGCACAAAGGATACCCGTTTATCATCCAAAGCGGGATTTCAAATCAACCAAACCACAAACCACATCCATAATCATCACCAAACGACCCATTCATCACCCATCACAACACCACATCACCAAAACAGAGCAGAAAGAAACACCAAAACCAGAAAAAAAAAAACAAATTAAGGTGACATTCAAGAAAACGAGCCGACCCAAAGATCGAACTCACAAAAACGTGAATGAAATCCAGAAAAGTTGTTACCAACTTACCAAGTAGGGTGAGTAGATGCTGATCGAGACGAAGATTAGTCCAAACAACACCAAATTGGCTTCCAAAATCGGATTTTTCTCTCAAAAAGTCGGACTGAAGTGGGTCCTGATTCTCCAAAAATATCGTGTGTTGGGGGATTTGGTTATGAAAATCAAAGAGAGGGTATCAAGGGCGGCCTATAGCACTTTGAATCGCTCGAAATGGTTTAGAATCGACTATTTTAGGGCAAAAGGAGGGAGAGAAACCGTTTTTGCGTTTTGAAATTCTGAAAAAGTGAGGGTTCACTCGATGATGGGGTATATATAGACAGAGGTTGGACGCTCGTCCAACTCAGTGGACGGGCGTCCACTGGGAAATCAGATGAACTGGACGGGCGTCCAGTTTATTAGACGCTCGTCCAAGATTTGAAATCACATACAGGATTGGAGGGAATAAAGCAGACGGGCGTCCAGGCTTAGTGGACGCTCGTCCTAAAATTGGTCAAGGCGGACGGGCGTCCAGAGTTCTGGACGGGCGTCCACGCAGTTTAAGTGCAAAAATCATAAAATTCCCATACACATCAAATTCAAAATTGCCCTTTCTTATTAAACTTAAATAAAACTTTAAAAATACAAATAAAAAGCAAATGAAGTACAAAATTACTAATAAATAAAAACAAATGGAAAACAGTGGGTTGCCTCCCACTCAGCGCTTTTGTTTTACGTCGTTTGCTCGACGAAACATCCTAAGAACGCTAGTCATCATAAATGTCCGACCAATCGATCACTCGAATGAGACGGCGGAGCATGTCAATCGCCGGAGGGAAATCATACTCATCTTGTAAACCCCAGTCCTCACCAGCTACATCAACACCTCGAAAGTGCTCAGCTTGCAGCACCAGCGCTAAATCTGTCAGCATCGGATCATTGAGGATGGTGTAAGGACGTCCTAGAGCTGCCTGTAACTCCTCAGTGGTAAAGTCTCCACCTCCCGAACAACGGGGAACAATGAGAACATAGGTGACCGTCTTGACGCGGGTACTAATGTCAAAATCTACGTGCAAAACGATGGTCCCTCCCGGTCCGTCATCTACAGTAATGAGTGGAATCCTCCTAAGGAAAGGTAACTCCTCTGGCTGAACACCGAAATCCATATCTAGAAAGCACAACTAACTGACAGATAAAAACAAAAACTTAATAAGGCTAAAACTGAATAAACTAAACTTAAATACTAACACTATCAAAGCATAAAACAAAATAACTAAAAGGACGATATCTAGGTTGCCCCCTAGTGGCGCTTTTGGTTAATGTCGTTAGCTCGACACATTGTAAGCTCAGCCTGGATCAGGCCATTTATCCTTTCTGCCAGCCATTACCTCGTTTAAGCTCTGATCAGTAGTGTGGCTGCAGAAACAGCATCTCACACATGGGGTGAAATCTTTGAAAGCTCTCCAAACCTTCTTAAGTTTCCCCATAGTTGTGTTCTTTCTCCTCTGACTCCTCTGATGACGTTTAAGTTGTCGCTCCCTCTCTAACTCTTCCATATCAGCACTACCTGCTAGAACTTCTTCAGACGGATCACTACCGTCATCCTCGGAGAACAATTCGGGCGATAACTCGTCAAATTCTTCGACCGGAGTAGCACCACATCCGAGAATATCGAGAAATTTAACAATTAAAGATGTCTCTTTGGGTTCACCAATATAGTGTTTGCACCTTTGACCGTTGACTCGAAACGGTTCACCACTATAGCCACGAAGTTCTAGAACGCCTCCCGGAATGATTTGGAGAATCTCGAAAGGGCCGGACCAACGTGTCCTTAACTTTCCAGGAAACAGATGTAACCTGGAATTATATAGAAGAACTTGTTCACCGACATGAAATTCTCTTCTCTTAATCTTAGCATCGTGGAGTAGCTTCATCTTATCCTTACTAATCCTGGCACTTTCGTAGGCCTGGAGTCTGAATTCGTCCAGCTCATGTAACTGCTGTAGTCGATGCTTCCCACAAGATTGGGAATCAAAGTTCAGAAACTTTGTAGCCCAATAAGCTCTATGCTCTAACTCGACAGGAAGATGACATGGTTTCCCGTAGACCATTTGATATGGTGATGTACCCATGGGGGTCTTATAGGCAGTTCGATATGCCCACAGTACATCATCCAACTTTAGACTCCAGTCTTTCCTATGACTGTTAACAGTCTTCTCCAGGATCTTCTTAATGCTCTGGTTGCTCCTTTCAACCTGACCACTAGTCATCGGATGATATGGTGTACCAATTTTATGCCGGACACCATATTTTTCGAGAACTTTCTCTAGGGGTCGATTGCAGAAATGCGTCCCTTCATCACTGATCAAGGCACGTGGACATCCAAACCTCACGAAAATATTCTTCTTTAGAAATTTCATCACCGTTTTATGATCATTGTGAGGAGTGGCTTGGGCCTCCACCCATTTAGACACGTAATCCACGCAGACTAAGATGTATTTATTACCGCAAGATGATGGGAAAGGTCCCATAAAATCGATACCCCATACATCAAAGACTTCGCATTCGAGGATGGGTTTTAAAGGCATGTCAAAACGCCTTGTCAGAGTACCGGTTCTTTGGCACCTATCACAAGCTTTACAGAAAGCTTCCGTATCTTTAAAGATCGTAGGCCAATAGAAACCGGATTGAAAGATCTTAGCAACGGTTTTCCACGGACCAAAGTGACCTCCTGTGGGTCCACTGTGGCACTGCTCAATGATGTCGCGTTGCTCAGATTCTGGAATACATCTCCTAAGCAACCCATCTTTACAGATCTTGAAAAGATAAGGTTCATCCCAAACGAAATATTTTAAATCCGAGAAGAACTTTTTCTTCTCCTGATAAGACATCTCTGGATCGAGATAACGGCCATGAAGGTAGTTTACAATGGAAGAATACCATGGAACATCAGGGGAGCGGCCATCGATCAACATGATGTTTTCTAGAGGAAAGTAAAGATCTATATCATCTGGTTCATTCTTTTCCTCGGTTAACATCCTAGACACATGATCCGCTACTACATTCTCACCGCCTTTTATCCTTAATTTGAACGTCAAACTCTTGTAGGGTCAATATCCAACGTAGTAAGCGCGGTTTAGCCTCTTTCTTAGTCATCAGATAACGCAAAGCAGCGTGATCAGTCCACACGATCACTTGAGCTCCTAACAAGTAACTATGAAACTTGTCCATAGCAAAGACTACGGCCAGTAGTTCCTTTTCAGTAGTAGTATAGTTAACTTGAGAGGGGTTCAATGTGTGACTTGCGTAATAGATAGGCTGGAACTTTCCCTTGATCTTTTGCCCTAGAACAGCACCAACAGCATAGTTTGATGCGTCGCACATAAGCTCAAATGGTAGGTTCCAGTCAGGCGATATAAGAATCGGAGCAGATATTAAAAGATCCTTAAGCTCCTCAAACGCTTGCTTGCAGCTCTCATCAAAATTAAACTCAACGTCTTCCTTTAGTAAAGTGGACAGGGGCTTGGCTATCTTGGAGAAATCTTGAATGAACCTCCTATAGAAGCCGACATGTCCGAGAAAACCTCGGACTTCCCGAACATTCTTAGGATAACTCATCTTCTCAATAGCTTCTACCTTGGCCCTATCTACTTCTATACCTTTGGCGGAGATCTTGTGGCCAAGAACTATTCCTTCATCTACCATGAAATGGCATTTTTCCCAATTAAGTACTAGGTTCTTTTCCACACATCTGGATAACACCTGATCAAGATTGTCAAGGCAATCATCAAAAGACTGACCAAAAACCGAAAAATCGTCCATAAAAATCTCCATACACTTTTCTACAAGCCCGTCAAAGATGGCCAGCATACATCGCTGAAATGTAGCTGGGGCATTGCAGAGACCGAACGGCATTCGTCTATATGCGAATGTACCATAAGGGCAGGTGAAGGTGGTCTTTTCTTGGTCAGCTGGATCAATGGGTATCTGGAAATATCCTGAATATCCATCTAGGAAACAGTAAAAAGCGTGCCCCGCCAGACGCTCGAGCATCTGGTCAATGAATGGAAGGGGAAAGTGATCTTTCATGGTTACCTCATTGAGCTTTCGATAATCGATGCAGACTCTGTAACCAGTAACAAGCCTCAATGCAATTTCCTCTCCCTTCTCATTCTTTTCAATTGTAATTCCACCTTTTTGGGAACTACTTGAGTCGGGGAAACCCATTCACTATCCGCGATGGCATAAATGATTCCCATGTCCAGAAGTTTAATGATTTCCTTTTTAACGACTTCTTGCATATGAGGGTTTAGCCTTCGCTGGGGCTGTCTGACACACTTGGCGCCCTCATTCGTCTTGATCTTGTGCATGCAGATGTCAGGAGATATTCCCCTGATATCTCCTACTTGCCAACCAAAAGCTTTTTCATTCTTCTTCAAGACGTTAATCAGTTTCATTTCTTCTGTACGGGAAAGCTTGGCAGATATGATTAAAGGAAGCTTGTCGCCCTCTCTTAAGAACACATACTTAAGATGTTTAGGTAACGGCTTCAACACCAAATCCGCAGGGGGGGCTTCTAAACTAGACTTGAGATCTCCACTTTTCAACTCAATATCATTGAGTTTACTCTGTGGTCCCACCGCCCAAGCTTCTCCTTCCAACAGCTCTTCCTCAAAATCAGCCGCTAGTTGATCCAGATTCACCCTACCATGAGTATTCAAATTATCAACTAATCGCTCATATTCTGCTTCTACAGCCATGACTTGCTTATCCATATAGTCGGTGAAATCATCCGTCATATAATCAATGGAAAATCCGGTTGGAGGGCCAGAGGGTACTTGAATGGACTTTAAGACATTGTAACTCACCTCTTGGTCACCAACTCGGATAGTCACTTGCCCACCATCGCAGTCGATGAGAGCTCGAGCTGTAGATAAGAAAGGTCTTCCTAGAATCAAGGGAACGTTTTCGTCTTTCTCTATATCTAAGACATACCAATCAACTGGAAAGGTAAATCGATCAATCTGAACCAAAACGTCTTTTAGGATTCCTGAAGCTTTCTTAGAGGATCTATCCACGAATTGTAAACTCATAGTAGTGGGTTCTAGAAGACTTTGTAAACCGAGCTGTTTGCATACAGACATTGGCATAAGGCTTATAGAGGCACCTAGATCACACAAAGAATTTGGGAAGACTAGACCTCCCATCAAAACTGTAAGTACAAATTTGCCAGGGTCACCTCTTTTAATTGGTAAGTTTTCATAATTGATCATGGAACAATCCTCACCAATATGCCTTTCCATGCCTGCTAATTTCTTCTTCGAAGACACAACATCCTTGATAAATTTTGTATACTTAGGCATCTCGACTAAGACATCCGACAATGGAAGATTCACCTGAGTATTCTTCAAAAGGTTTAGCACCTTTTCATACTTCTTATCCTCAATCAAAGGAATGTTGCTCTTTCTCGGTGGAAATGGAAGTTTCTTAAGGTCATCCTCAGAGAAAACCTTTTTCGAGGATGCACTGACAGCTCTGTCTTCCAGATCCTTCCAACGAACAGTTTTTTCAAATTTCTCAGTAGTCGGGGGATCAGCCTCGACTTTCGCTTGCTTTTTCGGTCCTCAAAGGATCAGCCACTTGAGGATCACCAAATTCTTCACCTCTCGGGGATCAGCCACCTGAGTTTTCTCTTGCGGTTGAGGGGAGTGTAGGTGCTCGGCTTCCCCTCCTGCCTTATCAATGGCAGGAGGGGCTAGTGGTTTCGGATGGGAAGGACCACTAACTTGAGTACCGCTCCTAAGATTCATTGCACTGGCCTCCTCCTTACCGTATTGAATTGATGGCACGAGGTCAGTACATGGCCCTTTGTTCACATCAGCCTGAGCAACTTGACCACCCTTTGGATTCTTCTCAGTGAAACTGGGCAGCTGCCCTGGGGGTCTAGAAGCTAACTGCTCAGCCAGTTGCCCAATTTGTCTCTCAAGATTCTTCATCGATCTACTTTGCTCTTCCAACTTAGCCTCAAGATTTGTAGGTTGGGAGGGGCCTTGAGAGGTTTGGTGATTTGGAGCATAGGGCTGGCTGGGCCGACTTTGAAATTGAGAATTTGAATTGGAAGGCCAATTCTGATTGAATTTTTGCGTAGGATTGGAAAAATTCGAGTTTTGATTCTGATTAAACCCAGGGTTTCTATTGAAATTCTGATTCGAATTAAAATTTGAGTTGGGATTGAAATTTGAAGATGGATTAAACCCTTGGTTTTGAAAATTGCCCTGACCTGGAAACTGATTGAACTTTTGATTGTTCTGGCCATAGAATGCATTCACTTCCGCATTCTGTCCGTTCATAGGGCAGAATTTAGAAGTGTGCCCCAACTCGTCACAATTTTGACATGTGACTTGATTGTACTGTCCATAGTCATGAACAGCATTAACTTGATAAGGTGCAGGGGGATTAAATTGACATTGGCCATTCATATGGCCGGTCTGACAGCAATTTTCGCAATACAGAACCTGAGGGTTCTGCGGAAAAGAGGAAGTTTGATTTATAGGATTGGAAACTTGAGGGGAGACCATCTGCTTTTGCAGCATGGCAATCAAACTTTGTAAATTGACTTCCTCAACCTTGGGAGGAGGAGGTGCTTGAATTGCTTGATAAGAGGGGGCATAGTTATATTTGGCAATGTCCTCAAACAATGCCCATCCCTCATCAGGCGTTTTCTTGAAAGGCCCCTTCAGAAGAACTATTGACCATGCCTTTTGTAAGCTCGGTCAATCCATTGAAGAATGTATTGACTTGCCTTTCCAGTGGCAAGCCATGGTGGGGGCATTTTCTAAGAAGGGACTTGAATCTCTTCCAACACTCGAAGAAAGATTCATTCTCTTTCCGATAGAATGTGAAAATGTCATTTAAGCACTGGGCTGTCTTTGAAGGTGGAAAATATTGACTCAAGAACTCCTTTTCGAGTTCTGCCCAAGTGGTGATAGATTCAGAAGGGAGAGAGGTGTACCACTCTTTAGCCTCTCCTTTCAGAGAAAAAGGAAAAAGTTTAAGTTTAATAGCATCCTCACTTACTCCTTGGATGCGTGTAGTACCGCATATCTCTAAGAATGTGTGTAAGTGGGTATGCGGATTCTCCGATTGGTAGCCGTGAAAAATTGATGCGTGCTGCATCATCCGGATAAGTCCTGGCTTCAACTCAAAGGTTTGTGCAGGAATGGCTGGAATAACAATAGCCGGGTTGACCTTGACTTCGCCTGGCATGGCGTAATCTGCCAATGTACGTCTATTATCAGCGGCCATTATCACAAAATCAGTGATTTCTCTTGCTAGTTGTTCTTCAAGATCTCGCTCGGCTCTGTCAGCCAGAACCGCAGAACGGAAATTCCGCCTGTTTGGCCGGACTATGGTTCGCTCGGGGTCAGGGGTGTATATTAACAAACCCTTTTGACTCCGAGTTTGCATAAACCGGACCAAAAACAAGTGGAACAAAACCTAAAAACTAAGAAGAGATCAAAGCCTAAACTAAAAATTAAAAGCCTAAAGAGAGGAAAGGAAAAGAAGAAAGGGAAACAAAAGTGTTAAAGAAAACAATACCGGACGGACGTCCAAAAGATTGGACGGGCGTCCAGATGAAATTGAGGTCGGACGGGCGTTTAGTAATGTAAACGCTCGTCTGACAGACAGAATACCTGAACGGGCGTCCAAAAGTTATGGACGCTCGTCTAAGTGAATAAAACAGAACAGAATTGATAATTTCCCAGCGGACGGGCGTCCAATATCCCAGACGCCCGTTTGCTCACGGGAAAACTTAGAACAGAGGCAGGAATTTGCAGATAATGCAAGAAGGGAAGAAAGAACGTCAAAAAAAAACAGAGAAAACAGAAGATCTATCTTCAAGAAAAATACTAAGGGAAAGTTTTAAACCCTAATTATCTACTTAACAACTACCTAAAACAATTATCAACTAAAAACAGGAATTTAGAACGGATTAAAACAGGAAAACGAAACAAAAACAAACAGAAAAAAAACAGGAAAACGAAAATAAAAACTAGACAACCGTCCGGCTCCCCGGCAACGGCGCCAAAAACTTGTCACGGATTTTATCAACACAAAATAAACAAGTAATAATCCGGTTAACCTCAAGTATAAGGATCGTAGTATGGAGGCTAATGCCGGGTCGATCTTACGGGGAACTAAACGATTGTGGTTTCTAGTTTTTATCTAACTAACCTATGTCACGATTACTAAGCTAAATAACGGATAAAACTAAACGAATACTGTAAATTAAACTTTAACTAAAACGTAAAACTGGACAGAAGAGATGATCTAAAGCCAGGAAGGATACGGGCTGCGAACCAATTTAAACTAACTAATCTAAGATGCGGATAAAAGTAAACTAACTAGACAAATTCAAGCTTTTAAGGATTTAAATCAAATTTATAACGAGCAAACGAGGATTGATCCACCTATCCAACAAGCATTGATTCCTATCTCGATTATAGTGCAGTTTTTATTCAGATTGTGATTCACCTTACCTAAACATGAACCCTAATTCCTTAGAAAGTTCATCTATCAATCTATTATCTTCCGATGTAAGATTAACGCGTTTAATAATCAAAGGTGCAAACTTTGTGTTTATAACCTAGTAATCAGACCTATTAACTTCCGTTATTATAGATTCGAATTACTATTCTTATTCATGGTGATCTAGGGTTTATTAAGACTTCCATCAACAATAAACAATCAACACATGCATATCTTCCGATATAAAAGCGAATTAAACATGAATAAGCATGAATAAGAAACAACCTTTATTAAAAACTCACAGTATAATCGAAGAAAACGAAATCAACAATTGTTGGACGGCTTCACAATACTCGTTTGATGAAGCTTTTAGCCTCTGAACATCCTCAGCAACTCAAATTTGCAGAGAAAGTACATAAAAAGTAACTAGTGTTTAATCTAAATTAAGAGCATAAAAATAGGAATAAAAAGATGAAAAACGCAGCCTAAAGCCGCCCCTAGGTTTAGGGTTTTGAATAATGTGTGTATGATGATCTTTTGTGGAGAAAACAGCCGACTATATATAGATTTTAAAGTCGGTTCTGCTAAGTCGGCCACCGGACGCCCGTCTGAAACCTTGAACGCCCGTCCACTCTTCAATAAAACTTTGAATCGGGCCGAGTCATGACCAGACGCTCGTCCATCCAGCGTCCACTCCAGCGTCCAAACTTCCTGAATCAAAGATGACATCCTGGACGCTCGTTCAATTACACCAGACGCCCGTCCACTGGACGGAGATACTGGACGCCAGTTTGATATGATCGATTTTGATTTATTGATCTTTATCTCTTCTATCTCTATCCCACTTCTTCATTATCTCTTTTATCATCAATTAGCTCGAACTTAATCAACCTTTGATCATCTTTTGAGCCTCCAACATGTATCTATAACACATAAAAACATCGCAAAATGTAATAATGCTCAAATAATCATAAAATCACAATTAAAACACATAAATCAACCTATTTTGCGATTAACTCTTCTAAAATCTCATTTGCTCAATATATCCATTAAACCCTCGTTTCTTATGCAATTTAGTACAATTACGGGGAAAAATATCATAGAATATAGCGTTATAAATCGTATAAATTCACCCTTAACATCAGGTCTTTCTATCAACACAAAAAGGTGAATGAGTCTCCGAGGTGCTACACTTTACATGCCGAGTTTCCCCATAGAAGGACATCCTGATTCTATCTAAGGGGAAATCCTCCCACAAACGGTGGAAGGAGAGGTTTTTTTCCGCCACGATGGACGACATGAGCTAAATCACGGGAACTCCAACGAGATTTCCAAAGATGTATGTGTTGGAAGTAGCGCTCGAAAGACAATTTATGTAATTGTTTTTAGAATTAATAAATGACAGATTTATTCTCATCTTATTACTTGCTTCATGCCTGTAAGTAATACACTACTGAAAACCCTAAGTCGTATCATATGTTGCCATATAAATTAGTGTGTGTCACACATGAGGATTAAGTTTATGGTGATACACTTGAAATGTTACTCCGTGGTGAAGTTAATCAAAGTATGGGGTCTATTGATTAAACCACCATTAATGCGCCCAGAACACTTTATGGTGTGACCGTCTTATTCGGACCGTCGACATTGGTTGTCTAAGTGGGGCATTTATATATGATGAGAGTCATATAGGACTGGACCGATTTAATATGATTTTCTCATATAATTCCGTGATTGAGAAATCTTATTAAATCACAAGATGATCATATATGGATTAACCTTAATACTGAAGTGATTGCATACTCCTACTGGTTTCAGGATAGGGTTTGATGTGTTCGTTAAGGATCGCTAAGAGGCGCGGTCCGAATCACTTTCACGTTGGCACTATTCTGGAATGAGTGAGAAGTGTGTGTCTCACAAATATGAAATTCATTCCTTCCTGCGGGAAGTAGAAAGACAATCCCCTTATTTGTTGATCCTAGAAACTGATCAATCCCGGGAGTTCGTATTGGTTATGAACTAATTGATCACTAGTGGGTTAATGGTAAATAAGAATAAAATGTATTGAAGAAGGTTTACGGAAATAATCCTACTTCAGTACGGATAATCTATGGAGGGTTAGTTTATATGAAATGATTATATCAATGGACACTTATATACTCGACTCGACGTTTTGAGAATAAGTTATATCTATAATCGATTGAGTTCAGTTTCGGATTTATGGTGGCGTAATTCCGGAATTAATGAATTAAGTAGAAATATTCTGTTCGATGAATATTTTATTTAATTTATTGTAGCTACTGATTATAGGTCCATGGTCCCCGGTTTGGCTCCTAACACGCGAGTGAATTCTCGTTTAATGGAACCTCGAGATTAAATTAAATAGTTGGTCTATTTAATGGGTATGCAATATTATTTATTTGGTAAATAATATGTAAAATAGAAAAGACATTTTCTATTAAAAAAATGACATTAATGGCCCCACACTTGTGGATAATTTAGGAGAAGAAATTTCCTAGATTATATCATATGTGTAATTAATTAATTATCTATTTATTGGATAATTAATGGCAAAATAAAGAGATTGATTTTTTTGGGAATTATCTCTTATTTTGTAGCAAAAATATCTTTTCCTTATGGGAATAGGTTTTTATGGTATGAAAATGATAACTCTCTTGACTAGTTATTTTCCTATATAAAGAGAGTTCCTCCTAGCACAATAACAATACAAAATTTGCCCCACATATCAATCAAAAAGGAAGAAAAATTTGTTTCTTGCCTTAGTCATTTAAGAAAAACCTAGGGTTTTTCTTGAGAATATTCGAGGAGGTTCTACGGCGAGGATCGACGTCCACCAGTCGTCGCTAGGAGATACAATCCGGAAGAGTGTGGCTTCTCCCTTGGTTGATTTTATCATCTCTCTCCGGATAAGGTAAATCTTCAACCTTCTCGTAAGGTTAATTAGTTATGTCTCATATCGTAGATCGCATAAGCTTTCACTGTGCAATGATCGAGTGTCTCGATCGGTGCTATTACTTCTAGCAGTCTGGCCCACCACTGTTAGCGAGGATATCATAAAAGGCATCAGGGAGTCTGGGATTACCCTGGATGTTAAGGAATTCTCGTCCGAGCTGATCACCGCTGCTCGGTTAGCTGATGCTGGGTCCAATCCTTACGTGGCCCTTAATGACGAAGAGAGGGATACTCGTAGAGCTTCCCTTGTTTTATCTCACGCTTTCCTTTTTGCATTTGTGCTTGTCTTTATTTTTGATTAACCGTGGCCTTGCTTTGCCTGCTTGCAGTGGCGGATTTCGCAGCTCTGTTGGCTGGAGCTGGTGAAGAGGAGGCTGAGGTGAGTCAGCCTGAGCAGAGTCTAGATGCTGATAGGAATACAAGTGTTGATCCTCCTCGGGCCCGATCTACGGGCACTACTCCGAAAGCTGTTGGAACTTAGCCATCGGCTGAGCACTTTGATGATGCAGCAAATCCATCTGCCTCGCACTCTATTTTAAGGGAGGATGCCGACTTTGTTACTTTGGATGGCTCTGATCCAGAGGAAGGGGTGGACAAATCCAAAGGAAAGGCCGATCTAGGGTTGCTACGAACCTTCAAGAGGACAGGCATAGGAAGAGAGGCATATCTGGAACTCTTCCTAATGAGGCCCAAGACCAATCTGGTCAGAAGGAAGATGCCGCTTCCGAACATGAGCGGATCTCTGAGATGACTGACGAGCAACTGGCTGGAGCTGGCTAGAGAAGGAGATCAAGGCTCTCCAGGGGCAACTTCGGGCTCATGAGGTTGAGCTTAAGTTCACAGAGGACAAGTTTTTCGAGGAGAGGAACGGGATGGAGCAAGCCATGTCCAAGCTCCGAGGTGAAAAGGCCGAGCTGAAAGCTGCTATTCCAATTTGGATTCATAAGGCAATGCAGAAGTATAAGGCTTCAAATGAGTTCTCTCTGGCTTTGAAGCTAGTCCTTATCTCGATTCTGAACCACGGCTATACTTTAGGCGTGGATGAGGCAAATGGTCAGATTGCTGACTTTGCCATGGATGTCCACGGCCATCAAAGCTTGCTATGAGCCTGGCATGGGCGCCATCTATGATTGTCGCCTAAAAGACTTCAAGGATAGAGTGGACATTGTGTCCAAATATTTTCACCGTGCTGCTACTCCTTCCTCTACGGTTGCTGGGTCAGGGCCTTCCATTTCGGCTGCACCCATTTCGGCTCTTGCTTCTTTAGAGCCATAACAGAGTCCAGCCCCAAATGCTTAGATCAGTAGGCTTGTGGTCTTGTATTTTTATTTTTTGTTTTGAATATTCCCAAAACGTGTAACCCGTACAATTCTATAATAGAAGCAGTATTTTGTTGTTAAGTTTCATTAACTTTTACTTTGAGCATTTTTCTTTGATCTGTAGTGGGGTATCCTGCCCCCCAGTATGTCGTGCAATAACTTATAGTTTTTTGGATGGCATACTTAGTTGTGTAGTTTTTTGATTTTGAGTATGTCCTGCATACTTAATCTTTTGAGTCTGACCTATAGATTTAATTTTTTGAGTCTGACATGCAGATTGTTTTTTGAGTCTGACCTGCAGACTTAATTAGACTTTATTTTTTGACTGACATGCATATTGTTTTTTGAGTCTGAGCTGCAGAATTAATTTTTTGAGTTTGACCTGCAGAATTAATCTTTTTGAGTCTGTCATGCATACTTAATCTTTTAAGTCTGGCCTGTAGACTTAATTTTTTGCTGTTAACCACAAGGTCGGATAGCTGAGGCCGTTCTGAAGTACAAGGCTTCCGACGAGTTTTCACAGGCCTTGAAGGTGCTACTTACTCTAGTCCTTATTCATGGCTATACCCTATGTATTGATGAGGCAGAGGGTCAATTTGCTGACCTTGCCTTTGATAACTTAGCCATCAAGGCTTTTTACAAGCATGGCATGGGTGTAGTCTATGACACTCGGGTAAAGGAGTTTACGGAAGAGGTGGACATTGTGTCCAGGTATTCACACCGAAGTGCAGCTCCTCGTCAAGCACCTACTGGGTTCGAGCCTTCTACTTCAGTCACCCCTGCTCCCGCTCCTCTTTCTTCGGAGCAACAACAGAGTCCAGCTCCTGATGCTTAGATCAAGTTGTTTGTGGACTTGTTTTTTCTCTGTTGGTTTCTTTCAAATTCCAATGAATTGTAACTAGTACGATCATTTTATAATATATACACATCAAGTTTATTTTCACTTACTTGGAGTACTGTATGATCTTTTTGATCTCTCGGTAGGGTATCTTGCCCCCACAGTTTGCCATGCACTTAACTTATAGTTTTTGGATGGCGTACTGGTGTATATTTTTAGCTTTTGAGTCTGTATCTCTGAGGTCGGCTAGATTTTGTGTCTTGCAGACTTAAAAAAGTTCATCCTTGAAAATTTTTCCGAGCCCATCCTGCGAAGCTCAGTTCGAGTCTGTCCTGCTAACTTTGTTGAGTCCGACTTGCAGAGCTTAGTTTGTCTTCCTGCAGACTTAATAAATTTGGCTGAGTCCGACCTGTGGAGCTCAGTTTGTTTGTCCTGCAGACTTGAAAAGTTTGCCCTTTGCAAACTTGCTGAGTCTGACCTGCAGAGCTCATGGTTGAGTCCAACCTTTAGAGTTAACACTTGAATGTATTGCTGAGTTCGTCCTATGAAGCTCAGTCATTCTGTCCTGTAGACTTATGATTTTTTGCTGAGCCCGACCTGTGGAGCTCAGTTGTCACCCGACCTGTGGAGCTCAGTTGTCAGTACTGTTTACTTATCATTTTTTATGAGTCCTTTCTACGGAGCTTAGTTGTCAGTCCTGCTGACTTATAATTTTTGTTGAGTCTGATCTGCGGAGTGTTAGGAAATCTAAGCGGGAGCGCAGCGGAATTTAAAAATTTATTTCCTTTTAACCATGATCGACTTCGTTTAAGCAACAAGCATAAAAGAAGTAGACTAAGAGAATTCCTTGGATGATCTAAAATAGATCTTCGCTTTGTCTACGGTTGTAGTTTCTGCACAAAGCCGCCCAAGTGTTCGGCCTCTACCGCTAGTCCACACGAACAACCCGCCGGAATCCACCATTGGATTGCTACTAGAAAAACCCGGTTGCTAGACCGGCCATTTCTCTCTATTTAAACACTCTCTAGGAAGCTCTTTTATTTTTCACAAGAATTATTAACTCTTGGAATTGTGATGATACAAAAAAGCTTGACACCCACCTCCTATTTATAATGAAGGTGACGCCCCAATGTAGTCTCAATCTGATTGAGAGAAGATTCCTTATGGATTGAGGAGAAATAAAACATTTTCCTAATAAAATAAGAAAAGTATCATTGATTGATTTATCTCATTTAATTTAATATCTCAAATTAAATATTTTCAAGATATTGTAAATATCTAATATTGATTATCTTTATCATATTACCATAAATCAATTTACACTTGTGTGTAAATATATATACATTAATATCTAATATTAATATTTGATAATACTATTAATTAATTTACAAAATCCATGTGTATCTTTATACACATAATTTCACCCATGTGCCATAAATTGGTATCCTGAATATTCTCAATTAATTAATATAATACTATTATTAATTAATTCGCAAAATACATGTATATCATATATACATATATATTTCGACACTTACATATACATTATGTGTATATTTAATTAATCAACATAATTAATATCTTGTATTTAATTTATATATAATAAATAAATTCCACCATATTAATTTATCACTATAACACTTTATAGTCGATATAAACGTTCCTTATTTGGTTATCACTATAACCGCATTTTAATCCGGCTAGATGTACTTATGTGTGTGACTCGATAGGCTTCCGAATATGTTGGCCGTAGGCACAAAGTGCATTTACTAAAATACCCTTCATACGTAACGATCACAGAATATCGTCTAGAAACACACCGTGACCCCAAATCATTGGAAGAGTCAAATGCAATGACTACTACCTTTCATGTGAAATGGTTACCGTGTAAATAGAATCCTATCACTGTTACAATATCCATACGGTCGTATCTCGAGTGTCAATACATTAACAACCGTATCTCATAATCTAGATATCATACTCTCTCGAAGTAACTCATTTACTCTCACTTTGGAAAGATTCACGAAAGCTAGACATTCCTCATAAGAAGGCCCTTTCAGATATTTACTTTTATTCATAGGATACGCGATTTCCGGATGAGTAACATGAATCCTACGCATGCTTCAGTATGACACCAATCACGACCGCATGATCGCCCCATGGCTAGGGGAAACCTCAATAGTGTCAAACTATGACAATCCACACCGTGATTCCATGAAGACTCCGGTCTTAGAATAATTACACAACCTCCACATAGTGCGACACTTAATAAAGTAAGTGGGTCAGTCTAACGTACGCATTCTCTAATACACGTCCACGTACAGTCCAAGTGTCTCTACACTTTGATAGACGAGATCTATCCCTACCTTCAATAAGATATAAGACATCGAATACGTGCTAGTCTAATCGTAGTATTAATGTCCCATTTAATAGCACATACGACTGGAGACATTTAAGTATCAAACCTTTCAAATTGAGTCGAGATGTCATCAACCATAATCACCATTATGATTTCTCTTTCACAGTTTGACACTAGGGACGTTATCATATATACAATATCATAATTGTTCCATTAAATGAACAAATATATAATAACATAAAAGCCATTTAATATATGTACAAACATAAAGAAATAGTAGAAATGATCCGACACGGTCGGATCCGGTCCAACCCGATTGGGTTTAGGACACTATTCCAACACGAAGCTCAGTTGTCAGTCCTACTGACTTATAATTTTTGCTGAGTCCGTCTTGCGGAGCTCAGTTATCAGTCTTGCTGACTAATGATTTTGGGTGAGTCTGTACTGCGGAGCTCAGAGGTCAGTCCTGCTGACATAATTTTTGCTGAGTCCGACCTGTAGAGCTTAGTGGTCAGAACCGCTGACATAATTTTTGCCGAGTCCCACCTACGGAGTTTTGTGGTCAGTCCTGCTGGAATAATTTTTGTTGAGTCCGACATGCGGAGCTCAGTGATCAATCCTGCTGACTTACCGAGTTTGACTTTTGCAAAATTTACGCATGTGTGTTTGTCCTGCAAACTTAATCAAATCCATTATGCATAATGGGAAACAAAAATATTTTAGAAGCAACACAAAACATAGTACTCCATTGATACAAATTTATTCAAGCATTCTCAAAATAACCTTTATGAAATTGCGAAGATTGAAACAAGTTATAAAGGCCCGGATCCTGTCCTGGACATAGAACCTGTGAAGATTGTTGGAATGCCAGCTTCATGGAATGGTCTTGCTATTAGAATTAGCCTCTGAGGGATCTCCTAGATCCTTCCCTTTTTGGACTACTTCCTAGATAATGCCCTGTAGGGCTGGTCCACCAACGACAGCTGGTTGTTCCTCCAGTGCTTGTTGTGCCGGATTTAAAGCGGTTTTTGCTCCTTGCTGAGACTGGTTAGTGTTGGTGGGATCTGTTGCCACCCCTCGTTCAACACTTTGACCACCATCATTGGCGGTTTCCCCTAGTGTTTTATTGTTATTCTTTTTTGGTGGCATGATGATCTTGAATAGCTGTCAGTAGGAGGCCCTAATTCTAGCGCCAATTTGGTAATGCTGGGAATCGTCTAGTCATAATTTCGGGGCCTATTTTACCTAGTGACATTTGAACAAGATTTAGACCTAGAAAATGGGGGTGGTTTTGTATATTTTTAGACTGAGCCTGATATTATGTAATCCTAAGTTGCCTACGTATCCTGTAATTGTTCAGAAATCAAGTATCTTCGTAGATCTTGGGATCGTTTATATAGAGGGGCTTGTGCCCTGGGAATGCATGTGTCCTGTCCATGTTGGACTCTTATTTTGTATCCACCAAGGATTGGATCAAACCATGTGTATCCCGTGATTTTAGGAGATAATTACGGTATTTGAATAAAAAGAACCGAGCATTTATGGCTGATGATTCTTTCCATGTTTATCTTGTAGATTATGCACGTGGGCTATTTTGTCGGATTAGCTCTAGCCGACCTGCGTCGAGCCCCTGAGGCCGCAATGGCCCGAACTGCGCTGACCCAACTCTGTTGCGCCTTGATGAACCTGCGGTGGACTGAGCAGTAAGCCAGGCCAATCTCTCACCTGGGTTCAGATATTCCCTTAGGTTTAGAGTGGGGATCCTAGCCATTAATGTTATAGTTTCATTTAAGGTGTTATAAAACGGATGGAGATAACTTCAGATGCAAGAAACAGAAACAGAAGCAATCAAACATAAACAATCAAAAGGAGAAAACAGAAACAAGAAGAACACAGATTTAATGTGGAAAACCCCTCAGTGGGAGAGGTAAAAAACCACGGGCAGAAAAGAGATATTTTATTATGCACTAAAATTTACAGATTTCAACACATCCGGACAATGAGACAACAACTGTATTTATAGGCACAAATCCCTAAACCCTAGCCGCAAGGAATCTTTGTCTGATGCACCCTAAATACCCCTACACGTGTCCTCCTTTTAATGACACTGTATAGCTGTCACATAACAGAATTATCAGATTTGGGACCCTGCTGTATTCCAGTACTCAGCAGACTATCACCCTGCTGATAGTTACCCTGTTGGCAGAAGCTCAGTAGACTTCACCCTACTGGCGCACATAATTGAATACCCTTCTCAGCTGTCCATCACACAGTTGAGTCTTCAGATTGGTTCCACCAGATGTAGAGTTTAAGTCACTTTACTGACAAATCTCCACCTTGACTTCAACTCTCACTAGAGTCAAACAGATTCCATAACCAGATGTACTTGTACCAGATGCATTCATCAATGCCAGATGTACTTGTACCAGACTATCTCCTCAGCATCCACTCCACTGATCTGCCCTCAGTAGAGTTTCCAGAAACAGATTATAAGCTTTGAATATTCAGTAAGTCCAGGCAAAGCTGAAACTTACTCTGATGAACTGGTTTAGTGAACATGTCAGCAGGATTATCCTTGGTGCTGATCTTTTTCACTACAACCCTCTTCTCATTCCTCAAGAAATGATACCTGACATCAATATGCTTGGTTCTCTCATGATGAACCTGATCCTTGGCTAAACATATTGCACTTAGATTGTCACAATATATATCAGCCTGATCCTGATGCAACCCCAAATCACTGACTAGCCCTTTCAACCAGATACCCTCCTTAGCTGCTTCAGTAAGAGCCATGTATTCTGCTTCAGTAGTTGATAAGGCTACTGTAGCCTGAAGAGTAGCTTTCCAGCTGACCACTGCATTTCCCAATGTAAACACATAACCAGTCATTGATCTTCTACTGTCAACATCACCTGTATAATCAACATCACAGTAGCCGGTGACCAGAATAGTATCACCTTGTTCGGTAAAAACTCGTTTTAAATTTATAAACCGAAACACCCCAAGTATAAGGTTCGTAGTATAGGGTGTTAACGGGTCATCCTAAGGGAGTGGAATGTTTATCGGTTTAAAGTGCAATAATTAAATCAATTATGTCACGAATATTAACTAAAACTAGATTTAAACTAATTAAACTAGGGTTTATACTAATTATTAAATAATGAACAGTAAAAACGATGATGAATAGTAAATTCGCAGAAAAATAACAATTAACAACTAGGGTTCCTAAAATAACTAAACTCAACAAACAAAGTTGATGACGAACGAATTGGTTTATCAAATAATTAAAACAACGGCAAGGCAACGAGAATCCACCAATCAACCAACCCAACCCCAACTAGATGGCAAGTTAAAGATACGATTTTTAGTAATGATCTATCACGAATTCGATTAAATTCCTTTAAACAAATTCTAGGGTTTCGTTTCCTTTTTCAAGCAAAACTAAACGGCATGCAAAACAAGATCACGAGATTGTCTCCAATACTCTACTCAATTAATTATAAACGATCTCTCGAATTACAACTAATTGCATCAATTGAAAAGATCAAAGCTTGAACAATATTCTCATATAAATTCAATCAAAAAGATAGTTTGATCGATCTCTCGATTCAAATAAAACATAAACAATATAACAATATCCAATTGATGAAAAAAATCATAAATTTAACTCACTAAGATATAGCTAAAAATCCTCTAGTTGGTGCGGTTGTTGATTGGTTTCCTCCGTTGTCCCACCGCGGATTGCTTAGCCAACAATCATCTTCGAACTCCCAAGCAAGATTGAAAGAAAGAGACTCATATTTTTGTGTGATGTGATGCTTTTTTCTGTGTGTAAAATTCTGCGTGTTCTTTTCTGCTCGAATGGTGCTGCTTATATAGAAGTTTCGGCCGACATAAGGAAGGATCTAGAAAAATACGTCGATTTTTCAGCTTCGGGCCTCGGTCAACCGACTTAAGACACTCGGTCGACCGAATAGCATGGCTCAGTCGACCGAGCCTACCCTTTTACGCGTTTTCACTCTGCTGCTTCGTATACCGTGTTTCCCACTTCACTCTTTCGATCTGATCTGATTTATCCTCTCTTCAATGCTCCGATTTTCTTCTTTATTTTGAAATCACTTGATTGAATGAGATTAATCTTCTCCATTAATGATATCCCCATGCATATCTTTTAATTTTCCGCAAAATTGTTGTTACACCAAGTCATCGAATAATAATAATAATAAAAATGTGTAACAAAAATAACATTTAAACTCAACATTTCCTCATAATTAAATTATAACCCCTCAATAACCATTATAGGAATTTATCGGTTAAAACACGCTTTTCTCATGTATTTCCTATTAAAAATAAGGTAAATTGTTTAGGGATTAAGCCCGAAAATATAGTAAAATATACCCTAAACAAGGTATATTTGCAAACACTTGACGCATTTTCTGTGTGTTTTTCTCACAGAAAATATAGTAAAAATATTTTACTATATTTTTTGTAAAATATAGTAAAAGGTATATAGTAAAATATACCCTAAACGGTTAAAACACGCTTTTCTCACGTTATTTTTTGCAAACAACGCTTTTTCTGTGTGTTTCCAGCTGACCACTGCATTTCCCAATGTAAACACATAACCAGTCATTGATCTTCTACTGTCAACATCACCTGTATAATCAACATCACAGTAGCCGGTGACCAGAATAGTATCACCTCCATAAATGAGACCAACATCAACTGTACCTCTCAGGTACCTGAATATCCTTTTAACAGCTTTCCAGTGTTCCTTTCCAGGTTGAGCCATAAACCTGCTGACAACACTGACTGCCTGAGCCAGATCAGGCCTAGTGCAAACCATGGCATACATCAGACTGCCAACTGCACTAGCATAGGGAACTTTTGACATATACTCCTTCTCTTCAGCTGACTGTGAAGCATAAACAGACAAATAAACATTTGATGCCATAGGAGTATCTATTGGTTTTGCAGCAGACATCCCAAACTTGGCCAATATCTTCTGCACATAACCCTGCTGAGACAAGAATAATTTCTTCTGACTTCTATCTCTCCAGATCTCCATCCCCAAGATTTTCTTGGCTGCACCTAAATCCTTCATTTCAAATTCAGCACTGAGAAGGTTCTTCAGATTTTGAATATCAGACTTCCTTGTAGTAGCAATCAACATGTCATCCACATACAAAACAAGATAGCTATGTGATCCATCTTTCAGCAGACTGTGGTATACACAACAGTCATAAGGACTTCTGTTGTAACCCTGCTGAAGCATAAAACTGTCAAACCTTTTATACCACTGCCTTGGAGCTTGCTTCAAACAATACAATGATTTCTTCAGCTTGCAAACATAATTTTCCTTGCCAGGAACTTGAAAACCCTCAGGCTGAGTCATGTATATCTCCTTATCCACCTCACCATGTAGAAAAGCAGTTTTCACATCTAATTGCTTAAGTTCCAGATCCTGCTGTGCCACCATTGCTAGTAACACCCTGATTGAAGTGTGTCTGACCACCGGTGAAAATATTTCATCAAAGTCAACCCCTTCCTTTTGACTGAATCCTCTTGCAACCAAACGTGCCTTATACCTGACCCCTTCTGCCTTAGTTATTCCTTCATTTTTCTTGAAAACCCATTTACAAGTCACAACTCCCTTGTCAGTAGGCTGTTTGACTAATTCCCAAGTCTGATTCTTCAGTAATGACTCCATTTCATCTCCCATGGCAGCATGCCACTGAGATGCTTCTGTACATGTCACTGCTACCCTGTAAGTAGTAGGTTCAGCAACCTCTACTTCTTCTGCAACTTGGAGTGCATATCCAGCCAAATCATCATATCCATATCTCCTTGGAGGTATCCCAACATTAGTTCTTCTAGGCCTGCTGGCAGCTAGACTCTGCTGATCAATGTTTGTATGACGCCCTGCTGAGGTCTCAGTAGGCTGGCTTGGATCAGATTCTGGTTCATTATCCAGATTAGTATAGTGTTGATTTTGATCCACTGATTGTTGCATATCAGTAGACTCCACCTGAAGCTCCAACTGTTTCTCAACACTATCAGATTCAGCACTGGTTTCAGACTCAGTAGACCTCCCCACTGATGAGTTTAACATAGAATTTTCATCAAACACAACGTCCCTGCTGAGGATTACACTGGACTCTGCTGATGACCAAATTCTGTATCCTCTCACTCCATCACCATACCCCACAAACATTCTTGGCTCTTGGCTCCAACTTCCCTTCACTAACATGATAGTAAGCTGTACTTCCAAAAACCCTTAGAACTGAGTAGTCAGCAGGCTTGCCTGACCACATCTCAAATGGTGTCTTGAGATTGATTCCTGTGTGAGGGCTCCTGTTGATTAAGTAGCAAGCTGTCTTAACAGCCTCTGCCCAAAATCTCCTTGATAAACCAGATTGAGAAAGCATACATCTTGCCCTCTCCAGTAGAGTTTGATTTATCCTTTCAGCTACACCATTCCGCTGAGGTGTATTCTTTACAGTATGACGTCTGGCAATACCCTCAGCTGCACAAAATGAATCAAAATCCGTCCAGCAGAATTCCAGACCATTATCTGTACGAAGCTTCTTGATTTTCTTGCCTAACTGATTCTCCACTAGGGCCTTCCACTGCTTGAAGTTATTGAATGCATCACTTTTGTTCTTCATCATCACCACCCAAGTCATCCTTGAATAGTCATCTATAAATGACACAAAATATCAATGACTACTCAATGACTCAACTTTTGATGGACCCCAGCAGTCTGAATGGATATAATCAAGTGATGCCTTTGTGTTGTGCAACCCTGCTGATGACGGTCAAATTATACCCTTAAATGTCATCAACATTATCCTTAAATCGAGATTAATAATGTATATTTCATATTGAATCACTCGTTTATATTTATTATTTAATGTTAAGTGATTATTAATATGATATTTGGTATTTAGCTGTTTTTATTATTAAAGGGCCGATTTATTGTGCTATAAATGTTTATTTTGTAGATCACGACAAATCGAGAGGATTAATGTCATTCAATCAATGGTCTCAAGATAATAGAGGAAGAAAATCAGAGCATTAAATGAAAGATTAATCAGATCAACACGCAAGCGTGCAGTGGGGAGCAAGATAGACGAGAAAAACGATTAACATGTGCAAAGTTAGGTTCGGTCGACCGAGCCTATAGCTTCGGTCGACCGAGTGAGGAGCTTCAGTTGACCGAGTGTGTCATCTCGGTCACTTATCAGATTTTTTCGTATTTACCTTCTAGATCCTTCATAAGTCGGCAGAAACTCCTATATAAGCAGCAGCTACGAGAAATTGTAAATGATCCCTTCATTCTTTCTTCAATCTTACAATTCATAATACAACTTTGATACAATGGTTTCCAGCAATTTAAGGGCTGCAATATGTAAGCCTTTATTTTCTGTTTCTTTATTTTAAGTAATTAGTCCCTCCCCATTATGCTTTATCGTTTGAGTTAGTTAATCATAGCTAGATGATGTAGATCTAGGCTATGACGTTGGAAAGGTGGCGATACCTTGTCTATGAGGATCCCATAACCTACGTCATACACTTAGTATTTATCCATGAATCTGCATTGTTTAATTAATGTGTATCTAAGTTAGTTTATATGAATGCTTTACGAATTACTGTTTAATCCGTTGTGTATGATGAAACGCTGAGAGATACGTTCAGGGATGTAATCTGGGGGAAAAAGACCATTTGGTCGACCGAGCCCAGCTATTCGGTCGACCGAGCCCCCTGTTCATCCGTTAAATAGCCACGTTTTATGGTTAGGTTAACTTAATAGAATTTATCATCTCAGTAGGTATGGCTACGGCTACATTGCTCGTCTGTTTTAATTAGCGTATGATTAGGAAATACCAATATAGGGCTCCTAGGTTGGCTCATGAATGATCTTCCGGGACTTTCAGCGAGATCTAGGTAGGTTTTGTATTTGGGAATTGAGCTCGCCTAGTTATACGTAAATCGTAGATTAACATGAGACCGTGCAGGTAAATGTTAATAGGACAGAGACTGATGCGATCGTTTAGGAAGTACGCCTAACCATAGGAATGTTTCCTAGACGAGGTGTACGGTCAATATCGGCATCCTTAGAGTCGTATGCGTGTGAGTTATATGAGATGGAGGCACTTAAAAGGCGAAGTCACGTAACAATATCACAGTGATCTAGTGACCTACCGGTGCTAAGTCAAGTTAAAGAGGATGACTCCCGTAGCCAATCTAAGATAGATACAAACGGATTGACAGTTAATAAGTTCAGTTTATTATATAAATTATCTAGGTCCAAACGATAAAGACTATAATTGGGGAGGTTAATTACGTTGTGTCGAGTTGTGTCTTTACCTTTCTTGTCTTATGTTGGTCGTAGACCGCCTCTATGTCCTTGACATGTTTAATTAATTGTTTGTATATAAAATGATCCACAATTGGTTCCCTGTGGGATCGACCTTGATTCACTATAGCTATACTACGATGGGCCTAGTCCTCTTGCTAGTATTGGTTTATGGTGGTCCAGTATTTTATAACCTGATTGACCCCGATCAAGTTTTTGGCGCCGTTGCCGGGGAACCAACGGTCAATTTTATATATAAATAATTTTCTTATTCATGTCAAGTTTTCTGTTTTAGAGTCTGTTTTTACGGTTTGAGTCCATCTGGTTGTCTGCTCTGTCTGAAAATTCCAGATTCTTAAAATAAAAAAAATAAAAAATAAAAAAATAAAAAAAAATATATAGAAAATTTTTTTATTCGGTAGACCGAGAGACCTCATTCGGTCGACCGAGAATTTATTTTTGTTTTGTTCTGGTTCTATTTTCTGGAATTTCGTGTGTCTGTTTATCCCCGTATGTTTAATCCGTAGGTCTGACAGCAGCATGGGAAACCATGTTAAAATCAGTCTACGGTCTGTTTTTTTTTTCTTCTGTTTGCAGAAACCAGGGAAGCAATAATCTGAGTCAGTAATTTTTCAAGGGCGCTGAGAAAATAACCCAGCAAACATGTGGAGCTACGAATCTAAGATGGGAAAAGCGATGAAAGCAATACCATTAAAGCACAAAGATGGCTCCGAAAAAATCTTAAAGGCTTAAATTCTTCGTGGTACAATGTTGAAGGCAAGGTACTACCTTTTTTTTGCTTATGTTTTACTACCTTTTGGTTTTTTTGAGCATAAGTTAGCCTATACATGAATCTTAGTAAGAATCTTTGCCCGGAGTGGTTTGTAAGATTAATTTTATTAGTGTGGAAGGTTCTGCCCCAAATCTGTCTCATCTAGAGGGTGGTAGGAAACATGTAGTCGTTGAAAGGAAGCAGTGAATAAAGAGTTCCTCGTAGTTCTGTTAAAATCTCATTGTCCTATGCATGAGATTGCTTCTACTGGCCAGGGGAGCAACAAATTGTGTAGTTTAAGCATTCACAATCTAAAGAAGACGTTGAGTTTTGAGAGAACACCATCTTCTGCTTTCGTTGAGTTTTATGGTGATGGCTTCTCGGTGAATCCACCTTAAACAGAAACGAGATTACGCTTTGGGGTGACAATTTAGAAATCGCAGAATCGTAGTACATGGGTTCGGAAATGGTCTAACCATGGCTGGGCGAGTTCAACCGAGCTTCGGCTCAATCGACTCCCCTCCACGTGTGATGTATGTTACAGCAGTTCGACAAGACTTAGCATAGCCGATAAGCCTTCGGGCTAAACGGGGCTTATCTTGACGGATTGGCCTAAACTGTCACATATGTTCCAACGAATAAGACGGCGTAGGCTTGCCTACATAACCGACCTTATTCGGAGTACTTTGATTAATTGTTTCTTATTGTCAAGGCCAAAAAACCGTAATTTTAACTGATTTTCTTAGAATTCACTAATTCCTAAAACGAGAGCCGAAGTAAGAGCTTTGTATAAATGGTATGGATAAATGTAGTTTCCTAGGTCTCACAACTAAGAGAAGGGTATTAATCCGCAAAAGCAACAAGCCCACCTCTTATAGTGCGCGAAGGGTCAAAGTCTGGCGATCCAAGAATGATAACTGACAAGGATAATTTTTTGGAAAGTCGAGCTGAGGACTTTAAACTCAGAACTATTTCTTTAAAACCCTTAGGATTTCTTTTTAGGATTATAGGTTTTGTTTTCTTTGAGTCAAATAAAAGTAACGTGACATATGTTGAGGTTTTTTATTTTGCCGTGTTCCGATGGCCATTGGGCTAAGGATGTGCAAAACTTTTTTACTCAATATAGGCCACGTGAAATAGAGTTCCGTAGGAGAGTCGAGAAATTGCTAAAGAAAAAGAAATTTAGCAATCCACCTTAAGATGGAAGCATTAAGAGAGCTTGAGAATTACTGAAAATGTAACAGAGAATGATTGGTGCGAACAAGAACAATTTTGGTCAACTTCCAAAACTTTTTAGAATGGCGATCCGAGTAAAAATCCAAAGTAGTGTGCAATTCATTCTGCAATTATCCTTATCTTTCCCTTTACACTTTTTCACCTTCAAACTTTTCGATCCTCTCACCAATCTGCCCCAACCGTTCACATTTCTTACCATTCTTTCATCGCCTCTCTTTCTTTCCATCCGTTTCACTCTCCCACCCAATCTCAATGCCTTAACCATTTTCAACCCACCCATAAACACAATTTCTTACCCGTCCTTTATCTTTTCTTCCCATCCTTATGTGTATCTTTTTCTAAACCCATCATACTCTCAACCTCCATTTTGTTTACAAAATACCTTTGTGTTGCGGAATTTGAAATATTGCTAAGCTTTAATGATAATTTTTTATCATTTTGATTTTCATGATCCTAGTTGGGGGAAGTGTAGCTCTGACCCTAGCTAGATTTTAAAGGTTTTTGGTTCGATCAAAGTACAACTTCTCTTTCTACCGGAAGTTTTAAATTTCACATTTTTTCCGTCTATTCCGGCATGTCTAGATGATCCGTTTTGTTCTACATTATCTCACCGATCCGACCTTGTTGATGACGGTTATGACTTTTACGTGATACATTGGGTTATTAGTAATTTCGGGGAGTAGCTACATCTCCCTAAGTTGTTGATATCCAATGCAAGCGAGAAGTTTCTGCGCTAAGTATTTGATTTTATCTTTAGTCTATAGGTCGCATTCAATCTGTTATACCTTACCAAGTTTCTCTTTTCCTGGATTGAATATCTTTTCGATCGAGTCACCCTCGTGTTTTCCCACGTCGGGTAATGCTTTTTGATCTTTGTCTTCTCCACTCAGTTTTAAGAATAATTAGGCGGTGGAGGTTGTAGATGAAGCCTACCATCTTTAGTTGCTTGTTTATTTTTCTTTCTATTTAGTATTTTTCTTTTTGGTTTCCCGTGTCATTGGTTGTATAAAATAAAGTGGCTTAAACTGTTTTTAGGTATTTATACCTCATTAGTGCCACATTATTTTATAAGTTCCATAGACATGGTATTTGACGGTTTCGTGGAGTTTGTCTGCTTATACAGGTTTTCACTTGCTTCTCCACAACGTGCTGAAATTTACTCCGATCTTTTTCCTTTACTTGAGAGCCGTTTCCAGAGCTAAGTCTTTTTCTTAACTTCTCATTTATTTTTGTCATTGAGGACACTGCCATGTTTAAGTGGGGGGTAGGAGACTTAGCCATGTTATGTTTTGAATGAAACGGCACATGATTGAAAAAAAAAATTGAATAAATGCCACATTATTTATCTCGTACCCTTAGAATTGTGAGTTCCTAGCTAAGAATTGATAGGAAAGGAACCAAGTTTCATGAGTACGTGATCATTTTATACTTATGTTAAGTAAATTTAAGGATATTCATGCCCGTTTTTGCAAGTAGTTATTTATTATTCAATTACTCAATCAGTGAATCGAGTATACCGCGCAAATCATAATAACTGAAGAAATTATGTGTACATTGCATAGATGATTGGTTATGTAGACTTAGTGTCGATACTTATTGGCTGATGTATTCTTATCTTTTTGCCAACAAAAGCGGAGTAATAAGCTTGAGACGTACCTGTGTTTTAGCAAAATGTTAGACACTGGGCTTGTAGTAACATTACCAAAGTAGCCCCGTGCTTGTGGTAATATTCGATGCTATACATGATCTAAGATAGGGGGATACTTTAAAAAGTTTTCTTCCTTGAGATTGATAGTATTTAAAAAATATGAATATATGAAAAGAATATTCAACTCTTTAAGAGGCTTTGAGTAATACTCGGTCTCCAAGTCCAAAATCCCTATAGATACGCTCTTGCTTATTGCTCTAGTGCTCTAACCATTGCGAGGCATAAGAAGTATGAATGCTGAGGTTGGTAGGTTGAGATTGCAAAGTTAGCATAAACTCTAATCTTGCCACGAATATATAAAACTAAATGCACATGCACACATCACTTCGATTCATAGTAAGTAGTGAATAATGGATATCTTATGAGCATGACTAGTATGAGTTGACTTGAGTTTCTTGTGTAAGTATGATTTGACCATGGAAAATGTTGTCTTGGGGAATGACTTATTAATGCTTTGTTCGGGACGATCAACGTCTAAGTGGGGGGTAGTTGATGACGGTCAAATTATAAATGTCATCAACATTATCCTTAAATCGAGATTAATAATGTATATTTCATATTGAATCACTTGTTTATATTTATTATTTAATGTTAAGTGATTATTAATATGATATTTGGTATTTAGCTGTTTTTATTATTAAAGGGCCGATTTATTGTGCTATAAATGTATATTTTGTAGATGACGACAAATCGAGAGGATTAATGTCATTCAATCAATGGTCTCAAGATAATAGAGGAAGAAAATCGGAGCATTAAATGAAAGATTAATCAGATCAACACGCAAGCGTGCAGTGGGGAGCAAGATAGACGAGAAAAACGATTAACATGTGCAAAGTTAGGTTCGGTCGACCGAGCCTATAGCTTCGGTCGACCGAGTGAGGAGCTTTGGTTGACCGAGTGTGTCATCTCGGTCACTTATCCGATTTTTTCGTATTTACCTTTTAGATCCTTCATAAGTCGGCAGAAACTCCTATATAAGCAGCAGCTACGAGAAATTGTAAATGATCCCTTCATTCTTTCTTCAATCTTACAATTCATAATACAACTTTGATACAATGTAGAATAATTTGAGGGTTTCCAGGAATTTAAGGGCTGCAATATGTAAGCCTTTATTTTCTGTTTCTTTATTTTAAGTAATTAGTCCCTCCCCATTATGCTTTATCGTTTGAGTTAGTTAATCATGGCTAGATGATGTAGATCTAGGCTATGACGTTGGGAAGGTGGCGATACCTTGTCTATTTGGATCCCATAACCTACGTCATACACTTAGTATTTATCCATGAATCTGCATTGTTTAATTAATGTGTATCTAAGTTAGTTTATATGAATGCTTTACGAATTACTGTTTAATCCGTTGTGTATGACGAAACGCTGAGAGATACGTTCAGGGATGTAATCTGGGGGAAAAAGACCATTCGGTCGACCGAGCCCAGCTATTCGGTCGACCGAGCCCCCTGTTCATCCGTTAAATAGCCACGTCTTTATGGTTAGGTTAACTTAATAGAATTTATCATCTCAGTAGGTATGGCTACGGCTACGTTGCTCGTCTGTTTTAATTAGCGTATGATTAGGAAATACCAATATAGGGCTCCTAGGTTGGCTCATGAATGATCTTCCGGGACTTTCAGCGAGATCTAGGTAGGTTTTATATTGACGGTCAAATTATACCCGTAAAAGTCATCAACGTTGACCTTAAATCGAGATTAATAATACGCATTTTATATTAAATCACACGTTTATATTTAATATTTAATGTTATGTGATTTATATTATGTAAATTGGTATTTACTCGTTGTTATCCGATTTACTGTGCGATTAATGTTTATTTTACAGATCATTACAAATCGAGAAGATTAGTGTCATTCAATCAATTATCTCAAGATAAGGAAGGAAGGAAATCGGAGCATTAAATGAGAGATTAATTGGATCAACATGCAAGCGTGCAGTGGGGAGCAAGACAGATGAAAAAAAGTGTAGAATGGGCAACTTTTAGGTTCGGTCGACCGAGCCATCACACTCGGTCGACCGAGGCTCAGGTTTGGGGCAGTTTTAGGGTTTTATCGAGTCTATCTTCTAGAACCTCCCTAAGTCGGCAAAACCTCCTATATAAGCAGTAGCTTCGAGAAATTGTAAAGGATCCATTCATTCAATAATTCATTCATTCATTAGAATACTCTTCATATCTTGTAGCAATGTAGAATAATTTGAAGGTTTCCAGAGTTTAAGGGCTGCAAATTATGTAAGCCTTTATTTTCTGTTTCATTCTTTTAAGTAAGGAGTCCCCCCCAATTATGATTTATCGTTTGAGTTGATTATTCATAGCTAGATGATGTAGATCTAGGTTATGTCGTTATGGATGTGGCGAAGCCTTGTCTATGAGGATCCCATAACCTACGTCATCTACTTAGTTTCTATCCATGAATCTGCATTGTTTAATTAATGTGTATCTGTGTTAGTTTATATGAATACTGTGCGAATTACTGTTTAATCTGTTCTGTATGATGAAACGCTGAGAGATATATTCTAAGATGTATTCTGGATTGAAATCGTTCGGGTGACCGAAAGGTGTCATTCGGTCGACCGAGGCCTGTTTCATCAGTTATTTCTGCCACGTCGTTATGGTAGGGTTAGCCTAGTTGAATTTATTATCTCAGTAGGTATGGCTATGGCTACGTTACTCGCTTAGTTTAATTAAAACGTGTAAAAAGGAAATACCAATATAAAACTCTCAGGTAGGCTTATGAATTGCTCTTCACGGACGTTCAGCGTTATCTAGGTAGGTTTATATTCGGGAATTGCATGCACCTGCTTATACGTACGTCGTAGATTAGCATGAGACTATAACTTGGTAATTGCTAGTTGGACGAGAGCTTGAGTAATCGTTTAGGAAGTATAAGTACACCTAACCATAGGAATGTTGCCTAGACGAGGTGTACGATTAATATCGGCATCCTTAGTAGCGTAAGCGTGCAAGTTATATGAGATGGATACCCAAAAGGTGAAGTCACGTAATGTAGCACAGTGATCTAGCAACCTAACCGGTGCTAAGTCAAGTTAAAGAGGACGACTCCCGTAGCCAATCTAAGATAGATACAAATGGATTGACAGTTAATAAGTTCAGTTTATTATATAAATTATCTAGGTCCAAACGATAAAGACTATAATTGGGGAGGTTAATTACGTTGTGTCGAGTCGTGTCTTTACCTTTCTTGTCTTATGTTGGTCGTAGACCGCCTCTATGTCCTTGACATGTTTAATTAATTGTTTGTATATAAGATGACCCACAATTGGTTCCCTGTGGGATCGACCTTGATTCACTATAGCTATACTACGATGGGCCTAGTCCTCTTGCTAGTATTGGTTTATGGTGGTCAAGTATTTTATTACTTGATCTACGTCATCAAGGGCTCCTAGGTTGGCTCATGAATGATCTTCCGGGACTTTCAGCGAGATCTAGGTAGGTTTTGTATTTGGGAATTGAGCTCGCCTAGTTATACGTAAACTGTAGATTAACATGAGACCGTGCAGGTAAATGTTAATAGGACAGAGACTGATGCGATCGTTTAGGAAGTACGCCTAACCATAGGAATGTTGCCTAGATGAGGTGTACGGTCAATATCGGCATCCTTAGAGTCGTAAGCGTGTGAGTTATATGAGATGGAGGCACTTAAAAGGCGAAGTCACGTAACAATATCACAGTGATCTAGTCACCTACCGGTGCTAAGTCAAGTTAAAGAGGATGACTCCCGTAGCCAATCTAAGATAGATACAAACGGATTGACAGTTAATAAGTTCATTTTATTATATAAATTATCTAGGTCCAAACGATAAAGACTATAATTGGGGAGGTTAATTACGTTGTGTCGAGTCGTGTCTTTACCTTTCTTGTCTTATGTTGGCCGTAGACCGCCTCTATGTCCTTGACATGTTTAATTAATTGTTTGTATATAAAATGATCCACAATTGGTTCCCTGTGGGATCGACCTTGATTCACTATAGCTATACTACGATGGGCCTAGTCCTCTTGCTAGTATTGGTTTATGGTGGTCAAGTATTTTATAACCTGATTGACCCCGATCACCTGCTGAGAACTTACTTCTGTGCAACTTCCCAAACACACAATGTTCACAAAAGTCCAGATTCTTAACCTTATATCTCCCAAGAAAACCTGCTGAAGAAAGAACCTGCATGCCCTTTTCACCCATGTGACCAAGTCTCATGTGCCACAGCTGAGTCTGCTGAGACTTGTGAACTGCTGAGGATGCAACAACAGCAGTGCCAGATACAGTAGATCCTTGTAATATATACAAGGTTCCCCTCTTGATGCCTTTGAGGACTACAACTGAATCTTTGAAGACATTCAGCTGTCCACATTCACCCTTGAAATTGAACCCCTTGCTGTCCAGTAGACTGGGAGATACCAAATTCTTGGTCATCTGTGGAACATGTCTTACATCCTTCAGTATACAGAATTTACCATCCTCTGTCCTTAACTTTACTGAGCCAATTCCCACAACTTTGCAGACCTTGCTGTTGGCCATATAGATTTGACCACCATCCATCTGCTCATAAGTAGAAAACCACTCCCTGTTTGGACAAATATGATAAGATGCTCCAGAATCAGGTATCCACACATCATTATGGTGTGTAGAGTCCCCTGCAACTAGAACCAGATCCTCATCAGATTGCTCAGTGGCCAAGGCTACTGTGCCAGAATTTCCTTCCTGCTGTTTCTTCTTCCTTGGACAATTGGACTTCCAATGTCCCTGCTCCTTATACTAATTACAGACATCAGTAGACTTAGGACCTTTGGACCCAGACTTCTTTTTCTTCTTCTGTCCATATCCTTTTCCACTATTACTGCTAGCCACTAGCCCAACAGCCTGATTGTCTATCCCAGAAGCCTTGTGTCTCAGCTCCCTGGCATGTAAGGCAGACCTTACATCCTCCAAATCTACTGTATCCTTCCCAACTATGAAAGACTGCACAAAGTTTTCATATGATGCCGGCAATGACACCAACAGGATTAGGGCTACATATTCATCTTCAATTTTAACATCAATATTCCTTAAATCAAGTAATATTGTGTTCAGCTGGTCAAGATGTTCCCTCAGTGGACTCCCTTCATGCATCTTCAAACTGAACAACCTCTGTTTTAACAACAACTTGTTGGTCAGTGACTTGGTCATGTACAGGCTTTCAAGCTTCTTCCACAACTTGGCTGCGGTGTCTTCCTCAGCAACCTCAGTGATAACATCATCAGATAAGCACAACATGATGGTTGAATGTGCTTTCTCTTCCAGACTGGCATAATCTGCTGCACCTGTATTTGGTTTGTCAGATAAAGGATTCCACAAACCCTGCTGTTTCAACAGTGCATGCATCTTGATTTGCCACAGACCAAAACTGTTCCTTCCTGTAAATTTATCGATTTTCACGTTTACTGCTGACATCTTTTCTTGCTAAAGATCACAACTTTATCACAGATCCTAGCACCTTGCTGAAGGTCTTGGTGAAGATGAAGTTGATCGTACAGATTGTTTTCTCCAGAACCTGTCTCTGATACCACTTGTTATAAAACAGATGGAGATAACTTCAGATGCAAGAAACAGAAACAGAAGCAATCAAACATAAACAATCAAAAGGAGAAAACAGAAACAAGAAGAACACAGATTTAACGTGGAAAACCCCTCAGTAGGAGAGGTAAAAAACCACGGGCAGAAAAGAGATATTTTATTATGCACTGAAATTTACAGATTTCAACACACCCGGACAATGAGACAACAACTGTATTTATAGGCACAAATCCCTAAACCCTAGCCGCAAGGAATCTTTGTCTGATGCACCAAAAATACCCCTACACGTGTCCTCCTTTTAATGACACTGTATAGCTATCACATAACAGAATTATCAGATTTGGGACCCTGCTGTATTCCAGTACTCAGCAGACTATCACCCTGCTGATAGTTACCCTGCTGACAAAAGCTCAGTAGACTCCACCCTACTGATGCACAGAATTGAATACCCTTTTCAGCTGTCCATCACACAGCTGAGTCTTCATATTAGTTCCACCAGATGTAGAGTTTAAGTCACTTTACTGACATAAGGTTTGGTCAATGTGGGGATGACACATGGCGATGTGCAATCCGACCTCCGTCATTAGGTAAACGACAACCAATAATAAAAAAAGAATCTATTCACGGAATAAAAACGTTTATTTTACGGAGGATTGAAAAATGGACTGGAACATTTGATGTGAATACTTGTGAACAAAAAAAAAATTTCATTATTTTATAAAATCAATGTTGGATAGAAGGGATGTATAACGTGGGGAAACCTGGTTGGGTTAAGGTTTTTTTTTGGGGGGAGGGGGGCGGAGGGGTGTTCATGCCTACAAAAACAGGGGCTTTCATGGGGTAATGGCATGTTTGTTACGCAGAACTTGAATGGAAGGGAATAAAATAATAGGATTTGAATTAAATAAATTTATTCTATTACTGCGTTTGGTATGTTAGTAATGAGTAGGGCAGAATAGTGGATTAAGATAGGATGGATAGGATATGGTATGGTTCATAAGGTAGGATATGGTGGTAGGGATGGGTTAGGTGGCGTGGGGTGGGGTTAAGATTAAGAAAATTACCGAAAATCGATACGAAGAACACCAGAAGCGAAAATGAAATCCAAACTGTAAATACAACGAGCTAGTAGCACATGCCTTCGATTTACAATGATTTGATCATAAAACTAACTAAAACTATTTACAATCAAGCTTTGAATCTAAAAAGGGCTGAAAAAGTCCAGAAAAAATGGTGAAGAACGAGCTAGGAGACGACCTAATTGAAGGTGGGGGTATTTATAGTGTTTGGGGGATGCTAGTGGGAAATAACACCATAGGCAGCTGCCTGTAATCCATAGGCAGCTGCCTATCAACTGGTCCAATTTGGATGAGTCTCTGCATCTTCTAGGCGGCTGCCTATCAAGTTTTTCATCAAAAGTGGAATTTTTCACCCTTCCGAAGCTCCGAAACGCATTTTCCGGGTATCTCATACACCTAGATCCTGAAAAACACCAAAAACAATAACACACATAACCCCTACGGGACACTAGGGTGGCCGAGAGTATAATAAATACACCGAAAATTACTGAGAATCCCGGACTATATATCCGGATCTCGTAAACATCAAAACGGTGCAATACGTGTTAAAACCAAGCCAAAAGAGTCCGGAATTAAGTAAAACGAGTAGAAACGGGGTATAAAACACGTAGGAAAACAGAGTCAATTTGACTCTCATCACCTATCCTACCCTACCTTACGACATCCTACCAACCTACCCCACCACCTACTCTACTCCACCATCATCTACCCTACCTTACCTTACCCCGCCCTACCTTACCCCACCCCACCCTACCCCATGCTACCTACTTTACTTCATCACCTACCCTACCACCCACACACTCTTACCCCATCACTCACGTGTTTTGTCAATTCATTTTATTCCATCACATTCCATCCATTTTTGGAAGGAATGAAAATGGACTTTTTCATTCAATTGGAATAAAATTTCATTTCACTCCATTACCTCATAATCATACACAAACATTGGAATGGAATGAAATTCCATTTCATTTCATTCTCACCTAACAAACATATCATTAGAGAATGGGTTTTGGGGATGACTGAGAATGGGTTTTGGGTTTTATGAGTGAGAATGTGTGGATTAATGTGGCGATGGAAGAAATTGAATACATGTTTGAAAGCGGAAAATTAAAGAATTCAAACCCTCGTCCCTGACTCCGGCGGCGTCTCTGTCCAAATTTAGGCTCGGGGTCAAAATAAATTTACGCCATTCGACAAAAAACAGTAACAAAAAAAAATAAAATTTTCCAGATCAAATAAGAACATTTTAAACATTTCAAAACAAAAGAGATTGTTATTGGAAGTATTATTACATACTTAAACATCTCTCTCTTAGCTTTTTTAGAAGCAAAATTTAAAATATATATCCTATTGCATGGCATGTTATTGAAACCCAATGTAAAAACACAAAATATAAATATACTATTAGGTAAAAAAAATTGACGGGCACTTAAATTCACGGATTTGGGGGCCGGGGGCATGGGTCATGGCTCTTTCGCCCTTCATAGGGCATCCCTGCCTGACTCTGATACCATGAAAAAAAATCAAAATAGACAGTGGAAAAATAAAAACACGAAATTGGTTGTTTTATTAAGTGATTAAACATATTACATTGCTTCTCTTTATTATATATATATATATATATATATATATATATATATATATATATATATATATATATATATATATATATATATATTTATTTATTTATTTATTTATTTAATAAATCCAGATTTCTGGGTAACTCAAATTCTTGTGTAAGACTATTCTTAACATTATCTGTTTTTCTTAACATTATTTTAAAAAGTGTTAAAATATAACATAGAAGATAACAGTAAATACTGCCATGTCTCTGATACCAAAGTTGAAGGCTGTGTATACAGATTTGATCAGATAGTCTTACACAAGAATTTGAGTTACCCAGAAATCTGGATTTATTAAATAAATGGACTATCCCTAGGATAGAACCAAAAACAATTTATCAATTAGGAACCTTTGAAAAATTAGGTTTAAGACAAATTGTTAAAACCTCAGAAGAATCTATTTCTTTAAACAATGAAGAAATGATAATTAAATTATTAAGTGAAAAAGATATTTTTCCATATAGAAAAACTCAGAAATTTCTTCATATAGGTTTAGTGCAAATTGCTTTTAAACCTTTAACTTTGGAAAATCTTCCAGAAAGTTTTATTGCTGCTTTAAGAGATGGTAGAAATTTAGATTGGAAAAAATCTCTTATGGGTATAATACAATCCAGTTTGGCCCATGGTCCAGTTTATTTTGATGTTTATCCTAATTTACAACTATCTTTATCAGATATAAACATTCTTGATTCTTTAACAATGAATGTTAAAACGCATGGTTATAATTATGCATCTGGATCTGAAATTATTTGTATATGTTATAGGATTTATTATAAACCTTTACACACTTTAAATCCTATGTGTAAAATAAAGGATAAATCTTTAAATGAAACCATTTTAATAGAAACAAATTTTAGTAAATCTAATATTACAACTAGAAGATCTATTAAATGGGAAGAAATTCCTTTACCTGATACTTGGCAAATAGCTAATGCTGTACCAAGAATTCCTGTCATATGTCAGGATGTTACTAATATAGATCAAAGTACAGATGGTAATATTTCTATTTGTATGAAATCAGACATGGATAATAATAGAAATTTATTATCAAGATCTGTATCTATGAGATCTTTCATTTCTCCTTTTGATAATATTCATATCCCTGAACCCAGTAGGGTTTCTACTTCTAAATTAAGAGAAAAATATGTTAAAAATTTATCTTTAGATAAAAATAATATTGTAAGAGGCCAAGGAGTTGTTGATTCAGATATTGCTGAATCAGAAGTAGACTATAATATTTAAATGGATTTTACACCAAAAATTGATTTTAGTCCAGGGTCACTGGCAAGAAAAACAATAAAAAATGAATTTAATCTTCCAAAATGGAAACCTTTTCGTGATTGGTTTTTTGAACATATTTCAAAAGAAGATAGAGATTACTATCAAGAAGAATTTTATAATTATGTTAAAATGAGAATAAAATGATTACTTTTATTTCATGGTTTATTTCTACTTATGTTCCACAATATTTATATATAATTGAAAGAGATTTTCAATTGGAGGGGGGAAAAACTATGAGAGGTATTTATCCTCCACAACAGGCTTTCACAATTGAAAGAAGTGGAAAAATTTTGAATTTTAATGCATTTTCGATATTAATTGAAAATGATTCTTTAAAATATACTATAAAAGAATTAAATCTTTTATTATCAAATCAAAATTATACAAATTTATACTTAAATATATTAGGAGAACAAATATCAAATATTTCTGATAAGGTAGAAAGAATTTTATCTGAAATAAAAAATATATCTAAAGAAAAAGATGAAAAGAAGAATGACAAAAATATTGATAATATTGTTATTACTTCACATATCCAATCACCTCCTGATATTAAGGATTTTATTTTAAAACCTAGAGGGGATTTAGAAAAATTTCTTGAAGAAAAATTTAAGAATTTAAAACTAAATACTCTAGATCAAAATATTTCTAACACAATTGGGTCTGGTACTCATAATGATACAGTCCAATTTGAAATAAATAGATTAAAAAAATATGCTGATCGACCTACTCAGCAAAATTTCTATTACAGAAGACCTTCTCCTATGGATACTCTCCATGAGGAACATGAATATGAAATTAATAATAGTTATTCCGGAAAATGTATTTATGAATGGAACCTTGACGGCTATGCTGATAAACAAATATACAATATGATACATAGAATGCTTATGTATAGTTCCATATGTAAAACATCAGGTAATACTGATAAAAATATTGCTAAAATGATAGTTTCAGGATTTACTGGCCAATTGAAAGGTTGGTGGGATAATTATCTAAAATTAGCAGATAAAGACCATATTATGAATATGGTTAAACAAGAAAATAATATAGTAGTAGAAAATGTAGTTTATACTCTTGTTACTACTATTTTAGAACATTTCACAGGAAGAATTTCGGATAACTGCGAAAATATTCGTACTTTATTACAAAATCTTAGATGTAAAACATTGACAGATTTTAGATGGTATAAAGATACTTTTCTCAATAGAGTTATGGAATTACCTGAAAGTAATAGCTCTCATTGGAAATCCAAGTTTATAGATGGATTACCTTATTTATTTGCAGAAAAGGTAAGGAAAAATTTAAGAAAAGATTTTCTTAATATTCCTTATGAAGATTATACCTATGGTAAATTAATAGGAACAATTATTCATGAAGGCTTAGCTCTTTGTAATGAAATAAAATTAAACCAGCAAATTAAAAGACAGAATTTGTCTGAGAAATCACAATTAGGTAGATTTTGTGATCAATTTGGAATGGATATTCCATCTTCTTCTAAACATTCTTTTAAAGAAAAGAGGAAAGAAAAGTCTTTGGATTCCTTTTATAAAGGAAGAAGAAAGAAAAGATATTCTAAGAAAAAATTAGAAGAAAAAGAATTAAAACGTGAAAAACGTAAAATAAATAAAGAAAAATATAAGACAGATAAAAAATGTTTTAAATGCGGTCAAATAGGTCATTATGCAAATAGATGCAAAATGAAAAAGAAAATTAATTCTATTGAAAATGAAGAATTAAAATTAAATCTTTCAAAAATACTTTTGAATACAGAATCAGAAAAATCTTTTTCAGATAGTGATGATTCTGAAAGTTCAATAGAAGAAAAGAATTTATCTCAATTAAACAATGAATCAGTTTATTCTTCTGAATCTGATGCTTGTTGTAAGGCTTGCATACAGAATATTACATGTGATAAACATGATAAAGAAGAAGGAGAAGAATTTTATAAGATTCTTTCTCAATTTAAAAATTTAGAAGTAAATGTCTTATCTAATAATAATATAGTGGAATTTCTAAAATTAATTAAGAATCCTGAGCTTCGTTCTCAGTTAATTGATAACATGATTGAAGAACCATCATCTTCTAATAAGATGGAAATAACAAATTCTCAAGAACCTTATTCTATGAATAATGTTTTGAAAATGTTAAAAGATAGACAATCAGGTTTAAAACCTACAACTATAATAGAATTATCAAAAGAAGTTATATCATTAAAACAAGAAATATCTAGTTTAAAAAAGATTAATAAAAATTTAGATGATAGGATTTCTGTCCTTGAATATGATAAAAAAGGAAAAGGAAAAGAACCTATTTCAGATATAACTGGTATACCTTCAGGATTAGAAGAATACGAGAAAGATAATTTCTTAAATAATATAAGTATCATATTTTCTCAAAAATGGTATGTAAAAATTAATCTTTTAATTAATAATTCATATAAACAAGAATTAACTGCTTTAATTGATAGTGGTGCAGATATGAATGTAATCCAGGAAGGATTAATTCCTACGAAATATTTTGAAAAAACTACAATGACATTAAGTCATGCTGGTGGTGAAAAACTTGATATAAAGTTTAAACTTCCAAAAGCTTATATTTGTAAAAATAATGTTTGTATTCCTACAAGTTTCTTACTTGTAAAAAATATTACTAGTCAAGTTATACTTGGAACACCTTTTATTGAAAAAATGTATCCTATAATAAAAATTGATAATAAAGGTATAATAGGTACTTTTGAAGGAAATAAAATCATGTTTGATTTTGTTACTAAACCTATACCTAATTTCTTAAATGAAATTAAAAATTTAATTGATAAAAAAAGTTTACATTTAAACTTTTTAAAACAAGAAATTAATGAATTTTCTATTGATGAAAAGCTTTTGAATCCAAAGCTTAAAGAAAAAATAAATAATTTATTATATAAATTTTCAATTGAGATATGTAGTGATCATCCTAATGCTTTTTGGGATAGGAAAAAACATATTGTTGATCTTCCCTATGAAGATGATTTTGATGAAAGAAAAATTACGACAAAGGCTAGACCTTGTCAAATGAATTCAGAATATTTAGAATATTGTAAAAAAGAAATTGAGTCTTTATTACAAAAAGGATTAATAAAACCATCTAAATCCTCTTGGTCTTGTACTGCTTTTTATGTTAATAAACATAGTGAAATAGAAAGAGGTTTACCTAGAATGGTAATAAATTATAAACCTCTAAATAAAGTTTTAAAATGGATTAGGTCCCCAATCCCTAATAAAAAGGATTTATTAGATAGATTATATAATTCCATAATATTTTCTAAATTTGATTTAAAATCTGGATACTGGCAGATTCAAATATCTGAGAAGGACCAGTATAAGACAGCTTTTAATGTTCCTTTTGGACATTATGAATGGAGAGTTATGCCATTTGGTCTAAAGAATGCACCTTCAGAATTTCAAAAAATTATGAATGATATATTTACTCCTTATAGTGAGTTTATGATAGTTTATATTGATGATATATTAGTATTTTCAAAAACTATTGAAAATCATTTTAAACATCTAGATATATTTAGAAAATTAATTGTACAAAATGGCTTAGTTATATCTAAACCTAAGATGTCCTTATTTCAAACAAAAATTAGATTTCTAGGACATAATATTGAAAAAGGAAATATTATTCCTATACAGAGAAGTATTGATTTTGCCTCAAAGTTCCCAGATATTATTCTGGATAAAACACAATTACAAAGATTTTTAGGAAGTCTTAATTATGTTTCTGCCTACTATAAAGATCTGGCTAAAGATGCAGCTATCTTATATGATAGACTGAAAAAATTACCTAGTCCGTGGACTGATCAACATACTGATGCAGTTAAAACAATTAAAAAGAAGGTAATTAATCTTCCTTGTTTAATGTTAGCCAATCCCTCATGGGATAAAATTATTGAGACAGATGCCTCCGATATTGGTTATGGTGGTATATTAAAACAAATCTGTCCAGAAACGAAACAAGTTTATCTTGTTAGATTTTATTCTGGAAAATGGAATAATAGTCAAAAAAATTATGCAGCTGTAGCAAAAGAATTTCTAGCTATTGTAAAACGTGTTCTAAAATTTCAAGACGATTTATATAATAAGAAATTTCTTATATATACAGATTGTAAATCTGCGAAATTTATGTTTAATAAAGATTTTAAACACGATGTTTCCAAGCAAATGTTTGCAAGATGGCAAGCTCATCTAGCCCCTTTTGATTTTGATATTCTTCATATGAAAGGAGAAGACAATAGTCTCCCTGATTTCTTAACCCGTGAATTTTTGCAGGAATCATGACAGGAAATTCAACAATTTATTCTGAGAATAATTATTATTTTATTGAAAAATTTTGCTGGCATAAATGGCTGAGAGATGTCAGTATTGCTGTTGAAAGTAAAAAAGGAATAGTCCAAAAGCAAATAATACAGAGGGAAATATCCGGGAAACCTTTGAAGGTTTCATTGCCTACAAAATGTTGGTCATGTACCAATAAATTACATTGATAATGTTTTAATGTTCACAGGAATGACGTCCAGAGGATCAGGACGGGGAATTCATAATTCCTATCGTGGAAGAGGTGGAAGAGGAAATATCCTCGTCCAACATGGGAATAGAATCTTATATTCGGACAATATATCCGGAAGTGGAAGCTCAAGTCAGAATAATAATTCTGATAAAGAATATCAAGAATTCCTTGAATATAAAAGGAAGAAAAATGGAAAAGATAAAGCAGTTGAGGAAATACCCTCTTATGCAAATATCATAATACAAGAAGAAGAAGATATAACTTCTTATCAAGAAAATGAAGAACAAGGAATTATATTCCTAATTGAATATGATGATTTAAAGAAAAAGAATGACCCATGGTCATTGATGGATAAGTATTTGGATAATAATCCATTTCCAGTAACTGCATATAAGCAGCGATATTATTATGAAAATCTTCTAAAAGCCTCTGAATGTGAAATAACACATTTTATGTCAAATGATCAGAAAGAATATACTTTCTCCAAAATTGTGATTAAAAGGATATATCTTCCAAATGAATGGGGTATATCATTATTCAAAGAAAAAGAATTTCTTTTTCAAGAGAAAAATATTTCTCTAAAATATAATTATTGGGATTATATCCAAGCTTTTACAAATGTGTTTTTATATGAAAACAAAAAACAAAAGCATACATGGTTTATAAAAGTATGCCCAGAAGTTTATAAACATCTGGAATTTATACCAAATTGGTTTCAGCAATGGTGGTTATTACATGGACCATCGGTAAAAATTTTACCAGAAGAATGGAAAGAATTATATTCTCAATGGGTGGATATATCTCCCAAAATCTCAGATTTAAGTAACCAAGGACATTTAATAAATTGTTCTGGTTCGTTATATTTCTTTTTAGAATTTTCTATTCCATGGATTCTGAAATGGACTCCAATTGTAGATATAACTACAGATAATTTGCCTTGTATCAAGAGAAAATATTTCTCAAAATTTTGGACAAAATTGTCAAAGAAGGATCCACAAACAGGCCAACTATTTGGTGAAGATTTATTTCAAGAAATCAAACACAAAATTCAACAATTTGAAGAATTAGAAGATGATATCTTGAACACAGATTGCAGTCAGAGCCCTTTCCAGAACATTTCAGGAAAGCTTAAAATGAAAGGAATAAATTCTAAGAAGGAAGTCTTACAACATTATTTGTCAGAGATGAAGAAGGATTTAATTAAGAATTTTGGTCACAAAATTGGGGATGACAAATCAGACACATCTATGTCCTCTGCAAATTTGGCTGGAGAATCACAAGATCCAAATCAAGAGATCGACGAAGATTTTCAAACAATTATTGCGAAAATATCAGAATTTCAAGATTAAAGGAAATTATGGAAGAGTATCATTACTATAGGACAAAATGGGTCCTACGAGTTTGTCGTTTGTGCCGACACCAACTTTAATAAAGTTCTACTATTAATGAATAGCAAAAGTGATATTCTTTTGCTTTTACTTTTGAATAATTGGCAAAATGTTCGCCACTTACTTTTCTTTTTATTATTTTAATAGCCCACTTGTTTTGGCTTTTGGTAGGAGTTCCTCTATAAATAGATTAGTTTTATGTTTTATAGAAGGTACGCTGGAGATTTGTCTCGCCTTCTCTTTCTCCCACTACTACTCTGTAAAATAATCTTCAAAGTTAAATAAATAAGTTCCTTTGTTCTGATCACAACCATAGTATTGTAAGTTATTTTAATTTTGTATTGTAATTTATATTTTGTTTTATTCTGTTTTAGCCTAATGATAGGCTAAAAGTGTTTAAGTGTTAAAATATAATATGAAGGTAAATTTAAATACAGTTTGGTCTTGGAAATTAAATTAAGATTGTGTATACAATGATCAAGGGCTGAGCAGGAAAACTGGCAATTTTATCTGACAAGGTTTTGATTAATTCTGGCATAAATATAAGCTGATCCTTTTGTAGCCGTTATATACCCGCCTTAGCCCAGGAGTGGCGTTTAGGGTTCTTTGGCTTTTGCAATGTTGGATCAAATTTTATATTTATAGACGGAATTCATAATCAAGTAAAAATACCAATTTTGTCACATAATTTAAGACAGTTTCCTTTATGCTCTTAAACCATGCCTATTCCTGATCAAATATATATATATATATATATATATATATATATATATATATATATATATATATATATAAGAGAAGGAAAGAAGTGAACACTCCGAAATACTCAATAATCATACATTCATATATGGTCTCATTTTTAGAGATAGCGTACTAGAGGAGATATGGATGATTGTCAAATAGAGGAGATGATTGTCAAATGAAAGATAAGAGCGTTTTCATATTCAAATACATTATTTAATTATCTCCCCTTCTCCACCCACATCCACATTATTATATAAGTCGGATGGAGCAAATTTATTTATGAGCTATACATAGATTGAACACACCGACATGTCTTCTTCTTTTCACTGCTGCCAACCTTTGTTGTTTATTTATTTATTTTTTTTTTCTTCTTACCTTCAGTGCTTTTCTTTAAGACATGAAAGATGATAAGGAATAGGAATCAACAGAAGATCATTTTTTCTTCGAACAGACAAGCCATATTTCTCTATCATGTCCAAATCTTCTGGAATCATTTCATCTGGAAGTTTCCAATCAAAATGGAAGAGCAGTTGCGCAAGTGACAGACAAATGTTAGGAATAGCATATGATATACCAGGACAAATCCTTCTACCACCGCCAAAAGGAATATACTGGAAATGATTCCCCTTGTATTCTATCTTAGAATCAAGAAATCGGCCTGGATCAAACTTGTCGGCATGAATCCAACATTTAGGATCTCTTCCAATCGCCCAAGCATTTATCAAAACTGTTGTCTTTGCAGGAATTTCATATCCAGCGATATTGCATTGCGTTATAGATTCTCTAGGTACTGAAAGCACTACAGGAGGGTGTAACCTTAAAGTTTCTTTAACAACAGCTTGTAAGTACTTTAATTCATCAAGCATTGATTCGTCGATATTGTCTCTTCCATGATAGACTTTTCTAACTTCTGTTTGTGCCATTTTCATGATTGTTGGATTTCTGATTAGTTCGGAAATGGCCCACTCTATGGTTGTCGATGAAGTCTCACCTCCGGCGGTGAAAATGTCCTGTCAAAAGAAACAAAGAAAAGAAAAAAGGAAAAAAAAAAAAAAGGTGCTTTCTTAAAAAAATATATCGCAACATACGGATAGATAACGGGGGCAATGAAAATTTAAAAGAGGGAAATGAAAAAATTAAGAGAGTAAACAAAATATTTAATACATATATTATTTTTTTCGTAACAAGGAGGGGCATTTGCCTCTCTTGGCTCTACATAAATCCGCCACGGGATAAAAATGATGTTGGTTTCTCAAGGGATTTTAGTGATGATATGTGAGGTTGGCAGGTTACATTTATGAATATTATTCTCATCAATGAAATATATTACTACTCCATATTATGACTCAAAATTTTGGTTTCTACTATTTATAATGTTAAAGTTTTGGACGGGGTTTGGGATGTCACTTCTATCCAACTTCTTTAGCGGTAAAGAAAACAAATATAATTGTCTCTAACTTTGTACGTAACATCTTTTTTTTTTTTTTAATCTCTATCTCTCTCTCTCTCTTTTTCTTTTTGGGAACGTGGTGATAAAAAGAATAGTTAATTGTCAATAAAGACACATTTAAAAGATGTCATGGTTTTAGAACTACTAGAAAGATTTTTGTCAAAAAAAAACATTTCATCAATGAAAATGAATTTAGAAGTGAATTACGTTGGTTTTGTGTTGATAATCAACGTAATTCACTTACAAATTCAAATTCACTTTCAATTTCACTGGTGAAATATCATTTTTGACAAAAATCTTTTCTTAGAGTTCTTTTTGCTTGACATCTTCCATATTGTGTCCTTTAAGACCCTTATCCCAAAAATGAATAGGGGTGCACATGATTTGGGTCGTGCGGGTTCATAAAAACCCATAACCAACCTTTATGACGGGTTAAAAAAATTTAAGATCATATTCAACATAATTCAAAGTTCAAACCCCACGTGCGGGATTTAATAAATGTGTGTTGGTTGCGGATTAGCATGACAATAAGTGTTAACGCTTTTAGTGTTGACTAATTAATTATGTAATCTTTATTCAATTGTTTAGTTATTGAAGAGAAGAAAATATTCAACATTTAAAAACCAAGTAATAGAATAAATGTGTTTATGTATGAATTGGTTTCTTGATACTGAAAACAAATATGGCTAAAAAATAGTTATTCATTTGTAGACTTGTAGTCCGCTTCTTAGACTGTTCGGTTTACCCTACATGGAAAATATGTTATATATATATGAAATGTCTTTTCACACATCCATTTGTCTTATTGCACAGTAATTAATTTCCAATTTTGCCCTTAAAGTTGTTTCACTTACGCGCCTACATACTTACCGGCGTTCGGTCAGAATGTGAATCATTATACCTACCCAAATGTGGTTAGAACTTTTTAGCTTATTTTGACCCAATCGTGGTCACGAAAACATTACATGTCCGGCCTCTAAAATGGTCTGATACATATCCGAAATTCTCATAGCGCTGTGGTTATATTAATGACTAGAAATAGGATTATACCTACCCAAATGTGGTCAAAACAATTTAACTTACTCTGTTTTTGGGTTCAAATATGTTTTTTAAGGTACAACCTATACTCAACCCATGAAATGCGGGTCAAAAAATACTAAACCCGTAATCAACCCAAATCCACTTTTAACCTGCAATTTCGGGTTGAGTTAGGTTAAAGTAGGTCGGATTGGGTTGGGTTGTGATTTTTTTGTTCACCCTTAAAAATGAACGTGTTTAAAAGGGTAGGCCGGCGGCATTGCCATGGCTATATTTAGTATTACCAAGGCAATAATGTAATAAGATAAAATAGGTTTACTCATCATTGCCCATATATTACCAAATATTGCTCTGGCAATACCTTCCACCGGGATGGCTTCATAAAGTGTAGTGCCACGTAGACAAATTCTCCACGTACTAAGTAATGCGACAATGTAATGCTTAAGAGCCATTGTGTTTGCTCTCACCACCCTCTTTCCTTTCATACAATGGATAATAATACTACTCACTATGTTCATTGGTTAAGTCGAATGTGTGCCCACGCTCATATCTACTTAGAATGTTCTGCTAAGTGTTCTCCTATAGACTTTAATTAATTGGTTAAGTGTCATGCATCCCAAAAGCTTAAATTGTGGGACCTTTTATGTGATGTTACTTGTTTTGTATTTCTATTTTTGGTTATATTTATAGAATTGAAGTAGAGAGAAAGGAGAGATCTAGAGCTTAAAAGAATGGAATTTTATTCACACAACTTATAGGAAGAGATAAGTGATCAAAACTATTTTATACAAAGCATTTACAAGGGCTATAAATGTAAGTTTCAAACGGTGCAATGGATAGGAACAAAAGAAACAAACTAAGAATTATCCAAGCCCTGAAACAGAATTCAACAGGCAAATTACAAGGATTAAGAGTAAGTAAAAACATATATTTCAATACTTCTCTCAAGTTTGTTGTACATGTTTATGCAGGCAAGCTTGGAGCAAAGATGTTGGAAGGCTTGATTGGACACAACTTTTGTCCGAATGTCATCAACTTGATCTCTTGAGGATACACGAATCAGAGAAATGTCTTCATTGTGAACCTTATCTCTTATAAAGTGCTTATCCACTTCAACATGTTTAGTCTTGTCAAGTTGTCATGTTGAGTAGGGTTCTAAGCAATGCAAAGTGTTCAGATGATGTCACAGAGGATTTGAATAGGTTTAAGATTTGATATTCCCAGTTTAGTCAGAAGTCTTTTAACCCAAACCCCTTCACATATTCCTAGTGCAAGTGCTCTAAGTTCAAATTTGCACTATTTCTTGAGACAACATGTTGTTTCTTGTGTAAGAAAATTATGTCGGACCATTATTTGAGCCCGAGTAATTTTCTTTCCCGTAATGGTGGTCTTATTGGAAATTAGTTTCCCAAGGAAATATGCTATTTATTATTTATTGGTTATTTAAAAGGAGTTTTAATCTGATTAAAACTCGGCTTTGATGGACGACCGAGATTAAAGCAAAACCTTAGGTCATTCGGATTTCGTCCCTCTCTCCACCTACAAAAGCAATGCTTTATTCTATCATAAAGCATATGAAAAAAATCAACACATCACGGTTGTAGGCAATGAGAGAGATATCGGAATCCTCATCAAGGCGACGACACCATCATGGCAAAATGGAGCAAAAGTCGAATAACAATGGATGTACAGAAACGATCCTGGTGATTTCTTCCGCTATTCATGTAACTGATTCTTTACCGTTTATATTGTAGTGATTATCATGATGTTCTAGATCCATTGATAAATCGTCTCAACATCTTGCTCATTTAGGTAACTAGATTTCCCCATACATTGGTACAATACCCGGATGCAGATATTCTGTTTGATATGGCACTTGCATAGTCAGCATCAATATAGACCTGGATCTCCAATGAGTAATTATCTTGAATAGATGCCCATGACCAGGATTCTTCTTTAGGATCCATAACACCATCTCAACATCATGCATATGTCTTTTAGTGGGCTTGTGCATGAATTTGCTAACAAGACCTACAACAAAGCATATGTCAAGTCTAGTACGTGAGAGATATATTAATTTTCCCACATATCTCTGTTATCTCCCTTTTATCAACAAGGGGACTATCACTTTCTTTCCCAAGTTTGAGGTCAGGTTCAACAGGTCTGTCTGCTGGTTTACGACAAAGCATTATTGGTTATTTTAAGAGCTCCAATATGTATTTCCATGAGGATATGAAAATGGCATTTTTATTCCTATAAAATTTCCATCCCAAAGAAATATTTAAGTTTTTCAAGTCTTTTATTTTAAATTCTTGGGCAAGAGACTCTTTTATCTTTATTATTTCCTCATGATCATTACTAGTTAAGATGATATCTTCCACACAAATCACTAGGATAGCAACACTCCTAGTTTTGTTTGTCTTAGTGAACAAGGTATGTTCAGTGTGGCATTGATGAAAGCCATACATGATCAGTTGATCTTAAACTTAGTAAATCTCCCAAACTAGGATCTAATAGACTATTTGGGACCATATAGGAATTTTTGAGTTTGAAAACATTACCTTTCTTACCCAACTTTTCAAAACCATAGGGTAAGTGCAAGTAGAATTATTCTTCTAATTCACAGTTAAGGAAGGCATTTTTAATGTCAATTTGGGTTCATGGCCAATTGACATTCACAACTATACTTATTAGGATCCTTAAGTGTTTAATTTTTCCACATGGCAAATGTTTCATAATAGTCAATCGCATAGGATTAAGTGAAACACTTGACCACAAGTCTTTCCTTATACCTATTTAGTGACCCTATCTGCATTACAATTGATAGTAAATATCCATTTTCACCCTTCTGGATTGTTTCCAATATGGAGAGTATTGATGCTACATGTTCCATTTTCACAACGGTCATTCTTTTCATCTTTCAAAGCAACATTCCATTATGGACTTTTATAGCCTCATGCACATCTTTGGGTATTTAGAGTTAGTCCAAAATACTGTGATAGCATGAAACTTAGGGGACAAATGATTGTTGGATAGGATGTTGTAGATAAGATGATAAGTTTTTGTCCGTTTTCTCTGAGCAATTGATCTTTCATCATGAGAATTTTTTATATCAAGTTCGACGGGGATATCAGACTTATAATCCCTAAAGTCTTGAGTATCATAGGACACTTGATTATCAGAACTTTGATCCACTAGGACATCATCAAATATATCAGAGTTTTGACATTCATGGTTTTGGTACAAATTTGGTGCGTCATTGTCAAGATTCTAAGATGTAGCCTTCCTTTTTTCTGGGATAAATGATAATGTTAGGTCCAGTTGCACAGGGTTGATCATGTTGCATATATTAACTGTATCTATTGTTAGATTGATCATGATTTTGTTTTTCAAGATTTTGGGGAATAGAACCTTTATTTACAATATCCTCAGGAATTAGGCCTTTAATGTTCCATGTCGGATGATATTCTTGGAAGTTCTCCACTTGAAGCTCTGAGTTTTAGAAATATCACTCTTCTAAGAAAGTGACATCTTTGGTGTTGTAAAACTTCTTTTTAGCAGGACAATAACATTTTTACCCTTGTTGTGAGCATGAGTATCATACGAAGATACACTTGATAGCTCTATGATCAAGCTATCTTTCTGTCTTGGGGGTGAATATGCATATAGCAAGTACATCCAAAAACTTTTAGAGATAGAGAACTTATGAGGTGAGTCTCAAGATAGATCATTTTTAGAACTTTTATATGTGTTTTGAATTTTAGAATCCTTGAAGGCATTTAATTAATGAGATAAATGGCTATTAGGACAACTTCTCCTTATAAGAACTTAGGTACATTCATGGTGAACATGACATTTCTGGCGATTACCAAAAGATGTATGTTATTCCTTTCAACCACCCCATTCTGTTGGGGAGTGTCCACAGAGTTACTCGGGCGAACAATTCATTTTTTCAGTAAAGAAAGATGTGAGGGTATTTTCAAAATCTTTATCATTATCAGTCTACAATACTTTGGATTCAAACTTTTCTTTTAGAAGGAAGAGCCAAGTGACCTTACTATGAACATCAATGAAGCTTTCATACCATCTCTTTTCAGTGATGGTTCTCTTCTTATAAGGCCTCATGTCACGTGAATCAAAGTAAAAGGCTAGAAAAGTTGATATTGATTTTTAGAAAAACAAGATCTAGTTTGTTTAGTAAATTGACAGATTTCACAATGTAAAGAGTCAATACTATTTCCCTTAAACAGACCAGCGTACATCTTTTTTGAATACCAAAAAATTAGGATGACCTAATCTGTAAAGAAGTAGCATGATATTATTACAACTAGATACAATAATGCTATTGATAAAACCCTTAGACACTTGACTAGCAGCTTTGTTAGAAGAAAATGTCTTAAGAATGAAGAACCCGAAAATAGCTTAAGTATTACCAATCACTGACCAAAAATAGCTTAAGCACTGCTAATCGCAGCACTTTTCCTATTTTTCCTCGTCACTTTTGCCATTGTTGAAGTCTTTAAGATTAAGCTTAAGCTTTTGGGACAGAGGGTAAATCAACATGGTATCACAGCAGGAGATCCTAGGTTCAAACCCCGCTCCAAGCATAATTTTCCAAACAAAAAAAACAAAAAATAATTATACCTACAAGTGTTATGTCTATCTCCCTTCTTATAGACTCACACGGGTTTTTTCCATTCTTATATGCCCACACTTGGGGGGGCCTAATGAGATATAATGTTAATTATCTACCTCCCCATTAGCTTAAGTTTTTGGAAGAGATGGTAGATGGTAATTCAACATGGTATCAAAGCCAGATGTCATGAGATCGAACCATGGTGTCAATATTATTTTCCCCTTTATATTGTGTAAATCTCGGGAGAGATAGTCCACACATGAAGGGCATGTTGAAGTCTTTAAGATCAAGTTTAAGCTTTTGAGGGAGATGGTAATTCAATGGCCATAATTTTTCCAGCAGCATTTTTATTACTAATGTCCAACTTTTAGGCACGATTGACATGAAATGGATAATCAACGGGTAATGATACTTATACAATGATTATCTACAACGTTGATCTTGATCATGATGGATTTACATAATGATCAATTTAAACTCATCTTGATCAACAGTTCATGTCCACACTTGAGGGGCGTGTTAAGGTCTTTAAGATTAAGCTTAAGCTTCGATTGACTTGAAATGGACAATAAATGGAGTAATGATAAAGATACAATGATTATCTACACTTTTGATCTTGATCATGATGGATTTACGTAATGATCAATTTAATCTCATCATGATCAACGGTTTATGTCCACACTTGAGGGGGCGTGTTGAAGTCTTTCAGATTAAGCTTAAGCTTCATGGACAGACGGTAATTCAAGAGCCATAATTTATACCAGTAGATTTTTATTTACTAAGGTCCAACTTTTAGGCATCGATTGTCTTGAAATGTGATGTGTCAAATCGGGCCAAGCCCTACCAACTCCAGAAAGAGCCCGTAGATCCAAACATGGCCCTTGCATAAGCCCAGCACGGATAGGGTCCTCGGCCTGGCCAGATTGTCCCTTCATAATCCAGGTCAAGCCGAGAATAATCCATCCCACCTCATGGTATCATGATTCTCGTTAATGGCCAATGCAATGAGCATGAAGTAGCAAATAACTATCTCGATACAAAATGCTGGGAGCCAACCTGCTTGCCCCCAGCTCGCCATCATTCAGCTCGAACAAATCCCGCTCAATTAGGCAACATAGTTCGTTAAAAGGTGCTTACTGGCATAGAGCCTATGGCGTGCTCACCAGAACCTGCTCTCCAGCCTGCTAGGTCTCAGCTCGCCAGCTTGCCAGCTCTCTAGCTTTCAAGCTCGCCATCTCTCACCTCGCCAACTCTCTAGCTCTCAAATCATAGCCTGCAACTCGTCTAACATCCTGGTGACAACCAACTCGTGCCCCTTATAAATAGCAGCATCACACCCTTGACAAGAGGAGGGCCACTAATTTCAACACAGATTCACCAGGAACGAGCTCAGCTATTATGAGCTCGCCCAGCATGAGCTCACCCAAATCGAGCTCGCCAGCTCGCTAGAGATCAATCTCACCAGCTCGCCAGGTCGCCAGCTCTCCAAGTACAAGCTCTCCAAGTAAGAAATCTCAAGCTCTACAGATACAAGTTCTCTAGTACGAACTCTCCAGGTTCGGTCCCTCATTGGAATTAATTCTCATTTCTACAACTTGAATGATACACTTCATTTTTGGAACTATCCAAGCCGAACGTGGGGAGAGAGCTCTATTATTGATACAACTCAATTTGGCTGAACGTAGCGGGATAAATAGTAACGTTCTGATCGTTTCCATAACACAAAATCAGACATATGCTCGACATTTAGCTCTCCAACGACAAGCTCGCTCATTACCAGCTCTCTAGCTATGAGCACGCTCATTACCATCTCTCCAGCCACGAGCTCGCTCAATATGAACTCTCCAGCCACGAGCTCATGCAATATCAACTCTTCAGCCACGAGCTCGCTCAGTATCATCTCTCAAGCCACGAGCTCGTCCGCTTGGAACATTGAGCTCGTCCGCTTCAGTACGGAACCGAAGACGCAATTTCATGAACTAGCATTGACGCAAAATAACACCGGTTGCGAACGAGCACGACACCTAAGAAGCCATTTTGCGTACGAGCATTGGCGCAAAATAAGACCGAACGCGAAGATGCACGGCACCTAAGACGCCATTTCAAGAATGGGCATTGGCACAGAATAAGACCGGTCACGAACGAGCACGGCACCTAAGACACCATTTCGTGAACGAGCAATGGCAAAAAAGAAGAACAATCGCAAACAAGCATGGCACCTAAGACGCTATGTCGGGAACGAGCATTGGCACAAAATAAGACCGGTTCCAAACGAGCACGGCACCTAAGACACCGTTTCGCGTACGAGCATTGGTGCAAAATAAGACCTTCGCGAATGATCACGGCACCTAAGATGGCATTCCGAGAACGAGCATTAACTTAAAATGAGACCGGTCGTGTACGAGCACGACACCTAAGACTAGGGGTGGCATCGGGTCGGAACCCGACCCGTAAACCTCCCTACCCTAAACCCGTCCCGATAAGATTCGGGATTCAATTTTTTTCCCGAACCCGTACCCGATTAGCGTCGGGTCGGGAATGAATGTCCCGAACACATGATGTTAAAAAATATTCATGTTAATATAAAAAAATGACAACAATTATTTGATCAAAATAATAGTTCAAAAGGTGGGGCGGAGAAATGAGTTAACGACGACAGAGTCGACGGCCGATGACTTTTGTGAGAAAGAACACTCTGGAATATTATAAGGCAGAAGAGAGGTGCAGAGAAATTGAGAAACGACGGAAGCTGAGAGTGTAGTATGTTTATGTTTTTAGTAATTAGGGATGTGTGTGTGTGTGTGTGTGTGTATATATATATATATATATATATATATATATATATATATATATGTGTGTGTGTGTGTGTGTATTCGGTCGGGATCGGGAACCCGACGGGATTGAGTTTTATACCCGATCCTGCTCCCGTATTTTTTGGGTCGGGAAAAATCGTGAAATTTCGGGATCAGGAAACTTTCGGGATCGGGATTTTTTGGGGCGGGACCAGGATGGGATTCGGGACAGGTCGGGATTTTCGGAAATTCGCCACCCCTACCTAAGACACCATTTCGCGAATGAGCATTGGCACAAAATAAGACCGGTCGTGAACGAGCACGGCACGTAAGACGCCATTTCACGAACAAGAATTGGCGCAAAACGGGAACGAGAATTGACACAAAATAAGACCGGTCGCAAACAAGCACGGCACCAAAAACGTCATTACACGAACGAGCATAGACGCAAAATAAGACCGGTCACGAACGTGCACGGCACCTAAGACGTCATTTCAAGAACGAGCATTGGCGCAAAATTAGACCGGTCACGAACAAGCACGGCACCAAAGACGTTATTATGTGAACGAGCATTGACGCAAAATAAGGCCAGTCGCAAACGAGCACCACACCGAAAACGTCATTACACGAATGAGCATTGACGCAAAATAAGACCGGTCATGAACGAGCACGGAACCAAAGACGCCATTTTGCGAACGAGCATTGGCGTAAAATAAGACCGATCGCGACTCCAGCTCGGCATCATAGTTGGAACTCGCCCTAGAGGGAATCTTATGTATGTCCGTTCGCTCCGGCACGGCATCTTATTGGGAACGCGCCCTGGAGCGAATCTTCTATAAGCCCAACTCTAGCTTGGCATCATATTTGGAGCTCGCACTCGAGCGAATCTTCTGTAAGTCCGTTCGCTACCTAAGCACGGCACCAACAGACTACGGTAAATGAGCCTTATGTTATTTCAACGGGTCGCTCTACAACAGTCATCATATGAAGTCGACAACAGATTTACTCCATGACTTTCACTTGAAAAGTCAAAAGCTCGAGGAGTAGGGGCTCATTGATGTGTGAAATCCGGCCAAGCCCCACCAATTCCGGAAAGAGGCCATGGATCCAAACCTAGCCCTTGCATAAGCCCGGAAACGGATAGGGTCCTCGGCCTGGCCAGTCTGTCCCTCCATAATCCGAGTCCAGCCGAGAATAATTCAGCCCGCCTCATGCTATCGCGATTCTCGTCTTTGGCAAGGCAACGTGCATGAAGCAGGAAACATCTAGCTCGATACAAAATGCTGGGGGCCGACTTGCCCGCTCCCAGCTCGCCATCCTTCATCACAAACAAATCCCGCTCAAGCAATAGAGTTTGAAAAATGGTGCAGACAGGCAAAGAGCCCGTGGCGAGCTCGCCATCCGGCAAGCTCTCAGCTCTCCAACTCTCAGCTATTTTGCTCGCTAGCTCTCCAGCTCTCCAGCTCTCCAGCTCGCAGCCCGTCCATCAACCTAGTGACAGCCAACTCATGACCCCTATCAATAGAAGCATCATATCATTGACAAATGAAGATCCCTCATTTTCTTAAGAGCTACGTAACTTGATCTTGATCCCTTACAAGCCGAGGGTACGCATATAGACAACCATTTTGGTCCAGCTCATAATCATAAACACAACATTTTCTTCATCCTTGTTTTTTAGCGCCGCCGCACAACGACCAGCAAATCACTCAAAGCACCCACATATCCACCTCTAAATCCATTCAAATTTGTTGGTGATATTTTCGACATCATCAAAATGGTTAATCAATGAAGTAATGATACATATACAAGGATTATCTACACCGTTGATTTTGATCATGATGGATTTACATAATGATCAATGATATATTGTTAGTTTTTATGCCCGAAAGACAATTTGTAATTGTTTTATTTAAATAAATGACAGAATTTGTTACATCTTATTTATTCGCATTTATTGCCAATATTAATACACTGCAGAAAACCCTAAGTATATTGATTATGTAATCACATAACTCAGTGTATGGCTATACACACGAGGATTGAGTTTGTGAAATATACATAAAATGAACTTAGTCCATAGTGTTTATTGATCTGAGTACGGGTCTCTAGATTAATTTGCTAATAATGCGCCCAGAACACTTTAGCTATGACAGTCTTATCCAGACTGTCGGTAATAGGGTACCTAATGGGGCATTTATATATGATGATAATCATATAGGTCTGAACCGATTTGATTTGAGTTCTCGATATAATTCCGTAATCGAGAAGTCTTATCAAATCACAAGATGGTCATATATGGATTAATCTCAATCCTGAGGTGATCACAGACAACTGCTTAGACTAGGGTAGGGTTTGATGTGTTAGTAAGGATCACTTCTTAGTATGTGGTCCAACACTTCTCGTTGGCTCTATTCTAGGATGAGTGAGTAGTCTGTGCTATCATAGATATGGAATCCATTCATTCCATCGGGAAGTAGACAGACAGTTCCTTTATTTGTTAACCCTAGAAACTGATCGATGGGCCCAGTTCATGTTATATTAGTTATGAACTAATTGATCACTAAGGGGTTAATGGTAAATAAGGATAATATGTTTCGAGAAGGGTTTACGGAGATATCCCGAATCGAAGTGAACAGTCTATGGAGGATTTATCCGTATGTAATGATTATATCAGTGGACGCTTATCAACTTATAGTTGAGTGTAAGTTTATATCTATATTCAGCAGAGTTCAGTTTCGGGTTTATGGTGGTGTAATCCCGGAATTAATAGATTGAATATAATTGTTCGGTCTGACGAATAATTTTATTTAATTTATTGTAGCTACTGAATATGGGTCCATGGTCCCCGACATGGCTCCTAATATAGCATATACGTTTTCTCATCGTTTCACCTCAATTGTAATTAAATAGTTGGATTGGACTATTTAATTGATATGTGGAATAATTATTTAGTTGGACTAGATAATTAAATACACGGAAAAGAATTTTTTCGTGGACTCGACCCAAAAGGCAAAAATGCGTGTGGCCCTAATTTATTTAGGGTTAGAGCCGCATTTTGTATTATTATTATTATTATTATTATTATTATTATTATTATTATTATTATTATTATTATTATTATTATTAGGAAATTTGTTTTCTTGATAATTATAATATATGTGATTAAATTGTTTATTTGTTAAATAATTTAAGGAAAAGAAAATCTTTTGTATATCCTAATTAATTTATGAATATTCTGGATTTATCTTTTTAAGGAAAAGGATTAATATGATTGATTTTGTATTAATTAATTAATCCTTGGAGGATAAGGATTACTCTCCTATATAAAGAGAGTTCTCTCAAGCCAAATTAGATCACATAATTTCGAAATATTGAGTGGTATTTTGGCTTAGATTTTTGGGCCAAAAGTACTAGGGTTCGAGTTTTAGAAAACTTCGGGTTTTCTAAGGTAGCATATCGAGGAGGTCCGGCGGCTTGAAACACCATCCACCTGGTGTTACTAGGAGACATACGTTAGAAGACTGTGGCTTCTCATCTAGCTTGGATCTTGGATTGACCTTTGTTCTTGGAGTAATTGCACCATAAAAGGTTGGTAATCTAAACCCCCTCGTAGGTTTAGATCTATTATTTTATATTTATTGGTTGACTAGATCTAGATCTTATACTTTCCGCTGCGTAATCGGGTGGATCTATGATCCATCCGGCGATATTACATCCCACAAGTGGTATCGGAGCCTTTGATCTATCAATCAAAGTATTTAAATTTTAGATCTAGGAGTGGAAAATCATGTTTTAGATTTTTTTTATTTCGTTTTTTTTATGAATTCAAAATATATCATGTTGTATGCTTATGAATGTTGTGGTTGAAGAGATGGATTGGGTTGGTATTGTTTACCCGTAGATCTATTTTGTAGCTCTCTTGTTTAGTAACAATTGAGCATATGATTTGTATTTTAATTTAATGTCAATTGAATTTTATGTAACAAAATAGTATCTTTGTCGTATTTTTTTTTATTCCGGGCTCGAAATAAGATGATCTTGAAGAAAAGATGAAGATCAAGGCGAAACCCAAGGTATGAACAAAGAGAAACGGTTAAAAAAAAACCTGTTTTTTCTGCTACAGGACTTTCTGCGACGCTGAAAAGCGTTGCTATAAGTCTGTTTTTTTCTATTACCCACGGCTAGGGTTTAATTTTTTCGGCGGCTGTATGTATTTTTTTTTTATAAAAATCTGCCGTATTGGCAGAAAATCAACAAAAAAAAGGGAATAATTTTGATACAGCCGCATATCAAAAAAAAATTTAATCAAAAAGGTTTTAATTATAATAAAGGGTTAATTACTTAAAAGTATAGTTTTTTATACTTATTAGCCCCATAAGGACATAAAAGAATCTGTTGGACTTATAAGGACATAATATATCTACATGGACCAATATACCCCTAATCTAATAAATTACCCTCAAAATCACCTGTTTTTTTGAGTATATCTCGTTTTCCAGTATCATCTCCAGCATTGAACGGCGAAAATCAAGATACGGGTCATGTGAATCTTTCTCAACCGCCACACTCTTCCCCGACCCTACCGAAACCTTGCACAGCCCTCAAGCTCTTCACGTCCGATTCGGTGTCGGAGGAGTAGTAGGCAGCTGCCGGCATCGTCGACCCCGTCTCGGAAGAAGAGAAAGTTGTTGTGTTGGTTTCCATTGACGACGACCCAGATGAAGAATACCGATTTTGAGCACGGGTGGGTCGGGTACGGTGAGAAGACCCGGATTTGGTTCTTGATTTTGGTTTTGGTTTTGGGATGAATACATCAGAGAGTTTTGTGCAGCTGCTGCAACCTAGTTTGATGGTTACTTTTCGAAGAATAAACATTGAAAAAGTGGTGTTTTTTTTTGTTTGGGAGGAAAAGTTAACAGTGGGGATTTTGGGGGTAATTTATTAGCAAGTAGTTCACTCTGTGCTGGAGTTGGTTCTTGTGAAAATTGTGTCATTTATAAAATTAGAGACAACATTCCAAAACTTTTAGCCTTTTATATTGACAAGCCAGAAAATGTGATATTACAAGAAATTAGTAAACTGGGCTTGTGGGAAATGTGTTGAGAAATGAAAAAAAGAATGGGATTTTTTTTGGTGTATGGATAATGTTGGAGAAATTAGGTGGAAATTGCAGGTTCTCAAAGCTCTTCTCATATTTAAGTTTATCTAATATGAAGTGACATACCACTCAAAAAAAAATAAAAATGAAGTGACATAGATGTCACTGCAGATGTCACTGCATACATTAGACAACTAATGAAGTGACATTGATGTCACTGTAGATGTCACTGCATACATTAGACAATTAATGAAGTGACATTGATGTCACTACATAAATCGATACAATAATACGTCACTGAATAAATCGATACAATAAGACGTCATTGCATACACCGATACAATAAGGTGTCTCTGCATCGGGGGTGTCTCTGCATCGGGGGTGGTCACTGCATCGCGGTGTCTCTGCATCGCGGTGTCACTTCATCGCGGTGTCTCTGCATCGCGGTGTCTCTGCAATGCGGTGTCACTTCATCGCGGTGTCTCTGCATCGGGGGTGTCTCTGCATCGGGGGTGGTCACTGCATCGCGGTGTCTCTGCATCGCGGTGTCACTTCATCGCGGTGTCTCTGCATCGCGGTGTCTCTGCATCGGAGGTGTCTCTGCATCGGGGGTGGTCACTGCATCGGCGATCAATGCGCCACGGGGGTCAATGCGTCGTGATGGTCAATGCATCGGGATGGTGAATACGACGTGGAGGTCAATGCTTTGTGACAGTCAATGCGTCACGGTGGTCAATACGTTAGGACGGTGAGACACGGTACTAGGTTGCTTTTATTGTTTGTCACAGGTTTGAGTTTAGGGAAAGAAAAAGCACCATTAATTCTACTTGAGATTCACTATAGCTTTTCGTTAAGCATTTCTAGATTTAGTTTATATTACAGTTTAGTGACTTGTATTTATTTATCTTGAAGGATCGGTTGGCAAAGCTTGAAGCTTCTGTTGCTACTAAGAGAAGTAGGTCCTTAACTTGATACATGTTTTCTGTGCATCTTTGGAAAACATGACAAGTTGAAAGCTGAGGCAAAGGCAAGAGGTGAGAGGATCAGCACAAAGAGAAAGCCAGAAGGTCCCAAACCTGGATTTATGGTGGAAGGTGCTACTTTGGAAACTGTTACTCCCATTCCTTATGATGTGGTTAATGATCTTAAGGGAGGCTACTAAGAAGTATTTATGTTTTGTTTCTATTGCTTTACTGTTTGTTTTTGGAACAAGTTAAGACTATTGAATCCTGCGGAATTCTCTGTTTTTTTTTACTAGACAAAATTGGATGTTTGCAAACTTTAGTTGTTTTATTTGTGTCGATTTTCATGTTGTCTTTCTTGTATAAAGAAGACGACAAATAGTAATGCTATATTAGTGTCTGAGTACATCACCTGTCTTGTTTCATGTTCAAGTGACGATGACAAATTATGTCACCTTAAAGATCTGGACTTTTCCTTATATTATTGATGAACAATCAAGAACCCTAATGCCAAAAACGACAGAGGGGTTTTTTATGTTACGGCTGAGTCTAAGTGGGATTCTTAGAGTGCCTACGTATCCTGTTATTATTCCAGGAATCAAGCCATACGTAGTTCCTGGAACGTTGTATTTATAAGGACAATGCATGACCTAACCCTAATATGAGTCGGTTCGTAGCTATTGTCATATCTACCCTTAATTGGGCTTTACCCCTTGCCCAAGTTATCCTGTGGATACTGGGCCAACGTAGCTGGTGTGGACTCTGTCCTCGACTTGGATCTGCCCGACTTGGGGTGATCGAGCCTAGACTCTTGTCCTGCACTGCTCGTGAGTCGATTGTCGTGACCTCGAATCCCTAGCCATACCTCAGGCTCGAGGACCGACATGCATGCCATGGCCTTCAGGTCGATAATCCGACTTGCATGCCTTATCCGCTTATGTGCCTTGATAAGTATTCAATCTATAAGGTCCACTCGATGATGATATATCGAGGTGCGTAACCCGATATCGTCATAAGCCCCCCAGACCTGAGAGAGGCGACTTCCGTTGTCCGAGGTCAGATCTGCCAATTTGAAATCGTCTTCGAGTTGGACTAAATCTTGGGCGGGAAATGGTGTAACCGCTTCGTGTGCCACCTGTCTCCCCAGCCAATCGTGGCCGTCCATTGTGACGTCAGAGCGCACTATCTCTTCGTCTTCCGCCATAAATGATGTCACCCTTGATTTTCGCGATTCATGGGGAGTTATAACTGCTAGTAACCCCCCTAATCACGTCTTTTCACTGTCATTTGGCATTAGCAACGCATAAAAGGGGGAGAGAAGAATCAGACGGTGAAATCATTTCTGCCTATCCATTTCTCCATTTTCTCCTCAGAAAATACAAGTAAGCATCTTTTCTGCATTCATCTTTCTTTTTGTTCTTACCATTCCTGCTTGAATCCATCCATGTCTAGTAGTGCTACACTTTCTGATAGGGTAGAGGAGTCTCATTCCGGCGATCAAACACCCATATCTGCCCCTTCCGATCAAACCCTTCCCTCAAATCCTAGGGAACCCTTAGGAATTATCAGGGAACCTAAGAAGCTATCCACAAGAATGGACGGAAAAGGGCCTAAGGGGTGCACTTCCTGCCTCACCATGGACGATCTCAACCAACTACGGCAGAGATATGGGCTGTCTAGCCCTCAACTGGTGGCTCAGCTTCCTTCCGGCCACCACCAATTCGCCGATGAGCCCCCAGAAGGGTTCTGTACGGTCTACGAGGCCCAGCTATTGATGGGGCTCAGATTTCCCCTATGTCCAGCGGTCCAGGCTGTTCTTCACCACTACGAGATCGGTATATCTCAACTGGGCCCGAATGCCATCCGGACCCTGATGGGCTTTCTAATTGCCTGCCGAGTTGCGGGTATCGGGTTCACTGTCCCTTTGTTCCGATGGTGGCATAAGATCTCTGCGATGCCCGACTCTGGGTGGTACACGTTTCAGAAGCGTGCCAATCGTCATGAGTTTGTGTCGAAAGGACCTTCATCTCATTCGAATTGGAAGCCTCGGTTCTTCTTCCTTCGACACGGGTCGGGTAACCCCTATGTCGGGCTATGGAGGTCGAGAGAGGGAAGAGATGACAAACTGGGTCGTGAAGCCGCACCTAGCGAGGCTCTTACCCTCGAGAGATTTACCTTCGAGGTGGTTACACAGGACCTGAGTCTCCTTTATGACCTTGCCCGCCTCGAGGAGGCGGGCCCCGTACCATGCATAGCGCTTCATCCTGTCGATCAGGAAAATTGTATGAACCTTGGTTATTATTTTTTTTTTTTTTATCAAGTCTTAATTCTTTTTGAAGTTGTATCTCTGCTATTCCTGATACTGACTCCTTTTTCATTTGTGCAGTGGGTAGATTCTCGAAGGTCGCTGTTCCTAAGGCTTCTGCCGTGGCTGCTGCTGTCGCCGCCTCCAGATCGAGAGCTACTCCTCCGGCGCCCGAGGAAAGACCTATTCATACTGCTGACCCGACTGAGGGTGTCGACACAACTACCCCTGTCACACAATCAACCCCGCCTTCCACCTCGGGAGGACTCACCCATGAACACCGGTCGATACGCGAAGTAGAGAACATTATCGACTTTACTGTCGGAGGGGGCGAAGAGCCTTCTGGTGCTGAAGCGGCTCGGTTGCAGAAGAGGAGGTCGGGCCTCGAAGAGCTGGTGAGAGATCAGCGAAGGCTGGCTAAAAAGGCCAAGGTCATGAAGCCTTCTCTCGACCTTTCCGCCACGAGTAGGATGTCGGCCGAAGATGTCGAGCAGCTGGACGACCAGGTCCTGGCCTCTTCCCTCCGAGAGCTGGGTCGCGTGGTAAAGGCTAACTCGTGTCAATTTCCTGTCTTTTTTTTTTTTTTTTTTTTTTGGACTCACCACGCCTATGCCTTAATTTTTTCCTTTTTGGCAGCATTACTTTATGAGCCGAGAGACCTCTCGACGTATGAGCACGCCGTCCAAGAATGAGGAAGAGCTGAAGACGCAGATCCGGAGGTTGAATGACAGGCTTGCTATCGAGTCAGCTAGCGTCACTGGTCTGGAATCGCAGCTTAACGTTTTCAAAGAAGAAGCTGCTGCTGAGATAGAGAAGATCAAGGGGGAGCGGGAGGCTATCATTGCCGAGCTGAGAAGAGATCTGGCTGCGGCCGAGGGGAGGGAGGCTGCTGTCAAAGTAGCTCTCGAGGAAGAACTGGCGCGGGGAGCGACTGTTGCCGAGGAGAGAGATCAATTGAAAGCCGAACTTGATCAGGTTCCTGGGCAACTTGAGGAAGCAAGGACCGCCGCGATACTCGAGTATCGGAAGTCCGATGAGTTGGGTAGTGACCTTGACGTAATCATGCAGACGGCCATACTTGGAGGATTCACCAAGGCGGTGGACCAAGTGAAGAAGGCCTATCCGGAGGTCGAGATCGACCAGCTCGAAGAGCCTGGCTGCTATGACCCTAACTCGGAGGCGTTGTACGACCTGTACTTCGAGGAATTCCAACAGGGTATATCCCTTGCTCAGAAGTATGGTGGCCCCACAGTAAGCCCGACTCCCGATAATACGACTTCCGCTGCTACCGCTCATGCTCCGACCCCTGAAGATGCTGATCCGACCCCCGACGCTTCTATTTAGTTGTCTTGTTTATTTCCGACTTTGATGCCTCAAACTTTAACTTACAATCCTTTGTAAATTTTATCAACTTGAGTAGACTTTGGTGAATGTTCTATTTGCAATGGCTGGTCTTTTCGACCTGGCCTTAGTTTGTTTTGAAATTTCTGCCCTTTTGCCTCTTTGTTTGTTATTATTTACTTACTCATTTATTACTGTCTTTGGCTTTCTTGCTTGTCGAGCCTTTGGCTCTGTTTGCTTCTGCCTTATCGATGTAATATTGCCCCCCCAAGTGTTTTATTAACTTTAGTTCATAATGCACTTGGGTTCTAAATGGCTTTTAGGTCGATCTGTTTGCCTTGGCTTTTTAGCCTTATAAGCTTGCTAGATCTTCGAGTTAGTCCGACATTGCGAACTGTCCTTGTCTCGGTCTAGCTGCCCCTTGGGCTGGTTAGACTTCCGACTTGGACGTTTGGCCCGACCATGCGAACCGTCCTTTGTCTGCCTTATTCGACCCTTAGGTGCGTTAGGCTGTTGACTTGGACATCTGACCCGACCTTGCGAGTCTTCTTTTTGCCTTCTGCATCATATGCTTGTGGCGTTGTCGGGAGTTCCGACTCGCGGATTGCTCCATACTTTGTCGATTGCAACTTCGCGTCCTTTTGGACTTAGAATATTACAAAAATACTTAACAAAATCGTAGAAAAAGAAATCATCGTTTATTATAATAAAGATAGAATTGTCTCATGGACTGATTACAAATCTTATAAAATAAGTAGAAACAAACTGATCGACTAAGGACTAGACGTAAAATTTCCTTAAATTATTCGCGTGCCATTGTCGAGGGACTGTAGTTCCGTCTGCTCGACCTAGTTGATATGAACCTTTAGGGTGGACTTTTAGGATCTGATACGGGCCTTCCCAGTTCGGGGAGAGGGCCCCGATCTCCTTTTGCCGACTTGCTTCGTTCTTTCTCAAAACCAGGTCTCCGACTTTGAAATATCTGTATTTTACCCTCGCGTTGTAATACTGAGAGATCTTCCGCTTATACCTTGCCATTCTGGCTGAGGCCATTTCTCTCCGCTCCTCGAGATTATCCTTCTCTTGTCGGATATCGGGATCATTCGTCTCAACATTATATGCTAACACTCGAGGGGAAGGGACGCCGATCTCCGCTGGGATAACCGCCTCGCACCCATAGGTCGGGGAGAAAGGTGTTTCACCCGTTGATGCGTTTGGAGCTGTCCTGTATGACCACAGGATGCTCGGGAGTTGCAACGCCCAGTCCCGTCCTTGACTTCGAGCCTCTTTTTCAGTCCGAGTTTAATCTGTCGATTTGTTTGCTCGACTTGACCATTTGCTTGAGGATGCGCGACCGAGGTGAAGTGCTGGTCGATATGATATTCGCCAACCACTCTCGACTCTTCGGTCTTCAAATTGAGTGCCGTTGTCCGAGATTAGAGCCTTCGAATACCATACCTGCATAAAATATCGACCCATAGGAATTTCTTGATTGTAGCTGCTTTGATGTCGGGTAAAGCCCTGGCCTCTACCCACTTAGTGAAATAATCCACCGCAACTACTACAAACTTATTTTTCCCTGGAGCTCGTGGTAGGGGCCCTACAATATCGACTCCCCACACGTCGAAGGGCCATGCTGACGAGATGACATTCATTTCTTGTGCCTGTTGATGAGAGATGCTATCGTGAATTTGACAAGAATTGCACTTCAGTACTAACTCGATCGCGTCTCGTTGCATTGACGGCCAGAAGTATCCAATGAGCTTGCATTTCCGAGCTAGCATTCTAGCCCCGCAATGATTCCCACAAGCTCCCCTATGGATTTCTTCGAGAAGATATTCTCCCTCTGTCTCAGATGCGCATCTCAACCATGGACTTGTGAATGACCTCCGATAAAGTATGTCATTGAAGAATGCGTATCGAGCCGACTGAAGTCGGACCTTTCTTGACTGTACCTTATCCATGGGTAATGTTCCGTCCTTTAAATAAAGGACAATTGGATCCATCCATGTAGCCCGCTGAGATATCGGCTGGGCTTCTATTTCTTCATAGCTTCTCTCTGTTAGCGATTCTACTAACACCTTTTTACTAGAGACGAAATTCGATGCTAACTTGGACAGAGCGTCGGCCCTCTTGTTCTGAGTTCGAGGTACCTGTTCAAATTGAATCAAGTTGAATTTCGGCTTGAGGCCTTGAACTACTGCTAAATACTTCTTCATAGTTTCTTCCTTAGCCTCATATTCCCCTTTAATGTGATTAACAACCAATTGCGAGTCACTGTAAACGTTGAGATTTTCGACCCCCAGCTTTAGAGCGAGCTTCAGACCAGTGATAATTGCTTCATATTCTGCCTCATTATTAGTTGCCCTAAAATCGAATCGGAGGGCGTATGGGAACTCCTCCCCCCTCGGGCTGACTAATAGGAGGCCTGCACCTGCTCCTTCTTTGCTCGAGGCCCCATCGGCATGGAGCATCCATCGTTCTTCGTGACTTTCCTTTTCCTGCTCAAGTTGCACTGATATACCTTCGGCTAAGAAGTCTGCTAAAGCTTGAGCCTTGATCGCGGTACGCGGTACGAACTCGATGTCGTATTGAGCCATCTCGATTACCCACTTCGCGAGTCGACCAGATGTGTCGGGCTTCGCCAGAATCTGCTTGAGTGGTTGGTCTGTGACTACCACTATGGGATGGGCTTGAAAGTATGGCCTAAGCTTTCTCGATGCGTGTACCAACGCTAGTGCGAGCTTTTCAGCTGGTGAGTATCGGGCTTCGGGGCCGTGCAGAGCTTTACTTACAAAATATATGGGCACCTGGCCCTTTTCTCCCTCTCGAACCAAGACCGAACTCACTGCTTCCTCGCAGACTGATAAATAAACTAGCAACCTTTCCCCCTCTCGAGGGGAGGTGAGAGTAGGTAGTTCTGAAAGATATGCTTTTAGTTCCTCGAAGGCCGTCGACATTCGTTGTTCCAGTGGAAAGGGCTGGGCTTTCGAAGAACTTTGAAGAACGGTAGCGCACGCTGGGCTGACCGAGATAAAAACCTATTCAGTGCTGCCATCCGACCGGTGAGTCTCTGAACCTCTTTCATGTTTCGAGGCGCAGGCATGTTCCTTAGTGTGTCGATCTTGTCAGGGTTGGCTCGAATCCCGTCTCTCGACACCATATACCCTAGAAATTTGCCTGTCCTCACCCCGAAGGTGCACTTTTTTGGATTAAGTTTCATGTCAGTATCTCTTAGTACTCCAAATACTTCCCTGGCGTCTACCAGAAATTGCTTCATCGATCGGCTTTTAATGAGTAGATCGTCCACATAGACTTCCATATTTCTACCAATCTGCTTCGCGAAAATTCTGTTGACTGCCCTTTGGTATGTAGCTCCAGCATTCTTTAGTCCGAATGGCATGGTAACATAACAAAAGGTGCCAAACTCTGTGATAAACGCGGTCTTCTCCGCGTCTCGAGGATCCATAAGAATTTGGTGGTACCCCTTATATGCATCAAGGAACGCGAATACCTCAAAACCGATGGTCGAATCGACTAACCTGTCGATCTTAGGTAGCGGATAGGAATCTTTGGGGCACGCCTTATTCAAATCCGTGAAATCTACACACATGCGCCAGCTACCATCTGGTTTCTTTACTAACACTGGATTGGCTAGCCATTCCGGATAGAGCACTTCTTTTACTATATTTGCCGACAGTAACTTCCCGACTTCGGACTCGATAGCTTCCAATCGATCTTGCGCGAAATTTCGCTTCTTCTGTTTGGTGGCTTTCGCCTGGTCAATCTCGAGTTTATGGATGGCGATGTTTGTCGGTAGGCCTGGCATATCGGACGCCTTCCAGGCGAAAACGTCCTTGAACTCTTTCAGCAAATCGATCAGTAATCGCTTTTCCTGAGTCGGGATCCAAACCCCGACTTGGACACTCTGATCAGTTCCTTCTTCCCATAAGGTGACATTTTCAATCGCTTCACTCGAAGCCCAACACTTCTCTTCCTCCTCCTCCGGAAGGAGCTCCTCGATGAGGACTTGTTGTACCGCCATCTTACCATTCATCACTATCGAATTGCAGCTTCTGGCGATTTCAATATCCCCTTTTACTTCGTGGGAACCATTCCGAGTCGGGAATTTCATGCTGTTATGGAACGTCGAAACTATAGCTCGTAACTCGAAAAGGGCTGGTCTACCCAAAATAACATTATACGCGGAGGGAGCTTTGACGACCACGTAGTTTAGCTCTAGCGTCCTCCCTCTTTCCCCATCACCTACTGTCGTTAGTAGCTTTATGGAACCCATGGGATGGACTGCCTGACCTGTGAAGCCGAATAGTGGAGAGGCTATGGGTGCTAAGTCTTTCTCTTTGAGCTTCATTCCCTGGAATGCCGAGTAGTATAAGATATTCACAGCGCTACCATTATCGACGCATACCCTCGACACTCTGGCGCGACTTATAACTGCTTCAATCACCAACCCCTCGCTGTGACTTGTCGACTTAGGAACGTCGTCTCTGGGGCCGTACCCGACTTCCGTAGTTAATCTTGACTGCTTACGCGGCCTCGAACTGTCGTCTGGTTCTCGACTGGCTCGTTCCTTCTCACTCTCCCCCGGCCCAAATATCATATTCACATAATTGTTTGGGCGATTATCATCATAGCGATCCTGACCATAGTAGTCCCTATCGTTATCAGGAGATCGGTCTCGTCTAGGGGATCGATCTCTTCTTCTTTGATTCTCTCGACTTCGACCTCTATCCTGGTCAGGATTTCTTCTTTTGAGGTCTCGCTGCCCCCTGGGCTCATTATAACGCGATCGGTCTATGACCTCATCCAGCTTTCCCTCCTGGATGCGAGCCTCGATGTCTTTCTTTAAATCGAAACAGTCCTCTGTCGAGTGACTGTGTCCTCGTGGAATTCACAATACTTTGTCGACCTTCGCTTTTCTCGAGGTTTTTTGATCGGAGGTGGCCTCTTGGCCAAATTCTTAGAAACCATGATTGATAAGACCTCTGACGGGACCGGTTGAGGGGAGTAAAATCTTTATCCTTTCTACCCCCTTTTTTCTCTGACCGGCCCGAGGGAGGCGCCTCGATGCGATCCCAAACAGACGTTTTCCTCTCTACATCTTGCTGTCGAGGCTGATTCTTATTTCCTCCTCGACCTTCTTTCCTCGAGCTGTCCATCCACTCGGCTTGGGTGTGCCTACGCACTGCCTCTTCGCCTTGGCAAAATCGATGTACGACATTCACACACTCATCCATGTTTCGAGGGAGGTTCCTGCTTAACTTCTCATACAACTTTGTGTTGCGCAGTCCCCCTACGAATGAAGTGATCAAGACTCGATCCCGAGGATCCTTCACCTGCATGGCCTCAAGGTTAAACCTCTTTAGATAATCTAATACCGACTCGTCTCTATGCTGCCTCACGTTTGTTAGGTGCGTCTCGCTCAACTGAAACTTTTTGTTGACGATGAAGGCGTCTCTGAATTTTCTGGCGAGCATGGTGAAGCTGGAGATGGATCCGGGTTTCAACTTGGTAAACCACTCTCTTGCTCGTCCTACAAGTAGAGTCTCGAATGCCCGGCATCGCATCTCGTCTGGGGCACATTCTAGCCTCATCTGGGATAGATACCTGTGAAGATGGTCCTCCGGGTCGGTGGTGCCATCATACGGGTCTATCTTAGGTATTTTAAACCCCTTGGGTTTAGGATAGTCTTCAATCTCCTTGATGAAAGGAGACTCTAACCACAACGGGCCCTGGGTTTTTCCCAGGATTACATCTAACTCCTGCCTAACGCTGTCTTCATCGATGCGTATGTGCTTCTGTTGTATTTCTCGCTTCCTCCGTTCGACCGAACTGGAGGAAGCGCTGACCTCTTCAAATTGATCTGGCTTAGGATTATTGGCGGCGTTATTCAGGCCGCCTTCCGCCTGTTGTTGCTGTCTCTGTCGATTAAAGGCTTCCGCCATTATCCTTCTCAGGGCATTATGATCTGTCGCCGCCAACTGATCTACCATGGCTTGATACTCTGGGGCAAGGCCCTGAGTTTGTTTTGGCGGATTTTCATGGACGGTCTCTAAAGCTGGATCTTTTTCCCCCGGAGGATCCGCACCTACCTGCTCACTTGTCTGCGGATTCTGCGGATCCACGTTTTTAGAGGTGGTTCTTCTTGCGGTTTTTTCCTTTGGAGGCATGATGATCTTGATGTATTCAACAAAAGAAAGGCCCTCCTTCTAGCGCCAATGACGATGACAAATTATGTCACCTTAAAGATCTGGACTTTTCCTTATATTATTGATGAACAATCAAGAACCCTAATGCCAAAAACGACAGAGGGGTTTTTTTATGTTACGGCTGAGTCTAAGTGGGATTCTTAGAGTGCCTACGTATCCTGTTATTATTCCAGGAATCAAGCCATACGTAGTTCCTGGAACGTTGTATTTATAAGGACAATGCATGACCTAACCCTAATATGAGTCGGTTCGTAGCTATTGTCATATCTACCCTTAATTGGGCTTTACCCCTTGCCCAAGTTATCCTGTGGATACTGGGCCAACGTAGCTGGTGTGGACTCTGTCCTCGACTTGGATCTGCCCGACTTGGGGTGATCGAGCCTAGACTCTTGTCCTGCACTGCTCGTGAGTCGATTGTCGTGACCTCGAATCCCTAGCCATACCTCAGGCTCGAGGACCGACATGCATGCCATGGCCTTCAGGTCGATAATCCGACTTGCATGCCTTATCTGGCTTATGTGCCTTGATAAGTATTCAATCTATAAGGTCCACTCGATGATGATATATCGAGGTGCGTAACCCGATATCGTCATCAAGCAATATTATATTGAATGGAAAAAAAAATAAATTGTTTTCTGTGCATCAATATAATTTCGATATATCTTGCCCCTATAAACTGTCTATTCTACTGCTATCTTTTTTTTTTCCAGATTCTGATGATGAGGAATTAAAAAAGACGGTAAACGATCTCCAGTCTGAACTAAAAGACGTGAAGGCTGAGCAAGCATCTGAAAGAGAAAAGGTTTCTTTTTTGTTGTTCTTGTTGTATTATTTATCTTAATATACGTGCTGAAAATTTCTGCAAGGAGTGAGAATGTTGCGTTAATTAAAACAAGTCAGAATGAAAAGCTAGCAAGGAAGAGGACTGCATCACAGGTATTAATTAAGGGTAGAACGGGGAATAAGGAAAAAGTGTGTCCTTATAAGTCCAACAGATTCTTTTTTGTCCTTATAAGTCCAATAAGTCCGTTTTGTGTACTTTTGGGTCTTTGGCCCTATAATAAATTGGATTTATTTAATTTAAAAGTCTTTCTCCTCACGGGTGTTCGTGGTTCGTGATCCGGCGTTTCGAGTTCAAGATTCGAAGTTCAAGACTCGAAGATTAGATTAAGGTTTTACTTTTCCTTAGAAAATAGGTTAGTCGGGGGTACCAACGGTCCATCTCAGTGTTTATTTTTCCGTTATTTTTTTCGTGTATGATCGAAAATTGTATGATATAACCGGAACTAGCCATGACATGCATCTTCATTATTCCACTCCAATGCATACACGTAGAGATTTAATTTCGAATTAGATTAGGCGTGTATAACTCGATTAATTAGTTAACATACTTGTTTTAATTAATATGTGGTAGTTAATTAAAATTAAGTGACTAATTATAAAAAACCGATGACCCGGGTTTTGTCAATCGTTACAATTTTAGTGATGGATTCTCGGTGAATCCCACTTAGATAAATCGTTGAGTTTTTCCGTGATGGCTTCTCAGTGAACCCACCTTAAACAGAAGCGAGATTACGCTTTGGGTGACAATTTAGAAATCGGAAAATCTTAGTACATGGGTTCGGAAATGGTCTAACCATGGTTGGGCGAGTTCAACCGAGCTTCGGCTCAATCGACTCCCCTCCACGTGTGATGTACGATACAATAATTCGACAAGACTTAGCATAGCCGATAAGCCTTCGGGCTAAACGGGGCTTCTCTTGCCGGATTAGCCTGAACTGTCACATATGCTCCAACGAATAAGACGGCGTAGGCTTGCCTACATAACCGACCCTATTCGGAGTACTTTGATTTATTTTTTCTTATTGTCAAGGCCGAAACCGTAATTAGTAAACCCACCACTTTTTCAAATTATTGAGTGGGAGCAGGGAAGGCGACAGCCAACCCCACGGCCTCTACTATAGATGCAAGCACGTGAGAGAATGGTGACACCTCATGCCTCTTTGATTTCGGCCCCTTTCGGATGGTGTTCACCGCTATCAAAATTCAAGGCTTGGTCTCCGAAAGGATAGGATATCGGGTACTCGCCGGGTCACTGACCTGCCCCTCGTAGGCACACTCGGGGCGTACTCTGAGATCTGATATAGTAGGTCACACTCTTTATGGATATTTTAGAAATATCTAGGCTAGAAAAAGGAAGGTAATCAATGATTAAGGTCCGGGATGTCTGATTCCCGTGAGATGTTTGATTCTCGAAGCTCAATCATTGAGAGAGATTGTCTCAGTTTAACCGTCATAGTGCTGATATCGACCCTCTCGGACAATACTATGTGAGGTTAAATCCTTGGAATGGTAGGATAAACTTTATATAAGTTTATTATTCCTAAAATACAAATTATAGCAGTGTATATTTGATTGAATTTCTGTCATTTTATTTACAGCAACATGTCTTCGCAAATTCAAACTTTACTGAACGATAAGCTAAATGGCGACAATTTTACTAAGTGGAAAAGTAACGTAAACGTGGTGCTCATATTTGAGAATGCGTAATTTGTTTTGACTGAGGAATGCCCTGTTATTCCCCCTCATAATCCGCCTAAACGCATTTGCGATCAACATAAAAAATGGACAGAGGCGAATAATAAGGCAAGAGGCATCTTCTTAGCCTCAGTGACGGAGGTCATTCGGACCAAAATTGAGGGTTTTAATACTGCACAAGCAATTATGCAGCATTTGACCACCATGTTTGGCAAACCGTCTGATCAAGCAAGGAACGAGGCCGTGAGGAAGGCTGTCAATGCCAAGATGAGGCGGGGTCAGTCGGTTACTGGTCATGTGATGAACATGATTAGTTACTTTACTGAAGCAGAAACTCATGGTGCGACTATAGACGATGCTACCCAAGTGTCCGTGATTCTCGAATCATTGACACCTGATTTCCTAACGTTCAGGACTAACTACGTCATGACTAAGAATCGTCTTTCCATGACGGAGTTGATCAACGAACTTCAAGTCTTCGAGGGTCTTTCTACGAAAGATAAAACCCAAGATCAGGAAAAGAAGGCTGAGGCCAATATGGTCATAGCCAAGGCGTCTAAGTCTAACCTGCAGGGTAAGCCAAAGAATAAGAAGCAAATTGCGCTGGCGCCTAAACCTATAAAGAAGAAGGCTAAGCCGAATGCACCATCCAAGCCCAAGGGCAAGTGTTTTTACTGCAATGAGATAGGGCACTGACGTCGTCACTGCCCCGTATATCTCAAAGATGTAAAGGATGGGAAGGCTAAGACTAGCAATGGGAAAGATAAGAAAGGTAATCCTGAATTACATGTCTTGGAATCTTTTAATGTAGCTAAAGATGTATCAATTTGGATAGTGGATACTGGGTCTACTAACCATGTATGTTCTTCTTTGCAGATCCTTAGTTCGTTTCAGGAGCTTGAGGAAGGATCTCAAGTTATGAGAGTCGGCACCGGGGCATTAGTTTCAGCAAAAGCAGTGGGAGCTGTGGTTTTACATTTTGGAAATAAAGTTTTACATTTAGAAAATGTTTATTTCATTCCGAATTTTCGGAGAAATTTAATTTCGTATTCTGCTTTGAAAGACCTGTTGTACTCTGTTTCTTTTATGAATGATGAGTTTACTATTTTAAAGAATGGTTTTACTTTGTGTACTACTGTATTAGAAAACGGATTATATTTCATTAAACCTACGCAAGCTCCCCTGTTAAACACTGAAATGTTTAAAGTAGCGCATCAAAAATCTGCTAAAAGGCAGAAAATTTCTCATAAAGAAGATAGTACATATCTTTGGCACCTTAGGCTAGGTCACATTTCATTGGAAAGAATCAAACGACTGGCTAAGGGTGATTCCTTAAAAGAGTTATCTGTTGACTCGTTGCCGGTCTGCGAATCTTGCCTGGAGGGAAAAATGACTAAGCGTCCCTTCTCGTCAAAAGGGAATAGGGCCAAAGAACCTCTAGAGTTAGTACATTCAGACCTTTGTGGTCTGATGAATGTGCAAGCTAGAGGCGGATTCGAGTATTTTGTTACTTTCATCGACGACTACTCGAGGTTCGGATATTTTTATCTGCTGCATCGAAAATCCGAGACTTTTGGCAAGTTTAAGGAATTTCAAGCAGAAGCCGAAAGGCAGTTAGGCAAGTCTTTGAAATGCCTTCGCTCTGGTCGCAGAGGAGAGTACTTAGATACTGAGTTCACTGACTACCTACTTGAACATGGGATCTGTTCCCAACGTTCTGCGTCTAAGACACTTCAGCAAAATGGAGTTGCTGAAAAGAGAAATAGAACATTGATTGACATGGTCAGATCAATGATGAGCTACGCCTCGCTACCGATATCCTTTTAGGGGTATGCTCTTGAAGCAGCGGTATATATACTGAATGTAGTACCGTCAAAGTCTGTCACAAAGACACCTTATGAAATGTGGAGGGGATGGCCGGAAGGCCTAAATCACTTCCGCATTTGGGGATGTCCTGCACATGTGCTGGTAGACAAGACTAGTAAACTACAAAAGCGTATGAAAGTATGTCTATTTATAGGTTACCCTAAGGGAACACGTGGAGGTCTGTTTTACGTTCCGGAAGATAACAAGTGTTGGGATATTGTTGTGCCCACAATAATCCGTATGTGGTTTGATTAATTTTACATTATCTAAATTTATGTGCCATATATATCATTTAACTGTGACTAATCCTGCCAAGAAGTCATATGACTTACAACGGCATTTCTATTTTTTGCAGGTACCATGAAATACACACCATAAATGATTAAAAATACATATGTGTATCATCACATTTTATATGATATGGTGTTGTAACAATATAAAATAAAATTTTTAATCCTGCACACTATTTTGATACAGAAATAAGTCTAACTCATATTTGGGCCAAACCTTTACATTAATATTGGCCCACCCATTTTATTAAACCTTATAACTTTCTAATTCTTGGTCTAATAAACAAAATCCCGTCCCCTTTCCCATTTTCAGCCCTCAACCCAAAATAAAAATAATATTACCCTACTATATTAAACCTAATAAACCTAGAACTCTCATTCAGACAAGAGCCGCCCCTTTCTCCTATTTCTCTTCTTTTCTTTCAGACAAGAACAAAGTCATCTTCTTCCTCTCTTCAAAATCTCTGCAATTCCCATTTCCTAAAACCTTCTGTCCTAACCTCTCAATCCTTCAACATATTGAATGCTCTATTTTTACCATGAGTTGTTTCGAATCAACTGAGAAGATGAATAATCTTCTATGATGTTTGAAACCTCTTCATAAATTAACCCATGATTACAGCTGCTTCAATTTCTAATAAATCTACGATCTTTGTGACTCGAAATCGACAAATCAAAGTCTGACCAAAATATACAAGCTTCAATTAAGCTATTGTTTCGATTATATTGATTCAGAGAGCATTTTTGTTCTTTTGATAGTCGATTAAAGAAAAGCTGCATTCTTTTCCTCATTAATTGTTTAACAGATCTTCTATGAAGCTTTTGTCTTTTTTTTTTGGGTCTCAATATTTGCTGATTAGTTAGTTTCAGAGCTTTACGTGATAAAAAAAAAATGCAATCTTTCTTTATGATTTGCTAGCTATTATAAAAGGTAACCTGGGTAAGCTAAGATTCTATTATTGCTCTTTGTCTTTCCAGTAAACGCCCTTAAATAATATGTATATAATAAAATCAAATTTCGATCTGTACTTTTTAGTCGAACTTGACAAGTTTGATAAAAATATGTCCCGATTAATCATTATATCGATGAAATCAGGTTATGTGCTATGTTTGTTTTGTTGACAAAATCCTGATTGATGATTCATTAGCACTTGCATCACTTGCATGTCCCATTCGATTAAGGATTTGATGAAATCCTGAGATTTATGAATCAAATCTAGAGTATTGATCTCTTGAAATGATATACTCCTTGCTCATCTGCTATGAATTCAGAATATAGCCGTGATGAAGCATTTTCGGGTTGCCTGTGCCTTCGGATTTGGTGTGGTATGGACGTATATCTATATTCATAACACACCCCCCATTTCTTCTACTGCCACACTGAGGATTTATTGTGTTTATATATATAATTTTTGCAAAAGAAATGCATTCTTTGTGCTGTATATACAAGTATATGTCTATCTGCTCTTATCAGTGTAAACGTGTCTATATATATACAGTTTTTCTTTGGCTGTATATACACCTTATAAATATATTTATGTTGCTGTATTCAAAACTTAGCCCAGATAAATATAAGTCAAGAAAAACTGTTGATTTCCTCTATACACTATTTATTGTTTGTTTGACTGGCTGTATCTGAAAAGTTTTTTTTATTTTAAACTCAATAGTCATTTTTCGAATATAGCAACGTACCTACTTTCAACTTAATGGCAGACTTTTCAATGCACTGCATTCATTGCATTCCATGTTTTCAAAATGGCTAAGTATTTGCTCTTCCATTTACTGGCCTATAAATTCTCAGTGACATCAAACTGATCACAAAACAAGCTGATCAAACATTTTCTTATTTACTAAAAAATTGCCTTGTATCTACGAAATTGTTTAAGTGTTCTTACTTCTCAGTTTGTCCTAAATCTGAGTTGTAAGTTTGTGTTTTGATTCAGATTTATCTGTGTAATCTGAATTGAAACTGGGGTGTGGTGAAATCTTCTGGGAATCCAGCTTAATCTTTGGGATTGCACCAAGGCTTGTCTCTGGCACCAGTTCTTCTCACAGCCTGAACTTTGTGTTCATATCAGTGAGTTCTCGCTTTTACTTTTTGCTTTCAAGTTGCTAATTTTCTCTGTGTGTTTGATTTTTAGAACTTGGTTAGGAAAAGGAAAGTGAAGGTTGTATTGTGTTCTATTGTATTGAATTTTTCAGAAACAGAACTGTGTTTGAATCCTAGTGATTATATCACTGTGGAAATCAGGATTCACACACTACAGTGTGATCTGAAAAAGCTCAATAAGTTAGAACAAGTTTATCCATCTTGTATCTTACTTTCAGCTGTGAAAAATCTGGTGTAATCTGTAACAAAAAAGCATATAGTGAAATCTGTGAATGTATGTTTGATATTGACACATAGGACTGTATGATAGTTTAAACAACTATTAAAATCAGTGTATGTGATTTGGAATCAAATTAGAAACACACTTAAAAACTCTGCATGATAATTGATTAGGTTTTAACCTGTTAAAATCTTTAATCAACATTTGATCACAAGAACATTAACCTATACACGTTGATTTTAGCTAGATCTTCCGTCTAGTTTATTATCAATATTAGGTTAATTAATTTAAACTCCAAAAGGCTTAATTAAAATTTAAAAATCCATAATATCCTATTCACCCCCCCTCTAGGATATATATTGCGCATATACGATCCAACAAGTGGTATCGGAGCTTGGTTTCTTGTGATTCAAATCCTGATATTCTGCTTGCTGAATTAACTGTGTTGATAACTTCCATTTTGATAAACTGCTGAAACCTGTATCTGTGCTTAAGTGCTGTATATTTGTTCTGTGTTTGATGTGTTATAGCAGCTGAATTACTGCCTACTGAACTGTGATACCTGCAGGTGTTGTATTTGTGCTTTTAGTTTACAAAAATAAATCTGTTAAGTCTCGCTCTGGCTGAATTTTAGATTCAGTCACTTGTTTTCTGACCACGTTTTATTTTCTGCAAACGTTTAAGTGCTAAGACTATTCACACACCACTTGCAACACATATCGAATCTGATATTTTTGTCACATCTTATTTGAATCCGTCCAGCTGCATTGTAATTTGCATTGTATCACTACATTAGTTGTAAGTGCATTGAACTGCATTATACTGCATCTCATTATCATTCGCCAAGAATTAATTAAATGGCTTCCATGAACTATAACCATGCACCACCACGTGAGGGCTTATCATTGGTAAGACCTCCCTATTTTGATGGTACTGGTTATATTCAGTGGAAGAGGGCTATGCAACTCCATGTAGAGGCAATGGACATCCGACTATGGTTCATTATAGTGGATGGACCCTTTGTCCCTACTAAGGAAGGTAGAGATGAGGGTGTGATAGTGCAAGTTAAGAAGGAAAGAGATGAATTAGATGATGAGGATTATCGAAAGATGACCCTCAATTCTAAGGCTACCGCTATCCTTGTTAATGCATTAAGTCCAGCTGAGGGCAAATACGTCTTAGATTGTAAGACTGCTAAAGAAATATGGGAACATCTTGAAATGCGTCATGAGGGTAATAATCAAGTTAAGGATAATAAAATTAACCAACTCATGTTTGCATATGAATCATTTAGGATGGGTTCAAACGAGACAATCAGTGACATGGATACTAGATTCACCGATATTATCACTACACTTTCTGCACTAGGTAAAACCTTTAAATCCAAAAAGATTGTTCAAAAGATCCTTAGAAGCCTGCCCCAAGAATGGGACGCCATGGTTACGCCAGGCTAAGGATCTAAACACTCTGAAAAAGGATGAACTTATTGGCTCATTGCTTGTACACGAGAGCATGCTGTCCTCTCGCAAGCACACTAAGCCCGAGACTAAGGCAGTGGCACTCAAGGCCAAATCCCAGCCCATCGAATCTGAGACTACCGAAAGTGAGAGTGATAATGAAGATCATGCACTTATGGTTCGTAACTTTAAGAAATTCTTAAAGTTCAATAAAGGTTCAAAATCAACCTAAATCCCAAAAAGGCAAAGCCAAAAGGGGTTCCGATGTCCGTTGCTACGAATGTCAGCAAAAGGGGCATATTGCCAATGAATGTCCGAATCGTAAGTCTAAATCTGAAAAGAAATCTAAACCTGTTTTTGATAATAAAAAGAAAGTAAAACCTGCTTTAGCCGCTTGGTCCGATAGTTCGGACAACGACGCTGCTGAATCTGACTCAGAAAAGAGTGAGAAAGCAAATGTTGCTCTTATGGCATACTCCCAGACCACAAATGACACGGATGAGATTCTGTCTAATCCATCTTTCACAAATGATGAACTGTATGAATTAAATGAAAAATTAGCCATCGAAAACTCAAACCTTAAAGGTAAAAATGAACACCTACAAGATATTATTTTGCGAAATGAGGATCAACTCCTCCAACTAATTAATTCTTTAAGTGCACTTGAGCTAAAGTATCAAGATCTTGAGTTGGAAAATGCTTCTCTAAAAACTGAGTCTATTACACTCAAGAAAACCATTCAAGGGTTAGAGAAGGGGCCAATAGTCAGTGGGTATGAGACTTCTTACAAGGAGACTCTTCTCAAAGACTTGAAGCTCAAAGAAAAGATCTTGGAACCAAGGCCAATTGCCTTAAAGAACATTAGACCTCCTTCCCCCAAACATTTTTACAAACAGCACACAAAAGCACCCAAACACGCATACAAGTATGACCAGAGGTACTCAAGGAGTCCAACTCGACAGACTACCTCTCGCCAAACAAACTATGCTCCACGTATGCACCATGATTATGGGATACATCAAGCACCCAACTACACCTATGTTAAACCACGAGTGTCCTATAATTCGTATAACAATTTTCAACCACAATATCACTATGACCAGCCCCACTATCCATATGGGTCTTATTTTGGCTTTTATGATCAGCCATCTAGTTCCTATGGATCTAGACCTGCACATAAACCCAAGATTAAGAAGATGTGGGTACCCAAAGTCAAACAAGTATGGGTGAGAAAGGTTTCCACCAATACTAACCCTTAAGGACCCAAAAGACTAAAGGGGACCTCAACTACTCTTTGGTTGCAGGATTGCCCTAAACTGAGACCATGAAGAATCCTAATAAATGGGTGCTAGACAGCGGTTGCTCTAGGCACATGACTGGAAACTTCACACTCTTTCGATCATACGAACCCAAATCCAAAAGAGGCTCTGTCACTTTCGGTGATAGCTCCAAAGGAAAGATCCTTGGTGAAGGATCCATTGGTAACCCTGAATCGCTCATCATAAACAATGTGTATTTTGTAAACAACTTAACTCATAATATTTTGAGCATCTCCCAACTTAGTGATTCCGATCTAGAGATTACATTCGACAAAAAGACATGCAAGATAAAAGATATGTCTGGTAAGCTTCTCTTGTCCGGTCATCGTGAGGACAATATATATACTATCGAACTTGATAAGCTTCCGGATTGTCCAATATCTTGTCTTGTCTCTGAGAATGACAATGTTAATCTCTGGCATCGACGCCTAGGACACGTTGGTATCTCTACCATGCAGAAATTGGTTAGCCAAAATCTAATTCGTGGACTACCAAAGTTTGACTTGAAAGACTTCAAGTTTTGTGAGCCTTGCATCAAAGGCAAACAAACAAAGACTTCTTTCAAATCCAAACAAGACATCACCACTACACGCACACTTGAACTCTTGCATATTGATCTGTTTGGCCCAAGTCGTGTTCGAAGCCTTGGAGGGAAGTCGTATGCCCTCGTAGTTGTAGATGATTACTCCCGATACACATGGGTTCTGTTCTTGACTCATAAGAGTGACAGTGCTACGTCATTTGAAACTCTGGTGAAGCAATTACAGAATACTTTTGATATATCGGTTGTGACTGTCCGGAGCGATAGAGGCGGAGAATTCATTGATGCAGAACTCATTGAGTTTTGTGAATACTCCGGTATTCGACATGAGTTTTCTGCTCCTAGAACTCCACAACAAAACGGGGTTGTTGAGCGTAAAAATCGCTCTCTCCAGGAGTCGGCACGAACGATGCTAAACGAGTTCAATGTGCCTCGTTTCCTATGGGCCGAAGCGGTTTCTTGTGCCTGTTATAATATTAACAGATTATCTATTCGAAAGACTTTGCACAAGACTCCCTACGAGATTCTTAGGAACCGACCACCCAAAATAAACTATTTTCATGTTTTCGGGTCAAAATGTTTTGTCTTAAACGATAAGGGAAACTTGGATAAATTTGCATCTAAGTCCACCGAATGCATATTCGTGGGTTATTCCGAAACCTCACGGGCATATAGATGCTATGATCCGGTTTCACGACGCATTTGTGAGTCCATACATGTATCATTTAATGAATCATATTCCATGACTAATGCGTGTATTAATGTGGAAGGAATTAAAGAATTATTAGAAAAGGCTAAGCTTGCAGATTATTCTGAGTTTGAGTTTCTTCCTCCGGCCACAAATGAAGTAAGCCCGGAGATTCCTGAAACTCCTACTCCAGAGGCTTCTATTGCTGAAAACAGACCCATGGGTGATGAAACCTTAGCAAATGGTGAACCCCATGATGAACAACATACTGAGCAACCCACCTCCTCACGACAACGCACATGGGATCGTGATCACACTCCAGATCTTATCATCGGAGATCCCACTGCTGGTGTATCCACTCGTCGGTCCACTCTTCCCTCTCCTTTTACTGCTTTAGTATCTTTAATTGAACCTAAAAATATAAAAGAAGCACTAGTAGACACGGATTGGGTGATAGCCATGCAAGAGGAGTTACATCAATTCGAAAGAAATGATGTATGGGAACTAGTCCCTTTACCTCCCAAGACACACACTATAGGAACGAGATGGGTCTTTAGGAATAAAATGGATGAAAACGGGGTAGTCGTTCGGAATAAGGCCCGACTGGTGGCACAAGGGTATTGTGTTAAGGGTGAATTTACGGGCTTTATAACGTTATATTTGATAAGGTTTTCCCCGACATTCGTATTAATCGCATGGAAATCACATGTTTAAATGGAATATTGAGCGGATGACATTTTAATAAGTTAATCGCAGAGTTGGTGGATTTGTACGTTTTAATTATGATTTTATGGTTATTGGAATTATGTTACGCTTTGCGATGTTTTTGATGTGATGTAGATACATGTTGGAGGCTAAAAAGATGATCCAAAGTTGATAAAGTTCGAGCTAATTGATGACGAAGAGATAAAGATGGAAAGATTGAAGATAAGGTTGGAGAAACCCAAATTCGACCACAGCTGAACTGGCGTCTAGACTGGCGTCCAGTGGACGAGCGTTTAAAGCATTGAACGAGCGTCCAGGAGTAAATTTGACATTCAGCAAGTTTGGACGCAGGGTGGACGCTGGGGCAGACAGGCGTCTGAGGAAAGCTCAGCCCGATTTGAAGTTCATTGTAGGATGGACGAGCGTCCAGGAAAACCAGACGGGCGTCCGACCACCGACTGAAGCACAACCGACTTAGTTTTGACCTAGCCGCCTTAGCTCATCTATATATAGAAGCTTGTATTAAACCCTAGAATCATCATTAGACAACCTACAGTCGACTTTCATAAAAAAAACAGCAGCAGTTTGTTTTTCTTTTTGGTTTTCGAATGCAATCAAAACAATCTTTTGATTTCAAGGTTAATATGAGTAGCTAAACCCTTGGGCTGGACGAACGGGTGAAGCAATTCAAGAGGCGCTCTGGTTTTTCTTATTTTTCTGCGTTTTATTTCGACAAAGGTTAGATTTATATTGCGTTTATTTTGTGCTTGATATCGATAGATAAAGCCTGCGATGTTTGTTTGACGATAGTTGAATGAATTCTAGATCACCGCAATAGTAATCAGTTTAATCAATTTGTCTAGAAACGAAAGTTATCAAATTGTTAACCTAGATAATAGATTCGAAAGAATTTATGCCCGACGTGCTTGAAGAATCAATCTTTGATAAAAGTTGATAAACAAATTATCTAAGATATTAGTAATTTGCGTTTAGTATAGGTAAATCTTGGCCTTAGTCGATTTGCATGCGTAGGAAATTAAGAGCCTTTGTGGTTTTCTTGAATTGTGGATCCTTGTTCGTCTGCCTTTTCTCCCCATTATTTGATAAACCTTAAATTATTAGTTTTGTGACACTTTAAGCCTAAACTTAAAAACGCATTAAACCTCACGTTCCTCGTGGGATCGACCCGGCATAACCGCTTCACTACAAGCTTTGCACTTGGAGCGACTAACCGGATTTTTATTACTTGTCTTTTTGTTTCGCTTACAAAAATCCACCACAAGTTTTTGGCGCCGTTGCCGGGGAACTTGGCACGGTTTTATGTGTTTTTTAGCATAAGATTTAGGTAGATCATTCCTGCTGTTTTAGTTAGGGTTTAAGGTTCTCCCTTAGTAGCCTCTTTTCTGCAAATTTCTGCTTCTGTTTTTGTTCTTCCGGTACCAAACGAGCGTCTGGATCTTAGACGCCCGTCCGCTGGAATTTTTCTATCCAATTTTAATTTTATTCACTCAAACGAGCGTCTATAATATTTGGACGCCCGTTCAGATATTCTGCCAACCGGACGAGCGTTTGTGTCACTAAACGCCCGTCCAGCCCAATACCTACCCAGACGCCCGTCCATAACCTTGGACGCCCGTCTGTCTTCCTGATTCCTTTCTCTTTCTCTCCTTAGTTTGACTTCGTTATATGCAAACACGAAGTAAACAAGGACAGTTAATTTTTGAACCTGAGCTTGAACGAGACGTAGTTCGAGTAAACCGTAAACGGAAAGTTCCCGAGCCCGTTCCGATTCCCGAAGAGGAAATCGAAGAGAGTTTGAGTGAAAAATCTTCTGAAGATAATTTCTTATCTAACCTTTTCTTTGAGGAAGAAACTACTGATTCAATGGCTCAAGCCAACCGTACCCTGGCAGACTATGCCACTCCCGGTGATGTTAATATTCGTTCGGCTGTAGTTATCCCTACCGACACAGCCCCATTTGAGATAAGACCAGCCCTCATCCAGATGGTGCAACATGCATCAACTTTCTATGGGTATCAATCTGAGAACCCCTATACGCATCTTTATGTATTTCTGGGTATATGCGATACTACTCGCATTAAGGATGTCAGTCAAGACATCATTAAGCTGAAACTATTTCCATTCTCACTCCGTGGAGAAGCAATGGAATGGTTTAAATCTCTTCCTTCTGAATCTATCCAAACTTGGGCCCAGCTTGAAAGTCAATTTCTGGCCCAATATTTCCCCCCGTCTAAGACAGCTCAATGTCTTAACGAGATCTCAAATTTTCATCAACTGAGTGATGAATCTTTCTTTGAAGCATGGAAGCGTTTCAAAATTTTGTTGAACAAGTGCCCCCATCATGGAATGGATTTGCAGAGGAAGGTCCATACTTTCTTCAGTGGTCTAAGTGAGTCCACTAAAGGGATGGTCAACTCCTCATCTGGAGGAGTCTTCTTGAAGAAAACCCCACAGCAAGGGTGGGAGTTATTTGAAGATATAGCTAGGTACAACTATGCACCTACGTATCAATCGCCAACACTCCCTGCTGCACCAAAAATCGAAGAAGTCAACAACCAGAATCATGGTCAAATGATTGCGGCCCTGCAGGCTCAACTTTCTGCTTTGACCATGACTAAAAATCAAAATCAGCCCTCTCTCCAACAGAATGCACAAGTATTCTCGTGTGATAATTGTTATCAGACTGGTCACATCAGTGACCATTGTCAATACATTCCTACCCCTGGCTTTCAAGCCAATGCTGCCCAACAAACGAGGCAGTATGATTCTGTGAACTGCTATACCTGTGGGCTTGGAGGTCACATTTCTGCAACATGCCCCTTGAATGGTGGACATGAGAGAAACAATTCTTCTGGCCAGCAACACCAGAGATTTTCGAACCAGAATAACTCTCAAGGTCAAAACTACAACCAGAATAGAAATTATGGTTATGACCAAAACCGCGCTCAAAATTCGGGACAGAATACCTCTCGCAATGCCTACTACCAGAACCCCAACTCGAGTCAAAGTTCAAATTCTCAACCAAAAGCTAATCAAAACTCGCAGCAAAACCGCCCTAATCAGGACTCCTCCACTTATGGTACTGCCCCTACAAGGGCAGAGTATGAAGAGCAACAGAGGACGATGAAGAACTTAGAAAGACAGTTAGGACAGCTAGCTGAACAATTAGCTGCCAGACCTCAAGGTCAGCTACCTAGTTTTACAGAAAAAAACCCTAAAAGTGATCATGCAGCCCAAGCTGAAGCAAGAACAAACCACTGTGCCGAGCTCGCACCCATTAACCCCTATGGACAAGAGGAGTCAAATGCCATGAATCTGAGGTCCGGTACACAATTGCAACAACACCCTGGTTACAGACAGAACCAGGGAAACGAGTAAACCCTCCTACCCCTGATTTGGTAGGAGGGGAAGAATCGCAGTCCCCTGACCTGGATAAAGAGAAAGATGAAAATGAGATTGAAGCAAGAAAGAGATCTCAGGTGATTGAAAACCAAAATGATGAACCGGAGAAAGTCACTCAGGCGGGTGATTCCCTGACGAATAAGAAGACAGAAAAGATAGTGAGGTGGAAGGATCTTGAGGACAAAGCTATTAGAGCTTCCTCGCCCAGGAAAGTATTCTCCGAAGAGGAACTGAATAAGCTCCCATTTCCGCCAAGAAAGCAAAACATTTCCTTATCTGAAGACAAGAAGTACGAGAAGGTACTCAACCTATTAAGAAACACCCAAGTAAATTTGCCTTTATCCGAGGTATTGGTTGAAATGCCTAATACACCAAGTTTGTGAAGGATGTTGTTTCTTCAAAGAAGAAGTTGGGCGAAATGGAGAAAAGATTGGGAGAGGAATGTTCCGCTATCATTGACGGAGAAATTCCTAAAAAGCGCAGCGATCCCGGAAAATTTGTCTTAACTCTGAAAATCAAGGATTTAAGCTTTCCAAATTCTCTGTGTGATTTAGGAGCATCCATCAGTTTGATGTCTCTTTCTGTCTGCAAGAGACTACACCTTGACCATCTATTGGAGCCTACCCCCATAAGTATCCAACTTGCAGATAGATCTTACAAGAGAGCCGAAGGAGTGCTTAGAGACCTTCTGGTCCAAGTAGACAAATTTACATTTCCTGTGGATTGGTACGTCTTGGACACTAAAGAAGAAGATACCCCCTCCTCCTGGGACGACCTTTCCTATCTACTGCTAGAGCCACTATAGATTGTGATGCAGGATTTGTCACCTTACGTGTTGGAGACGAGGAAGCACGCTACAGTGTAGTTAAAGCTCTCAGAGCACCTTCTGAAAATCCCTCGGGTTTTGTGATTGAGACGTCAGACGATTTCACAGACTACACTCTGGACGAGCTAGAGGCTGCTTATGGAGAAGAGCTTGTTGAAGAGGACACGGTGCTCTGCGAAAGAACTCTTTCCCCCTCAGAAGAAGTCGATTTGCTTGAGGCAAGAGTTTTTGACCCTATCAGTGAGGAAGATCTAAAACGAGGAGAAGCCAAAACCAGTTTAGAGGAACCTCCTGAGGACCTTGTCCTAAAACCTCTACCTCAGCATCTAAAGTATATCTTCTTAAGAGAAGGTAAGCACTTACCTCTGATTATCTCCTCTACACTGTCAGCAGACGAAGAAGCTGAGTTAATTGACGTTCTGAAGAGAAATGCGAAAGCCTTCGGTTGGCAGGTAGGTGATATAAGAGGAATATCTCCAGACGTCTGTATGCATAAGATTAGAACCGAAGAAGGTGCAAAGAGTATAAGACAACCGCAGAGACGTTTAAACCCACACATGCAGGAAGTGGTGAAGAAAGAGATCATTAAGCTATTGGATATGGGGATCATTTATGCGATAGCTGATAGCGATTGGGTGTCCCCCACTCAGGTAGTACCTAAAAAGGGAGGTATTACCATTGAAAAGAATGACAAAGGTGAAGAGGTAGCTGTCAGATTAGTCACTGGGTACAGAGTCTGTATAGACTATAGGAAGCTAAACGAGGTGACTTTAAAAGACCATTTCCCTCTCCCCTTCATAGACCAAATGTTGGAACGTTTGGCGGGGCATGCTTTCTACTGTTTTCTGGACGGTTATTCAGGTTATTTCCAAATCCCTATTGACCCAGTAGATCAAGAGAAAACAACCTTCACCTGCCCCTATGGTACTTTCGCTTATAGGCGAATGCCTTTTGGACTTTGTAATGCACCAGCTACATTTCAAAGATGTATGCTGGCTATCTTTGATGGACTTATAGAGAAATGCATGGAGGTATTCATGGACGACTTCTCGGTGTTTGGCACGTCGTTCACGGACTGTCTTGAAAATCTAGACAAAGCACTGCAAAGGTGTGTGGAGAAGAACTTGATTCTCAATTGGGAGAAGTGCCATTTTATGGTAACCGAAGGGATTGTTTTAGGTCACAAGATCTCCGCTAAAGGCATAGAGGTTGATAAAGCTAAGGTAGAAACTATTGAAAAGATGAATTACCCCAGAAACACGAAGGAAGTAAGAAGTTTCCTTGGTCATGTAGGTTTCTACAGGAGATTTATAAAAGATTTTTCAAAAATATCGAAACCTTTATCAACTTTACTGAAAGATGACGTCACCTTCAATTTCGATAATGACTGTCAAGTTGCCTTCAAAGAGCTTAAACAGCGTTTGACCTCTGCCCCTATCCTGATCTCTCCGGATTGGAACATGCCATTTGAACTAATGTGTGATGCCTCCAACTACGCTGTGGGTGCTGTATTGGGGCAAAGGATTAATGGTAAGTTCCAACCTATTTCGTACGCAAGTCATACCTTGAATCCAGCCCAAGCAAATTACACCACTACGGAAAAGGAACTGTTAGCAGTTGTGTTTTCTATGGATAAGTTCCGCAGCTATTTGCTTGGTGCCAAGGTGATTGTATGGACTGATCATGCGGCTCTGCGTTATTTGATGAACAAGAAGGATGCTAAACCGAGACTGCTAAGATGGATTCTTACACTACAAGAATTCGATGTTCACATCAAGGACATACGGGGTAGTGAAAACACCGTAGCGGACCATATTTCGAGGGTTTTGCCAGTGGCTGAGGAAGGCTCTCAGGACATTGATCTTTATTACCCCTTCGAGAGCGTTATGAACATGGATGTCCACACTCCCGGTCCTCCCTGGTATGCTTCGATTGTTAATTATCTTCACTCTGTCTATCTGAACCCTGAATTCTCTTACCAGGAGAAGAAGAAGTTCTTCTCTGATCTAAAGTACTATGTCTGGGAGGAACCATATCTGTTCAAGATCTGCAAGGATGGGTTGCTTCGCCGGTGTGTCCCTGAGTCCGAGCAACGGGATATTATTGAGCAATGTCACAGTGGTCCCACTGGTGGCCATTTCAATCCGTGGAAAACCGTTGCCAAAATTTTTCAATGTGGTTTTTACTGGCCCAGAATTTTTAAAGATACGGAAGCCTTCTGCAAAAGCTGCGATAGGTGCCAGAGAACCGGTACTCTGACCAGGCGGTATGATATGCCGCTTCAACCCATATTGGAATGTGAAGTGTTTGACGTATGGGGCATAGACTTTATGGGACCATTTCCATCTTCATGCGGAAATAAGTACATTCTAGTCTGTGTAGACTACGTATCTAAATGGGTAGAAGCTGTCGCGACTCCACTAAATGATCATAAAACGGTAATGAAATTTTTAAAGAGGAACATTTTCACGAGGTTTGGCTGCCCTAGAGCTCTGATCAGCGATGAAGGTTCGCACTTCATTAATAAACCCCTGGATAGCCTGTTAGCTAAGTATGGTGTTAAGCATAAGAGTGGCACACCATATCACCCTATGACCAGTGGGCAAGTTGAGCGTAGTAATCAGAGTATAAAGAAAATCCTCGAGAAAACGGTCAACTCCCATTGAAAGGATTGGAGTCTGAAGCTGGATGATGTACTGTGGGCTTACAGGACCGCATACAAAAACCCTATGGGTACATCACCATACCAAATGGTTTATGGAAAGCCCTGTCATTTGCCAGTGGAGTTAGAGCATAGAGCTTATTGGGCAATTAAGTTCCTAAACTTCGACTCCCAAGCTTGCGGAGAACGTAGGCTCCAGCAGATACATGAATTAGACGAGTTCCGGCTCCAAGCTTATGAGAGTTCACGGATAAGCAAGGAAAGGATGAAATTCCTTCATGATAAAAAGATCAAGAAAAGGGAGTTTCATGCAGGCGGGCTGGTATTGTTATACAATTCCAGACTGCATCTTTTCCCGGGAAAGCTAAGGACGCGTTGGTCTGGTCCATTTGAGGTCCTGTCTGTCTTTCCTAGCGGCGTTTTGGAACTTAAGGGGATTGGTGATCAGCCTTTCAAGGTCAATGGTCAACGATGCAAACACTACATTGGCCAACCGAAGGAATCACCCGAGGTAGTTAAATTCATTGATTTGTTAAGTTGTATCGCTTCAGGAGTCGATGACTGCGATGAGTTCTCCCCAGACCTATTCTCTGATGATAGTACTGAATCACCAGCTGAAGTTTTTACCGGAAGCTGGGACATGGAACAATATTGGAAGGAAATGGATTTGAAGAAGCATAAAGTACGGAAGAGATCCCCAGTCAGATAGAAGATCAGGCAGGCCTGGAAAAAATGGTTGGGACGAATTCCGAGTCTGCACTGCTGTTTTTGTAGACCTAATTTTGTTAAGAATGCTGTTGCTGAGATGACCGGCAGGAAGCCAAAGTGGCCCGACCCAGGTTAGACCTGAATTGAATGTCGAGCTAACGACATAAACCAAAAGCGCCACTAGGAGGCATCCTAGATATCAAATCTTGTTTTAGTTTTTCTTAGTTCTTTTTGCTTTCGTATGTTATTTTAGTTAGTTTTACTAAGCTTTTATGTGTCTATCTGTCAGTTTTTGCTTTCTAGTTATGGATCTTCACGGAGTTCGCCCTGAGGAGTTTCCACTCATTAGTCGGATCCCGCCGATCACAGTAGATGATGGACCAGGAGGCACTATAATTCTTCATGTAGATTTTGATATTAGTACTCGGGTTAAGACCATCACGTACGTTATCATTGTTCCACCTTGTTCGGGAGGCGGCGATTTCACGACCGAGGAGTTGCAGGAAGCTATAGGACGTCCTTACACAATACTTAATGATCCTATGCTGACGGATTTGGCACTGGTGCTGCAGGCTGAGCATTTCAGAGGTGCTGAGGTAGCTGGTGAGGATTGGTGTTTGCAGGATGAGTTCGATTTTCCTCCGGCTATCGACATGCTTCGACGTCTCATTCGCGTAGTGGATTGGGACGAGATCTACGCAGACCAGTGACCTCTTAGTTAGTTTTATCTCCGTCGAGCCCCGACGTAAAATGAAAGCGCTGGGTGGGAGGCAACCCACCGTTGCTTATCTATTTTTGTTTTGATGGTACTTCGTTAATTTGCAGTTGTATTTTTAAAATCTTAATTAAGTTAATAAGAAAATGCACTTTTGAATTTAAGTTGTATGGAATTGTATGATTTTTGCATTTAAGCCTTGATGGACGCTCGTCCACCAGTATGGACGGCCGTCCGGTATGACTAAACTTCAGACGAACGTTCACTAGGTTTGGACGCTCGTCCGATAATCTCCCTCCAATCCTGTATGTGATTTAAAATATTAGACGAGCGTCTACCAAACTGGACGCCCGTCCAGTTCATCTGATCTCTCAGTGGACGCCCGTCCGCTGAATTGGACGAGCGTCCGCACCCTGTCTATATATACCCTTTCTGCGGATGACCCTTCACTTTTCAGCATTTTCAAACGCGGAAAACGGTTTCTCTCCCTCCTTTTGCCCTAAATTCCCCCATTCTACACCATTTTGAGCGATTCTAAGTGCTATAGACCGCTTTTGATACCCTCTCTTCGATTTTCATAACCACAACGCCCAACACGCTATATTTTTGGAGAATCAGCACCCATTGTGGTCCGACTTTTAAGAGGAAAAATCCGATTTTGGGAGGCCATTTGGACTTGTTTGGCCTAATCTTCATCTCAATCAGCATCTACTCATCTTACCCGGTAAGTTAGTAACAACTTTTCTCGATTTTGTTCACGTTTTTCTGAGTTCGATCTTTGGGTCGGCTCGTTTACTTGAATATCATCTTATTTGTTTTCCTCCTTTCATTTTTTTTGATTCTTGGCTCTTGCTGGTTGATGTTGTTGATGATGAATGGGTTGGTTATTGATCATGGATGGTGGTGATTGTGGTTTGGTCGATTTGAAATCCCGATTTGGATGTTAAACGGGTGTCTTTTGTGCGTATTGGGATTGTTTGGTGTAGACTAGGCTTGAATATGGTTCATAAGAAAGCAGTCGTGAAACGGCATGGTAAGGAAGTGGCCCGGGAGGCGGGGAAGAAGAGGAAAGAGTTTGATCCTACCGCGGTTAATCCTAACCAAGGTGTAAGTATTCGGGAGCAACCACCTAGAGCCACCCAAACTAGGGCTACCCTACGCGATGAACCTACCTCAGACTCTGAGACGGACGACGATGTTCCTTTAGTACGGATGCCTAGAGCTCAGCAAGGCCAAGCCTCGTCTAGGGTTGAGGAGGTTGTAGAAGCTACACGGGAAGATGTGCCGGTTGAACCTAGGGCTGAACCGCCTCGAAAGAAAGTGAGACCAGCTGTGCCTATTCCTATGCCTCGTCGATTTGTCAACTCTCAAGCACATGAGGCCTATACCAAACATTACTTTGCGAGGAACATGTTGGTTGAGCGAGCGGTGTTGAAAACGAAAGTGGCCCCCTCTTTTGTAAAAGTGTTGGAAGATAGGAAATGGGAGGAATTGATGAAGATCCCGACTACCCCGGTGAATGATTCGTTGGTTAGGGAGTTTTACGCTAATTTTTCGGAAACCGACTTGAAAACGGGGGTTGTGTTGGTTCGAGGTGTTAAGGTTCCCATTTCCCCACAAGTTTTTAATGCAAAATATGGGTTGGCAGCGTTTGAAGGGTTGGATTACAAGGAGGAAATTAAGAGGAGACAGGATGCGGGACAGGATCCCTTGGAGGAATTGAGATTGACGGTTTGTCCCGATGTGGCTTGGACGCTCAGACCGGGTGGTGATCGCAAGGAGATTGTTACTACGGCGTGGTCTGAAGATTGGAGAGTTTACTGCCGTTTCATCCAGAGTCGTTTACTGCCGAAGAATAATTTGACCCACTTTCACATAGGCGATCTCGGGATGATGTATGCTTTGGTTTTCAAGTTGAATATCGATGTTGGCCAAGCAATTTATGATGAGTTGGTGTTCAGTCAGAAGAACTACAAGCGGAGTTTGATTGTCCCGCATTTGATTCATCAGATCTGCAAGGATGCCGGAGTGCCGGAGTATACGCAGGATCATAGGCCAAAGAACCCGAGAGGTATTTAGAGAGAGAAAGCTCCGTCTACGGGTGAGTCTGAGGCCGTTCCCGTTACTGAGCCTGGTTCCACTTCGGCACCACCTCAAGCCTCCGTTCTTTCTGGATTATCTTCTTCCGAGATTACTCGGCACAGTATGGCTCATAGTTTGAGGGCGATGTTGAGTGACATCCGGGATGGCCAAGATAATATTTTGTCGGTTTTAGAGTGTATCGTTGACGGACGGCAACCGAGAGATCGGCGGGTATTCAGTGCCAGTAATATGGATTATGTCTACTCCGAGCAGATAGAGCGGGTGATAGCTGAGGTGGTCAAGATGGAGGAGAAGCCCGAGTCGTCTGACGATGAGGAGGATGAGCCTCCAGTAGACCCTGCTACTGCATCTACTACGCAGCCTGAGCCTACACAGACAGCATCTACAGCTGGTGTCCCTTCCACGGATCCTTCTCCGGTTGATGCTCCGCTTCCACCTGAGTGATGTTGGGATTTTTATGCATTCTCTGTTTGATGTATTTCTTTCTTTTCTCCGACTTCGATTTGGTTGTACGATGACTATTACTACTTTCCTTTTGGATGCTTCTATGATTTTTGCACTTTCTATTTTTCTCGCCATCGTTGACTATCGTAGGGGTGTGTTTTATTAAATAATGTAAGTCGCCTAGCACCACGTCCTTGGATTGCGATTTCATTGGTATTATGATCATTTTTGGATTGACACTTGTTGTTCTATCTCTTGCATTCATTCTTTTCACATTATTCCGTTATTGTACCCCGTTCTCCCCGAGATGTTTCCATGTTTTTCCAAGTTAGGCAGGTCTATTTTAGCAGTTTTTCCGGGCTACATTGTGTTACTACCTAGGCTCCGGTCCGACCGACGATTCGTGTACCGGTTGCAATCAGCTAAGTATTCTTTTGTTTTTTTTCTCGTTCTGCACAACATGAGGGCATGTTGAACTTTTAAGTGTGGGGGAGGGGATTCGTCGGTATGTATCTACACATTTGCTTATATGATGTTATTTCTATGCTAAAATGAGCCAAATTTTCAAATTTTTGTTTTGTCCCGAGTAGGCAATACACGTTTTTGTTCAGTTTGTTATAGTCATTGATGCTGTATACCATATTTTTAGTGAATTAGTTGTTTCACCAAGATTTATTTTTCACGTGCCATAGTGAATGATGAGCTGTTTCATAAGGCTATACCCCGTTTTGGACTAGTAGTTCTTGATTTTCTTATAAGTTATGTGCTTAGTGCTACGTACGTACCTTGAGATTTATGGTGGTTTGTATTTAGTTCAAGTATGAGATACTGTGAATATCTAGAGGTTTGAATGTGATAAGTAACACGTAACTAATGTCAAATGGGAAGTTGAAAAAATTTAAATGAATACAATGTGTGTGTCGGAAGCTAGTCGATGATTTGAGTGCGGTAGGGTTTACCACGTAAGTCCTATTCCACTATGATGACTAAAAGCTCACGACAGTTAGGAAAAGCGGCCTTATGATTGGAGTAAGGTAGGGTATTATCTCGAAATGTCCTATTCTGCTATGAGGGCAATAGCTTCTTCTAATGTGTGTTTAAAGTGAAATGGTTAGATCAACTTAACAATTGGTATGGAATGTATATAAGGCTTAGTTTTCGTCTATCTTATCCCCAGTATAAATCGAAGGATATGCTGTAGGGATTATCCTCTGAGTATTTCAGAAAGGCCCTAGATTCATTCGATCATATTTTTTCGGGATATGTCACGTTTGTAGGGTGCATCTTATGAGTGTCATTTATTGCTATTCTACGAGGGGGTATTAGCTAGTTTTGCTTTGAGTTCCTCAAGTTTGGATTTAGTGGAAGTTTTCTATGGCTTTGCACACACACGACGGTGAACTTCTAATTTATTGGCTATGTGGTATATGTGTTAAGATGTCCATACTATCTCGAGCTTGGTCTTGTTTTGTTTTGCTCGGGACGAGCAAAAGCTAAGTGTGGGGGAGTTGTTAAGGGTGAATTTACGTGCTTTATAACGTTATATTTGATAAGGTTTTCCCCGACATTCGTATTAATCGCATGGAAATCACGTGTTTAAATGGAATATTGAGCTGATGACATTTTAATAAGTTAATCGCAGAGTTGGTGGATTTGTACGTTTTAATTATGATTTTATGGTTATTGGAATTATGTTACGCTTTGCGATGTTTTTGATGTGATGTAGATACATGTTGGAGGCTAAAAAGATGATCCAAAGTTGATAAAGTTCGAGCTAATTGATGACGAAGAGATAAAGATGGAAAGATTGAAGATAAGGTTGGAGAAACCCAAATTCGACCACAGCTGAACTGGCGTCTAGACTGGCGTCCAGTGGACGAGCGTTTAAAGCATTGAACGAGCGTCCAGGAGTAAATTTGACATTCAGCAAGTTTGGACGCAGGGTGGACGCTGGGGCAGACGGGCGTCTGAGGAAAGCTCAGCCCGATTTGAAGTTCATTGTAGGATGGACGAGCGTCCAGGAAAACCAGACGGGCGTCCGACCACCGACTGAAGCACAACCGACTTAGTTTTGACCTAGCCGCCTTAGCTCATCTATATATAGAAGCTTGTATTAAACCCTAGAATCATCATTAGACAACCTACAGTCGACTTTCATAAAAAAAACAGCAGCAGTTTGTTTTTCTTTTTGGTTTTCGAATGCAATCAAAACAATCTTTTGATTTCAAGGTTAATATGAGTAGCTAAACCCTTGGGCTGGACGAACGGGTGAAGCAATTCAAGAGGCGCTCTGGTTTTTCTTATTTTTCTGCGTTTTATTTCGACAAAGGTTAGATTTATATTGCGTTTATTTTGTGCTTGATATCGATAGATAAAGCCTGCGATGTTTGTTTGACGATAGTTGAATGAATTCTAGATCACCGCAATAGTAATCAGTTTAATCAATTTGTCTAGAAACGAAAGTTATCAAATTGTTAACCTAGATAATAGATTCGAAAGAATTTATGCCTGACGTGCTTGAAGAATCAATCTTTGATAAAAGTTGATAAACAAATTATCTAAGATATTAGTAATTTGCGTTTAGTATAGGTAAATCTTGGCCTTAGTCGATTTGCATGCGTAGGAAATTAAGAGCCTTTGTGGTTTTCTTGAATTGTGGATCCTTGTTCGTCTGCCTTTTCTCCCCATTATTTGATAAACCTTAAATTATTAGTTTTGTGACACTTTAAGCCTAAACTTAAAAACGCATTAAACCTCACGTTCCTCGTGGGATCGACCCGGCATAACCGCTTCACTACAAGCTTTGCACTTGGAGCGACTAACCGGATTTTTATTACTTGTCTTTTTGTTTCGTTTACAAAAATCCACCACATATTTCCAAGAGGAAGGCATCGACTACGATGAGACCTTTGCTCCAGTCGCTCGGCTTAAAGCCATTCGCCTACTTATAGCGTTTGCATCCGCTTTTGACCTAAAGCTATTCCAGATGGACGTTAAGAGTGCGTTTTTGAACGGTCTTATCAAGGAGGAAGTGTATGTTCGCCAACCTCCGGGTTTTGAGGATACACTTCACCGAGATCATGTCTACCGCCTCAAGAAAGCACTTTATGGCTTGAAGCAAGCCCCCCGAGCCTGGTACAACCGGCTATCATCTATGTTACTGGAACATGGTTTCTCTAGGGGTAGAGTAGATAATACTCTATTCATTAAGAAATCTGGTTCAGATATCCTGATTGCTCAGGTATATGTAGATGATATCATCTTTGGCTCCACCAATCCAGACCTATGCACTGAGTTTGAGACTTTGATGAAGTCTAATTTTGAGATGTCGGCCATGGGAGAGCTCACTTTCTTCCTTGGTCTACAAATCAAACAAACTCCCTCAGGAACACATGTTAGTCAAACCAAATACATTAAAGACATGCTCACTAAATTCAAGTTTGACACACTTAAGCCTGCAAGCATGCCTATGACCTCATCTGTCAGGCTGACTACGGATGAAGATGGCCAACCATTTGACCAACACCTTTATAGATCCATGATAGGCTCCCTACTCTATTTGACTGCTTCCCGACCCGATATTATGTTTGCCGTTTGTCTATGTGCACGATTCCAAGCAAACCCTAAGATGTCACACTTTGGAGCAGTCAAACAAATTTTTCGCTATCTTAGGCACACCCCCACTTTGAGTCTATTTTATGCCACATCTACACCATTCACACTACTCGCATATAGTGATGCCGACTATGGAGGTTGCCGAGTGGAACGCAAAAGCACTAGTGGCACGTGCCAGTTCTTGGGCAATAGACTCGTCTCATGGTTCTCCAAGAAGCAGCCTAGCGTTGCTTTGAGCACCACTGAGGCCGAGTATGTTGCTTTAAGTAATTGTTGTGCCCAGCTTTTGTGGATCAAACAGCAGCTTGCTGATTTCGGCCTTACTATACCTTGCGTGACAGTCTACTGTGATAGCACTAGTGCCATAGACTTGTCCCGCAATCCGGTATTGCACTCTCGTGCCAAACATATAGATATCCGTTATCACTTTATACGAGACCATGTGACCAATGGTACGATATCTATAGAGTTTGTGCCTACTGCGCAGCAAGTCGCAGACATTTTCACGAAGCCTCTACCCCAAGCTTTGTTCGAAAAGCTGCGTAGTGACTTATGTATGGTTCATCTTTAGACCCTTCTTTTGATTCCTTTTTCAAAATAAGGGGGAGAGATGTATATATGTAGGGGGAGCTGCATTTTAGGGGGAGCGTAGGTATTTTGTAAAATTAATCAAAAGGGGGAGAATTGTTGGGATATTGTTGTGCCCACAATAATCCGTATGTGGTTTGATTAATTTTACATTATCTAAATTTATGTGCCATATATATTATTTAACTGTGACTAATCCTGCCAAGAAGTCATATGACTTACAACGGCATTTCTATTTTTTGCAGGTACCATGAAATACACACCATAAATGATTAAAAATACATATGTGTATCATCACATTTTATATGATATGATGTTGTAACAATATAAAATAAAATTTTTAATCCTGCACACTATTTTGATACAGAAATAAGTCTAACTCATATTTGGACCAAACCTTTACATTAATATTGGCCCACCCATTTTATTAAACCTTATAACTTTCTAATTCTTGGTCTAATAAACAAAATCCCGTCCCCTTTCCCATTTTCAGCCCTCAACCCAAAATAAAAATAATATTACCCTACTATATTAAACCTAATAAACCTAGAACTCTCATTCAGACAAGAGCCGCCCCTTTCTCCTATTTCTCTTCTTTTCTTTCAGACAAGAACAAAGTCATCTTCTTCCTCTCTTCAAAATCTCTGCAATTCCCATTTCCTAAAACCTTCTGTCCTAACCTCTCAATCCTTCAACATATTGAATGCTCTATTTTTACCATGAGTTGTTTCGAATCAACTGAGAAGATGAATAATCTTCTATGATGTTTGAAACCTCTTCATAAATTAACCCATGATTACAGCTGCTTCAATTTCTAATAAATCTACGATCTTTGTGACTCGAAATCGACAAATCAAAGTCTGACCAAAATATACAAGCTTCAATTAAGCTATTGTTTCGATTATATTGATTCAGAGAGCATTTTTGTTCTTTTGATAGTCGATTAAAGAAAAGCTGCATTCTTTTCCTCATTAATTGTTTAACAGATCTTCTATGAAGCTTTTGTCTTTTTTTTTTGGGTCTCAATATTTGCTGATTAGTTAGTTTCAGAGCTTTACGTGATAAAAAAAAAATGCAATCTTTCTTTATGATTTGCTAGCTATTATAAAAGGTAACCTGGGTAAGCTAAGATTCTATTATTGCTCTTTGTCTTTCCAGTAAACGCCCTTAAATAATCTGTACATAATAAAATCAAATTTCGATCTGTACTTTTTAGTCGAACTTGACAAGTTTGATAAAAATATGTCCCGATTAATCATTATATCGATGAAATCAGGTTATGTGCTATGTTTGTTTTGTTGACAAAATCCTGATTGATGATTCATTAGCACTTGCATCACTTGCATGTCCCATTCGATTAAGGATTTGATGAAATCCTGAGATTTATGAATCAAATCTAGAGTATTGATCTCTTGAAATGATATACTCCTTGCTCATCTGCTATGAATTCAGAATATAGCCGTGATGAAGCATTTTCGGGTTGCCTGTGCCTTCGGATTTGGTGTGGTATGGACGTATATCTATATTCATAACACACCCCCCATTTCTTCTACTGCCACACTGAGGATTTATTGTGTTTATATATATAATTTTTGCAAAAGAAATGCATTCTTTGTGCTGTATATACAAGTATATGTCTATCTGCTCTTATCAGTGTAAACGTGTCTATATATATACAGTTTTTCTTTGGCTGTATATACACCTTATAAATAAGTAAATAAATATATTTATGTTGCTGTATTCAAAACTTAGCCCAGATAAATATAAGTCAAGAAAAACTGTTGATTTCCTCTATACACTATTTATTGTTTGTTTGACTGGCTGTATCTGAAAAGTTTTTTTTATTTTAAACTCAATAGTCATTTTTCGAATATAGCAACGTACCTACTTTCAACTTAATGGCAGACTTTTCAATGCACTGCATTCATTGCATTCCATGTTTTCAAAATGGCTAAGTATTTGCTCTTCCATTTACTGGCCTATAAATTCTCAGTGACATCAAACTGATCACAAAACAAGCTGATCAAACATTTTCTTATTTACTAAAAAATTGCCTTGTATCTACGAAATTGTTTAAGTGTTCTTACTTCTCAGTTTGTCCTAAATCTGAGTTGTAAGTTTGTGTTTTGATTCAGATTTATCTGTGTAATCTGAATTGAAACTGGGGTGTGGTGAAATCTTCTGGGAATCCAGCTTAAGCTTTGGGATTGCACCAAAGCTTGTCTCTGGCACCAGTTCTTCTCACAACCTGAACTTTGTGTTCATATCAGTGAGTTCTCGCTTTTACTTTTTGCTTTCAAGTTGCTAATTTTCTCTGTGTGTTTGATTTTTAGAACTTGGTTAGGAAAAGGAAAGTGAAGGTTGTATTGTGTTCTATTGTATTGAATTTTTCAGAAACAGAACTGTGTTTGAATCCTAGTGATTATATCACTGTGGAAATCAGGATTCACACACTACAGTGTGATCTGAAAAAGCTCAATAAGTTAGAACAAGTTTATCCATCTTGTATCTTACTTTCAGCTGTGAAAAATCTGGTGTAATCTGTAACAGAAAAGCATATAGTGAAATCTGTGAATGTATGTTTGATATTGACACATAGGACTGTATGATAGTTTAAACAACTATTAAAATCAGTGTATGTGATTTGGAATCAAATTAGAAACACACTTAAAAACTCTGCATGATAATTGATTAGGTTTTAACCTGTTAAAATCTTTAATCAACATTTGATCACAAGAACATTAACCTATACACGTTGATTTTAGCTAGATCTTCCGCCTAGTTTATTATCAATATTAGGTTAATTAATTTAAACTCCAAAAGGCTTAATTAAAATTTAAAAATCCATAATATCCTATTCACCCCCCCTCTAGGATATATATTGCGCATATACGATCCAACAACAAGGTGATAGTTTCGACTAATGCCACATTTTTGGAGGATCAGTATATGATAGATTTCAAGCCTCGAAGTAAAATCGTACTTGAGGAGTTACTTTCTGATGAGGTCAGACCACAAGTGCCACCTAGTGTCACTGTAGACAACACTACGAATGCAACAGTCACCCCTAATCCTAATCCACCTAGACGTACTGAGAGAGTGGTTCGGCCACCAAATCGGTATGGACAATCGGAGGTGAACGTAGCCGTCTCTGATGGTGTGGAAGATGATCTTATGTCTTTTCGCAAGGCCATGGATGATCGTGACATGGATCAATGGGTTGACGCGATGAATCAAGAGATGGAGTCTATGTACTCCAACTCTGTCTGGAAACTTGTAGATTGCCCCGAAGGAGTAAAACCCATAGGGAGCAAGTGGCTCTACAAGAGGAGGCGAGGAGTTGATGGTAAGGTGCAAACCTTTAAAGCACGGCTTGTAGCTAAGGGCTACACACAGAGAGAGGGTATAGACTACGAAGAGACCTTCTCCCCTGTGGCCATGCTTAAATCCATCCGGATCCTCCTTTCTATTGATGCATTCCTAGATTATGAAATCTGGCAAATGGATGTCAAGACAGCGTTTCTTAACGGCTTTCTCGACGAAGAAATATATATGCAACAACCAGAAGGATACATCGAAGAAGGCCAAGAGCACAAAGTGTGCAAGTTGCTGAGATCTATTTAAGGGTTGAAGCAAGCATCTCGGTCTTGGAATCATAGATTTGATGATACCATTAAGTCAAATGATTTCGAACAAAATCCTGATGAACCTTGTTTATACAAGAACGTCGTTAAGGATAAGGTTCCGTTTCTAGTATTGTACGTAAATGACATTCTCTTAATTGGAAACGATCAAAGGATGTTGTCGGATGTTAAGATTTGGTTAGCCAGCCAATTCCAAATGAAAGATTTGGGAGAGCCGAATTATGTTCTCGGGATCCAATTAATACGGTATCGTAAGAACAAGATGTTAGCTCTTTCACAAGCACTTACATTGATAAGGTGATGGCTAGATATAGCATGACGGACGCAAAGAGGGGTTACCTACCAACTCGTCACGGTGTCCCTCTCTCTAAGACTCAGAGTCCTCAGACTCCTGAGGAAATAGAGGCTATGGAAAGAGTTCCTTATGCTTCGGCTGTAGGTAGTTTAATCTACGCTATGCTGTGCACTAGACCTGACATCTGTTATAGCGTTGGACTCGTCAGTCGTTATCAGTCGAATCCGGGCAATGAGCATTGGATTGTAGTAAAAAACCTCTTAAAGTACTTGAAGAGGACCAGGAATTATATGTTGGTATATTCGGGTGTAAACCTGGATGTACAGGGGTACACTGACTTTGACTTCCAGTCAGATCAAGATGATTTCAAATCTACCTCAGGCTCAGTATTTACCATTGGTGGCGGTGCAGTCATTTGGAGAAGCGTCAAGCAATCCAGCACGGCTAATTCTACTATGGAAGCTGAATACATAGCGGCCTCTGAGGCGGCTAAGGAAGCAGTTTGGCTCAAAAAGTTCCTGAGTGGTTTAGGGGTCTCTCCAAATCACAACGATCCGATCACTCTCTATTGTGACAACAATGGGGCAGTATCAAATTCGAAGGAACCCCGTAGTCACCGCAAGTCGAAGCATATTGAGCGAAAGTACCATTTAATCAGAGAGATTGTACAAAGAAGAGACATTTCCGTCAAGAAAATCGCCTCTGCTGACAACCCCGCTGATCCTTTCACCAAGACATTGCCTTTAGAAGTCTTCAACCGGCACTTGGAGACTATTGGTATTAGGGACATGACTTATTTGCTTTAGAGCAAGTGGGAGTTGGATTGCTGTAATATAGATATAGGGTGTGCTCTAAAACAATTAATCCACTTGCCTTTCGTGCAAGTGGGAGATTGTTAGGTTTTATGCCCGAAAGACAATTTGTAATTGTTTTATTTAAATAAATGACAGAATTTGTTTCATCTTATTTATTCGCATTTATTGCCAATATTAATACACTGCAGAAAACCCGAAGGATATTGATTATGTAATCACATAACTCAGTGTATGGCTATACACACGAGGATTGAGTTTGTGAAATATACTTAAAATTAACTTAGTCCGTAGCGTTTATTGATCTGAGTACGGGTCCCTAGATTAATTTGCTAATAATGCACCCAGAACACTTAAGGTGTGACAGTCTTATCCGGACTGTCGGTAATAGGGTACCTAATGGAGCATTTATATATGATGATAATCATATAGGGCTGGATCGATTTGATTTGAGTTCTCGATATAATTCCGTAATCGAGAAGTCTTATCGAATCACAAGATAATCATATATAGATTAATCTCAATCCTGAGGTGATCACAGACAACTGCTTAGACTAGGGTAGGGTTTGATGTGTTAGTAAGGATCACTTCTTAGTATGTGGTCCAACACTTCTCGTTGGCTCTGTTCTAGGATGAGTGAGTAGTCTGTGCTATCACAGATATGGAATCTATTCATTCCCTCGGGAAGTAGACAGACAGTTCCCTTATTTGTTAACCCTAGAAACTGATCGATAGGCCCAGTTCATGTTATATTAGTTATGAACTAATTGATCACTAGGGGGTTAATGGTAAATAAGGATAATATGTTTCGAGAAGGGTTTACGGAGATATCCCGAATCGAAGTGAACAGTCTATGGATGATTTATCCGTATGTAATGATTATATCAGTGGACGCTTATCAACTCATAGTTGAGTGTAAGTTTATATCTATATTCAACAGAGTTCAGTTTCGGGTTTATGGTGGTGTAATCCCGGAATTAATTGATTGAATATAATTGTTCGGTCTGACGAATAATTTTTTTTTAATTTATTGTAGCTACTGAATATGGGTCCATGGTCCCCGACGTGGCTCCTAATATAGCATATACGTTTTTCGTCGTTTCACCTCAATTGTAATTAAATAGTTGGATTGGACTATTTAATTGATATGTTGATTAATTGTTTAGTTGGACTAGATAATTAAATACACGGAAAAGAATTTTTTGGTGGACTCAACCCAAAAGGGAAAAATGCGTGTGGCCCTAATTTATTTAGGGTTAGAGCCGCATTTTGTATTATTATTATTATTATTAGGAAATTTGTTTTCTTGATAATTATAATATATGTGATTAAATTGTTTATTTCTTAAATAATTTAAGGAAAAGAAAATCTTTTGTATATCCTAATTAATTTAGGAATATTCTGGAATCTTTTTAAGGAAAATGATTGATATGATTGATTTTGTATTAATTAATTAATCCTTGGAGGACTAGGATTACTCTCCTATATAAAGAAAGTTCTCCCAAGCCAAATTAGATCACATAATTTCGAAATATTGAGTAGTATTTTGGCTTAGATTTTTTGGCCAAAAGTACTAGGGTTCGAGTTTTAGAAAACTTCGGGTTATCTAAGGTAGCATATCGAGGAGGTCCGGCGGCTTGAAACTCCATTCACCTTGTGTTGCTAGGAGACACACGTTGGAAGACTGTGGCTTCTCATCTTGCTTGGATCTTGAATTGACCTTTGTTTTTGGAGTAATTGCACCATAAAAAGGTTGGTAATCTAAACCCCCTCGTAGGTTTAGATTTATTATTTTATGTGTTTTGGTTGACTAGATCTAGGTATTATACTTTCCGCTGCGTAATCGGGTGGATCTATGATCCATCCGGCAATATTACATCCCACAGATATGTCATTCATTGTGACACGGTTAAATGACTCTAATCAAATGTAAAATGTAAGTGATTTGATTATACATTAATTAAAACCTTTTAACATTAACGTATAAGAAAGAAAAGCATACAAAAGAATCATTTCAAATGAATGTGGCATAAATTAGAACAAATTTGTATATACTTACAAGTATCACCGCTTTGATGCTTTTGTCCGTTAAGGGAACATCCGCCTCGCCATGCTTTTGAATGTTCAATAGAACATCAACAACATCCTCCTTTCTTTCACAATCTTCATTAATTACTACTTTTTCTTTGTGCTCGTTTAGAATATTTCCCACGATTCTGTCAACTTGGTTGTGTAATATCTCCAAATTCCGGCTTATCCGTTGAAGAATTTTGAAAGAAGGGAACATATATATCGCATAAGTGGAAGCCTCCTAACAAATCATTTATAGCCTCCACTGAAGCTATGAATTCTTGATGATACTTGCTTATTTTCCCAAATGCAGTCCTTGCAACGATTGTATAGTTCAATTCAAAGATCTTTCTGCTTAGATTCACAACTTGATTTTCTTCTTCTGTTAATGAGATAATTGAATTGATCGTAGTAAAGACTTCATCTTCACGAATAGAACGAAATTCCTGCACACGTTTTTGGGTCAATAGCTCTGACGTGCAGATTTTGCGCAGCTGCCTCCAGAGATCACCATACGGGGAAAAAGCGACGTCGGAATTATTGTAAGAGAGCGTCCAGCTAGCTTGTGTAATGGGTCTGTTTGCAAATATAAGGTCATGAGTCCGGAATACCTCTTTAGCCATTTCCGGTGAAGATACAACCACAACTGGGATTTCACCAAGCTTTAGGTGCATTAAAGGTCCATGCTTGTTGGCTAGATCCTTCAGGGTATGGTGTGGTAAGGCGGAGCCAAACAGTTGATGGATGTTGCCTATGAAAGGTAATTTTCTAGGTCCTGGAGGTGGAAGAAGTAGTGATGTATTATTCGGCTTAGGCTTCTTTAGGATTTTCATTACTGAGATCAAAATAAGGAAAGAACAAACTAGAAAGATGAACTCCATTGGTAAAAGCGTTTGCGGATAGGGATTTGCTTCCGTAAGCAAAATAGGGATTTGCTCGTTTCTACTCAACGCTTATCGACTTGATACACGGACCCCGATTCCCTACGGTATAAAGGAGCACAGCGTTGCGTGCTGTGACATAAAATGACGTCGTTTCGGTTCAAAACGACGCCGTTTGGTTTCGATTTAAAAAAAAAATACACAATAAAAACAACATCGTTTTGGTCCGAAACGACATCGTTTTGACCCAAAACGACACCGTTTCAGATGCACAGCACCGCACAGCACACGCACCGCAGAGGATCGGGAGTCCTTGATACACTACCAAGTACCAACTCCCTTTCCGACTTTTTGTTTTCATTTAAAAAAGGTTGGAAACTATCTCAACTCTCTTTCTGTCCTTTTGTTTCCATTTAATAAAGGTAGGAAACTATCTCATATATATATATATATATATATATATATATATATATATATATATATATATATATATATATATATATATATTTTTGTCCGTCATTGAAGGAGAAAAAAAAACAATGAAAAGCGAAGAAGAAAGGTTTGGAGAGCTCTGTGGTGATGTCAACTACTGGTGCTGGGACTTTTGCATCTTCTGAGCCGATCGAGATGCTCAGCAATCCTTATGCTGCTGACCTTCAGGGAGCCGGTCTTTTAAGCCATATGAGTTATGCTCCGACCAGAGCAGTAGGACAACAAGGCGAGGATCTCGGGGGCACTTCTTCTCATGCTGATCATGATAACGATGCTTAAAATTTATTGATATCATTTCATGTTCAATACTTTTAATAATTTGTTTGATGGCCGTATGTGGCCTTAACTTTTATGTTATAAATAAAGATTGACTCAATGAACTGCATCAATCGATATAACCATATGTTCAACATATCTTAACATATTCTCTGAACTGCATATCTTAACATATATTCTCTGAACAACATACCTTAACTGCATATCTTAATATATATTCTCTTTTATAATTTATTAAAGTTACTTACTTTGTTGAAAATCTATTCTCTGAACAGATTCCATAAATCAATTAAAGTTCAAGTATGTTGTAAATAAAGATTCAATGAATGTTGAGTTCAGAGCAACTTTGAAGGATAGTTCATCAAGTTCAAGTAATATAGGTTTGGGTAATTAATCAATCATGGATACTTTTTATCTCGTGTTGTTTGCAAGGGAGACGTCTCTAGTAACTATATGAGAGTGGAAGTGCCAATTCAAATTTCATCGGAATCGAAGGTGTAGATTCTTGCTGTCTTGCACGTGTTCTTGTTGATATATCCTTTTATCCCTTCGATTAGCAAATACCCGAGCCTAACGTTACAAGCTTGCAAGTCCTACCCAATCTATCTTCTTGACTCTGAATGTCTCGATTAGTGGAGATTGGTATCATTCTTAAGCCTATGGATTGCACCTAATAAGTTTTGCATGCATGATTTCATAATTGGTTGCTTGATAATAATTTTGAGGAATATTCACACACACACACACACTCCGCTACTTTCTTGGATCACGGTTAACATACATTTATAAATTTGATAAGTTACATCACCTAAATGAGCACGACATTGCATTATCTTACTTATAGAATTAGTTTTTATGTCGCTTGTTTGCTCGAGCGCGAGCAAAAGCTAAGTGGGGAGTGGTTGATGTATGTCAACCGGATGATCAAATTCCACGATATTTTACTCCCATTTCTTTCGTATATAGTGATATTCTCTGTCAATTGGAGTAGATTTCGTGACAAATCGAATCACTTTTGTTTTGAGTAGACACAACCAATACTTAAGCACTTTATCACTTTTAGAGCTTACTAGTAATATTTTATTATCGGAATTACGCGTAGTATGTTCTTGTTGGTGTCTTGCAGTGATTATAGAAGCGTGGAGTAAGAATATCAAAGTTAGACCGAGTCTCGTAGCATGATTGGAGCATTGGGAGGAGATAACTTCATACTTATATGATTGGCAATGCAATCTAATGTTCCGGCGCACACCGTGAAGGCATAGGTAGGACCAGAAGCAGTCATGGCGCACACCGAGACATCGGCGTGAGCCGGGACATCAATTCAAAAAGCAGACTGGGCGCATTAAAAGTGGAAGTCAAATCCCAACTACTCTGTCAGACCCGGCGTGCACCTTGAGAACTAGAGTAAGTCACGACGCAAGCTGTGAAAACCCGGAGTGAGCCGTGATATAAAAACTCAGCAAATTAATTAGACTTTTGAGCTCATTTCGGGGGATAGTCAGAAAAACACAACCTAGAAGAGAAAAACACCATTTTTTTCCAAGCTTGTAGCTAGGCACCTCCACCTACAAGGCTCTTCTAGCCAAAATTTCCCTATTTAGCACTTAAAGTCCATTGTAAAACATTCTAGAATTCTTATTTTGATGTTTGAAGCTCTTTGGTGGATGCAAAAACAACTATTTTGTGATCTAACTCCATTGAAATCCTTTAAAGGTTGAATGTATGTTTCCATTTTCGAGTTTATAGCTTGTGATTGGTTAATTCTTAATCTTTACTTTGATTTAATTGTTCTTGTTGTTATGAATGATAGCTTTGACATGTTGGTAGCCATAACTATGATGTAGTTGTGACAGTTAATCTCATATGGTTGCTTGTAATTGATTGTTTATGTTTCTAGTTTCTATTGTGTTGAAACTCTTCTTACTTGCATTGATTGTCATTGTGTATGTTTGAGTAATTAACCTACATATGCACTTACACAACTAGTAGATACCGAATGGAGACATTAGTTGTGAGAAGATGGTAAGAAGAATGGAAGGTAGAATCGACCCTAGTGGAAATCGGTTCCTTATCCGGGGAGTTTTTGCATTCAAGTGTTTATCTTGTCAATTCATTAGGTTTAAGGTACTTAGACCAAGGAAAAGACAAAGTGTGGTTTCATTCACTCATATGAGGGGAAATCACTTGTTTAGGAATGCACCGTTCACACATTAGAACACCATTGGAAGGTGGTAGGTAGATCATTTTCAAAGAATTAAGGAGAGATAACTTGAACTATGAATCATCTTGGTTAGTTTCTTTATCATTTGAACAATCTTTTGTAGTTAATTAGTACTTTCTTAATTAAACTTGCGATTCGGATCAAGATAATAATAACTAACTGGTGTTTGACCTCAAATCCTTGTGGGATACGACCTTGACCACCGTACTAGACTACAGTTGACCAGGTGCATTGCCGGTAAGATTGGAATCCTAGGAAAGTTTGCATCAGGTAGCAAAATTGAAACTGAAAAATTAAAGAAATTTAATAAAGTCTGGAACCTGTCCTAGACGTGGAATTTGCGGAGATTGTTTGCGTGCCAGCTCCGTTGAAAGGTCCTGCCATTAGAATTAGCCTCTAAGGGATCTCCTAGATGCTTCATTTGGACCACTGCCTGGATAATGGTCTGTAGGGCTGATCTATCAACGACAGCCGGGTATTTTATCAGTGCTTGTTGTGCCGGATGTAAAACGGTTTCTGCAGGCTGGTTAGTGGTGGTGGGATCTGCTACCACCCCTCCTCCGGCGTTTTGACCACCGTCGTAGGCAGTTTCCCCCTATTTTTTTGGTGGTGGCGTGATGATCTTGAACAACTGTCAGTAGAAGGCCCTCCTTCTAGCGCCAAGACGATGCTGGATCTCATCTATGAATAAATCCGGACCGTATTTTTCTTAGTGACAATTAATTCAAGAAGATACCCTCAGAACAAGATGTAAAACGGGGGTGGTTTGGTGGTGATTTAGACTGAGCCTGGGTTATTTTCCCAAGTTGCCTACGTATCCTGTCATTGTTAGGAATCAAGTCTTTCTTAGTTTCTTAGGGTTGTTTATATAGGGGATTGCTCATCCCTTTCCTTGTTTTACAAGGATTCGTATTCCTAGTCCCTAAGAATAATCACGTGTGGATCCCTATAATTTAGGGATAATTATGGACATATTTAAATGATAGGATCAATGTCATTATGTCATTGGATTCTTTCCATGTTTATCTGATATTATTAAGCACGTGTGCCAAATACAAATAAGGAAAGTTCTGGACGACCTGCGTCGAACCTCTAGGCCATCTCGACCTGTACTGCGTTACCCGACCTTCACTCTTACCGAGCCGACCTGCGGTGGTAAGTTAAGAAGGGCCGAGCTAACCTCTCACCTGGGGTTCATGTCCGTTTATTCACCAAAACTTGAGGCTACTGGCCTCTACTACTTATTAATTATGTCTTCACTTAATGGTTATCCAATATAAAGATGACACGTGGCGATGTTTATTTTGACCCTTATCACTTACGTATATAAGTGATCAATTTTAATTATATACATGACCGACATTTTTTTTCCAGTTAACGACTCGCTAATCCGAAACGGAGGCATCAAATTGTGCTACACACGAGTGAATATCTTTTTTTATAGATTTATGGTACTTTAAGAGTGCTTTAAAGTTTTAAAAGACGACTGTAACATTGTACCATTAGATCATTCACTATGAATGCTTTTTAGCCTGGTCTGTAATTAAAATAATTCTGACAACCAAAAAGTCAGAAATTGGAAAATCAGGTCGTGTCAGACCTGACACTTGAAAATCAGGTTGTGCCTTTTCTGACATGAAAAATATGGTAAACGTAGAGATATCTACGTTCAGACGTAGAGATTTCTACGTTCCGACGTAGAGAAATATAAGTAACATAAAACGTTGCAGTTGACCTATCCCTACGTTTAAACGTAGATATTCTACGTTCCAACGTAGATTTTCTACGTTCAAACGTAGATAAACTACGTTTAAACGTAGGGAAATCCAAAGGTTTATTTTTTAAATTTATATACGTCTGAACGTAGATATATCTACGTCTGAACGTAGATATATCTACGTTTAAACGTAGGTGACAATATGTTTAAACGGTTCACATACTTGTCCTTCATAATCTCGCATAATCCTTAATCTTCTTTCTTCCTATCATATTTCAAATTCTGAGTGGCGATTTTTGGCGATTTTGGCAAGAAATTCTGATAGAGCAATTTCACAATTTCACAATCTCTCAAGTGCAATGGCGGTTGAAAGCGAAAGGGTATGTATTTTCCCTAATATTCTTTTATAGTATATCATATTAATTTCACTTTAGCATGTGCTTGTTATTTCCGAATATTTATTGTAGAGTGGTTTGTGGTGGTCCTTGATAATCATTATATTGATTTTGATTGTTTGATTTGTCGTTTTCTGGGTTTAAGATGAGTTTTTTGTATGAAGGTTCATACGTTTGGACGTATGAAGGAAGTATTATACGTTTGGACGTAGAGAAATGCAGGTCTCTACGTCTGAACGTACGGATTATGCTTCAGGACGTAGAGATCTGCAGTCACTACGTCTGAACGTAAGGTTTTTACCTTTGGACGTAGAGACCTGCAGATCTCTACGTCTGAACGTGATTTGTCTACGTTTTGACGTAGAAACACTACGTTTGGACGTAGAAAGCTGCAGATTTCTACTTTAGATTGAATTTAATGTATATGTTTTTCATATTGTTATTTGATTCGAATTAATGGGGCTAATTCTATTGAAATGAACTGTAATGATATGTATGATAGGTTTTAGAAGTAAATTAATGTAAAATTATTAATATGTGAGAATATGTATGATAGTGTTATAATTTTTTATTTGATAATGTAGTGTAATTTATGATATTGAATTTGATAGAAAAATGGGAAATGGAAGCATGTGTATGGTGTTACATTGGGATTGATAATGTATATGTTGTTTGATTGTGATTTATGTTTTCTTTCATTGTAAGGTAGCACGATAGTAGTATTGCTAATGACCTAATTATGCCCTTGAAAGTATGGCTAACATGGGGAACAATAAAAATGCCCTTGAAATTATGGCTAACATGTATGTTAATTAAAAAATTGAACCAAACGACAAACTATTGTTGTTTGAAAATCCAAAAATCAATATCTCGGACTGAATTCCATGGTACGCCTCGGCCTGATGAGGTTCTTAGAATTGCATGCTTTCCCTAGGGTGTTTTCGATTCCTTCCAATCCGCTGTGTCATGCCTAAGCTCCAGGCTTTATATTGGGGCTCTGGTAGGTAGCTCGTAGAAAATTTCATTAGGTCTGCTCAACAGAGCATCTTTTCCTGTCCCCAGCAGCCTGGTAATCCTCAGCCGGAAGTGAGGCACCCTTTAGATTGAAAATATAAGGTCTGTTCCGCCTGCTCAGACGGCCTTTGTTCTCCTCGTCATCATCAAGTATTCTATGACGTGGTAAAAACCATATTATCTTCTTCTCTTACCCCCCTAACGTTACAAACAATGGAACACAACACAAAACAACGATGTTCCAAAAAACAAAAAGAGATGATAAGACATTTCGCGTGTATATATATGTATATATATATGTGTATATATATGTATACATATGTGTCTATATATGTGTCTATACTTATACACACACACACACACACACACACATATATATATATATAGTATATCTATATGTGTATATATATATATACATATACACACACACACACACACACACACACACACACACACACACACACATAAATACATATATATATATATATATATATATATATATATATATATATATATATATATATATATATATATGGAGTAAATAAATACATATCCTATTTACAATGTATATGTTCATGTTGACAGTTGGTTGGCCCTCATGGTACTGATGTATACAAGGTAAGAGAAAATTTGACTTGGACCTTTAGAGGGGAAAAGACCAAGCTCAATCAACTTCTCGAGATCCACATGAGAAGGATCGGATTTGAAGACACGTTGAAATCTGGGGTTTTTAAAGAATTTATTCAAATGTACGAGCACTGGCAGTTTTCCTCCAAAGTCTGCCAATATGTATGTTTCAGTGCCATATATCCGAATATACCTAATGAGTTGCAGTTTAGATTCGGTAGTACGACTGCAAAGTTCGGTAGGAGGGAGTTTAGCATGATCACCGGTTTACCGTTTGGTGATCTCCCAGAAGATCCCCAACCTTATTCAAGGTGTTTTGAAGAGGGGACATACGGCCACATCCATTTTCCTAACAATAAACCGATAACCATACCGGATATTGAGAAGTGGTTATTGGATGAGCAGGAGCATCCTGAAGTTCTCCAACGTGTAGGTTTAGTCTACCTAATTAACGGGATAATGATGGGTCACGATGAGACCAGTAGGGTACCCCGTTCTGCTTTTTATTTGGTGGAGAATGTAGAAAACATAAACGACTATTATTTGTGGGACCAGACTTTTAGAAAGATATGTCATTTGATGAACACATACAAGGAAAGTTCAGAGGGCAGGGTGACCGTACAGGGGGTTATACATGCGTTACAGTTTTGGGCTTACGAGACCCTCCCCGACATTGCTGTTCCGACTGTTGCGGCCACCCTCATAGCTCCTGATGCAGCTCCTCGGATGATGAGATGGAGTTGCAAAACTACCCCTCCGCAGTGGAAAGGATTATCGGCGAAGGCAAATAAGGTAATAAGCTTAATAAACATTGTTATTGTCTTTTAATTATATCCGGATTTGGTAAACATTTTGTTATTCTTAATTGTAATGAAATATACATTGTTCGCAGAGTCGTGTGATAGGGTATCTGACTGCAAGGGATGTTGCTTGTCGATTGCCATTGCCGAGTTCTTCCATTTTCTGTCTTAGCAGACTCGCAATAACAATAGGTGTTGCTTGTCGATTGTCATTATCCGCATTCTGAGAGGCACAAGTATGGACATCATTCAACGTTGTGATCTCAAATGTACGTGTGACATCTGTATTCACCTTCACCCGTTTCGCCCTTACATGCCATTTGCATGTATCGTTAAGACATTTGTAATACAAGCAACGTGTGTCCGACCTACCCAATCTCATCTGAAAATTGTTCGCAACCGCATACGATTTTATTTTCAAATTAAAATCTTCTTTTGAATCGTATTTCTTCCCAATGAACAATTCGTTCACGTCATTCATATGTAACGTACCGGTGGATAAACACCTCGGTAAATCATCATCTTCAAATGTGGGAATCCTCCATGAATAATCTTCTCGTACGCTTGCCCTAGCATGTGCACCCCGATTATTGTTGTCATCTCTGCCGGTTTGATCGGTTTGTATATGAGGTGCAAACGGAGAAGCCAAAAAACTAGTTACTGATCCACCAAACATATTATATGGCTGTTGGATGGGTGGAACACGACTACTTGAAGGTTGGTTAGGAGGATACTGAAACGATTGGTGTGGTTGGCTGTTTATGACAATATTACGACTACTTGAAGGATGATTTGACAGATTATGACTTGGTCTTCTTGGTTGATACCGAAACGGTTGGTCCGAAGCTTCACCAAGCCTTTGTGTAGCAACATTGTTTTCATACCCACTACATCCATATTGTTGCTCGAACGGATTAAAATCTGGATCTGTAGCAAGTTCTTGTACCGGAGAAGGGAAATTTCCAATACTGTAATCCGGAGTATTGCAATCTTCATTTAAATCAATGCCATCATCCTCCTCATTTAAATCAATGCCATCATCCTCCTCATTTATCGGTTCATTGTTTGCCTCCACTGGTGTCGCATTCACACAAAAAATTACATTCTTACTGTCATAGGCCGCTTCGATGTAACCATTTAAGGTCTCGTCGTCTAAGATATCATCAGGTGGTATATTTCCCACACTACCGTAAGTAAACAAAGCTTTTAGGTTGAGCTTTGAATCAGACCGATCAATACCAAGCCTCAAATACACTTTATCCAATAACGCATTCAATCCTATTTTCCTTGGGACAAATAATGAGAACATCGATCCATTTACATAATTCCACCGGTTATAGATAGGATTATACGTAAATTCTCCGTTGAACGAGACAACAATCACAGTGTTGCGATTATCTGTTTAAAACAAAAAAAAACGATTCAAGTCAGTATCAACTAAATCATTATCAACTTAAAAAGGATTGTTTCCAAAAAATGGTAAACATGATATGTATTTATTACACTTTCATAAATTACACTACATTATCAAATCAAAAATTATAACACTATCGTTCTTAGATGTATAAAATTACATAAACAACCTACTTAAAACACACATTTCAGATAAATACATATCATTTCTACAATATAAATAACATAATCACTACTCAAAACACAAATTTCGGTTAAATAAATATCATTAATTACACTAAAACCTAGTAATTGAACCCTAAGAAAATACTTAAATACACTACTTAGAAGTATGAACATTACATAAACAACCTACTTAAAACACACGTTTCGGTTTTAGACATATGATTACTGCAAATATAAATAACATACACACATTGAGCACTTGAATTAAGATAAATAAGATAGCAATAACTTACCCATTTTAGCACTTGAATGATGAAGAAATAGACTTGAAAGATGAAGAAGTGAGCACAAAATTGATATTAGATTCAAAGCCTTTGAAGGAATGAGAAAAATCTCGTTAATGTGGTGTATATTCAACAAGCACCTTACAACAACATTAATACCCATCTACCACTGTCAAACGTAGAAAATCTACGTCTAAACGTAACAAAACCTACGTTTAAACGTAGAATTTATTACGTTTAGACGTAGCTAATTTTCAAAATATCTCCTTTGGATTTCCCTACGTTTTAACGTAGTTTATCTACGTTTAAACGTGGAAACCCTGCGTTCAAACGTAGAAAACCTACGTTTAAACGTAGGGAAAGATCAACTGCAACGTTTAATGTTAGTTATATTTCCTTACGTCTGAACGTAGATATATCTACGTCTGAACGTAAGGATCTCTACGTTTACCATATTTTTCATGTCAGAAAAGGCACAACCTGATTTTCAAGTGTCAGGTCTGACACGACCTGATTTTCCAATTTCTGCCAAAAAGTTTAGTATATAATAGTCTAAATGACCATCGGTGAGACTCCATAGTGAAAGAAAAAGTGGTACAGTTCCTTTCCACCTCCACCGTTGATGCACAAATATCAATGTATTTTTAATATAATTATTTCTTTAGGGCTCTTTTAAAAGTATTGTATCAATATAAAGTATTATTTTGAGTAGTGATACATCTACTATTTTTTCAACTATAATATCTTACATAACATAATCAACATCACATATTCTGTTGGGACCCATCACAAATAATAATTGATCACTTTAATCAAGGACATAAACACATGTAGTGGTTTGTGCACTACACACAAGTGTAGTGCATATATCATTTTCCTATTATTTTTCCCTCAATACATTTTCCACGCTACCTATGGATGGGTATCAATTTCTTCCTATTTTTTAATTTTCCATAAAGAAATGAGCTATTGTGAGGATTATAAACAATAACTGAAATTTTACAAAAATATAGTAAAAACTTGTCTTCCATTTACATCCTGCCATTGTTGATTCTCTTAGGATTATGCCCCTATCATGTCAGATTATAGTTGCTATTTCTTGTGGATGGCATCTATCAAATTGATACATATGAAGCAATGAAAAAAACGGTGTTTCGGGTCAACATCTCTTCAATACTAATTAATGCATGTTGTTATGACTCATTCTAAATGATATCATTGTCCTTCGTGTAAAGATTGCGTCCATTTCTTATTTAATGACTGCCATTCAGCCAATGCTTGAAGGCCACCTCCAAGCTCAGCTTGGCGTACAACCTTTCCTCTCGTAGCCCTGCGACGAAGGAAGCGATTTGGATGTGATCATCCGCATCTCGAATCTGCATGGACTCTTCATTGAATCACTAAAGGTACTGTAGTGCAGTTTCTTCCTGCTTCTGCTTGAGAGTAAACATATGGGTTGCATTTCTCTGGAAGGGTTTGGCCGTAATGAAGGCGTAAAGGAACATTTTCTCTAAAGTATCAAAATTGGAGATTGTTCTGGCCGGGATCCTTTAAACCACTCCCGAGCTCGGCCAGTCAGCAACGCGGGGAAAGCTTTACACTTCATCTCGTCCGGGACACGGTCGAGATTCATGTGAGTAAGATATCGAAACAGATGATCCTGAGGATCTTTAGTCCCATTGTACGGCTCCAACTTTGGTATTTTGAACCTGGCGGGTCGAGGGTAGTTGTCCACATGCTCAGAGAAGGGTGATTCAAGGGCCAGTTGAGCAGTTCGCTTGTCTGTTATGATGTCTAGCTCGGCTCTAGCTGTGTCCAATGCTTGGGGGATTATCAGCTGCTTCCTCAAGTTAGAAGAGGACAAATGATCATTCTTCCTGGCCCGTTTAGGTCTTAGCGGGGGGGAGGGGGGGAGGTGTCTCTTCCCACGATTTGTCACTGGGGTCCTCTTCCGCCGAATTCTGCTCCGACTTCTCCTCTGACGGATCTTCTTCTTCCTGTATATCCTGGCCTTGCAAGTTCTCGTTCAGAGGATCCTCTTCCTCCAGGCCTTCCTCTTCCCACATGTCTTCCTCTTCCTTATCCTCTCCTGCCAAGGAGGCATTGAGGATGGCTTCTTTGGTTGCACCGTCAAGGGCAACAAGTTGATCCACCAAGGCTTGATAGTCAGCGTCGAGATGGATTTCTTCCTGCTGTGGGTTTTGGTTATTAGCATCTGACTCTGTCGCACCGTTAGCATGGCTGCCATTAGCCGCCTATTGTCGTAATGTTACCATATTGATTTTTGAAGCTTTGAACGAGACTGTCAGTGGGAGGACCTCCTTCTAGCGCCAACTGACGATGCTGGAAATCGTTGGGTTAATAAATCTGGGGCTTTTTCCTAATGACAATATGCAAAAGCTTCAAGAACAATAAAAACAATAAATAGAGGGGGGGTGTTTTTGTGGTGGATTAGACAGCACTTGGGAAACTGTATCTCAAGCTGCTTACGTATCCAATATGTGAATTGAAATCCAGTCTTCATAGTTCCTTAGGGATTGTTTATATAATGGGGCTTGTGCCCTGGCGTTGCACGTAGCATGTCACTTGTGGACTCTAATTTCGTGTTTCCTAAGGAATAGATGATCATGATTTGATCCCCTCGATTTTAAGAGATAATAATGGGCTTATTCAAATGTCAGGATCAAAGTTGTTATGGCATGGGATTCTTCCCATATTTATCTGATTTGTCTTGCACGTGGGGAATTGGCTACGGTAGAGACCTAGGCCGACTTGTAAGGCCGGGCACGGAAAGCTTACACTGCTCGGATCCTGGGAGTTCTGACCCTTAAGGTGGATTTTCTCTATCTTCATTTATCATTGAATCATTATGGGGATGACACGTGACGAGGCACTGATCCGGCCCCGTCAGTGAATAAAATTTTTAAAACAAAAAAAAGATCGGACGAGCGTTCACCATTGATAAGTAATTCAAAACCTTGCCCCTAGCTCAGATACAATGAAGAAAATCAAAATACAGTGTGGAAAAATAAAAACAATGAAGAAAATCAATATACTGTGTAGAAAAATAAAATCACTGAACTTGGTTGTTTTATTGTTGTTTCATTGTGTGATTATAATGACTACATTGTTTCTCTTTATATATAAGAGAGGTGCGATAAATATTGTTTATAAATATAAAGATAATTATCTCATAATCTGAATACAAACAATATCATTTATTTTAAAAATGATTCTTATCTAAAGAAACGTTTTAATATCTCATTTGACAATCATCCATATCTCCTTTGATACTCTATCTCTAATAATCTAATAATGTGACCATATGAATATATGATTATTGAGTAGTATTTCGGAGTATTAGCAAAGTTATACTGCTGGCAACCTTTGGTGTTTAGTAACCTTCAGTGCTTCCCTTTAAGACATGAAAGATGATAAGGCATCGGAGTCAACTGAAGATCATTTTTTCGTCGAACAGACAAGCCATATTTCTCTGTCATGTCCAAATCTTCTGGAATCATTTCATCAGGAAGTTTCCAGTCAAAATGGAAAAGCAGTTGCGCAAGTGACAGATGAATGTTAGAAATCGCATATGATATACCAGGACAAATCCTTCTACCACCGCCAAAAGGAATATATTGGAAATGATTCCCCTTGTATTCTATCTTAGAATCAAGAAACCGGTCTGGATTAAACCTGTCGGCATGAATCCAACATTTAGGATCTCTTCCAATCGCCCAAGCATTAATCAAAACCGTTGTTTTTGCAGCAATTTCATATCCAGCGATATTGCATTGCGTTATAGATTCTCTAGGTACTGAAAGCACAGCAGGAGGGTGTAACCTTAAAGTTTCTTTAACAACTGCTTGTAAGTACTTCAATTCATCAAGCATTGATTCGTCGATATTGTCTCTTCCACGATAGACTTTTCTAACTTCTGCTTGTGCCATTTTCATGATTGTTGGATTTCTGATTAGTTCGGAAATGGCCCACTCTATGGTTGTCGATGAAGTCCCACCTCCGGCAGTGAAAATATCCTGTCAAAGGAAACAGAAGAAAAAAAAAAAGGTGTTTGTTTAAGAGAGAATATTAATGGCAACATACAGGTAATAATGGTGTTGGTTTCTGAAAGGTTTATTTTATTTTATTTTAATTCCATCAGGCTTTAATTTATTATAGTAAGTTTAAGCTATTCACTCCTGCATGCTTTAAGAAGTGAAAATAAACCATTCAAAATTGTCGAAAACAACAGGAGAAAGAAATCGGGGAAGAAAGAAATCGGGGAGGAAGTGATGAATGTGTGAGGTTGGCGGGTTACATTTATGAATATTACTACACAATATTATGACTCAAAGTTTTGAAATAAACTTGCAGTTAGTATTTATAATGTAAAAGTTTGGATGAGATTTGGGATGTCAATTCTATCCACCTTCCTTCCCACGAATCTGGATCCTCTAGTGTTTTTCTTGTGTTGTGTGTGCTGCTGTGTTTGTAAATAATGGGTTTCAGGTTATTTTTATAACTTCAGATGAAAAAAATTACCTTTGTACCCATTCACGCAGCAGTGCTGTGATGTTGTATAACAACATAGGATCCTTAAATACGAATGTGGTTTTTAAGGCCATTGTAAAACTCATTAAAAATGAAAAGGATGACCGACATTATAAAGTGTAGTGCCATGTAGACATATTCTCCACTTTAAAGTAATGTGACAATGTAATGCTTAAGAGCCATTGTGTTTGCTCTTACCACTCCCTTTCCTTTCATACAATGGATAATAATACGACTCACTATATGGTTAAGTAAAATGTGTGTCCATTCTCATATGTACTAAGAATGTTGTGCGAAGTGTTCTCCTATAGTAGACTCTAATAAATTGGTTAAGTTGTGGGATCTTTTGTTTGATGTTACTTGTTTTGTTTTTCTATTTTGGGTTATATTTGTAGAATTGAAGTAAAGAGAAGGAGAGATGTAGAGCTTAAAAGAATGGAATTTTATTCCCTCAACTTATCGGAAGAGATAAGTGATCAAAACTAATTTATACAAAGGATTTACAAGGGCTATAAATGTTAGTTGCAAAGGGTGCAAGGAACATTAATAAAAACAGATTAAGAATTATCCAAGCCCTGAAATAGAATTCACAAGGAAAATTACAAGGATTAAAAGCAAGTAAAAACACATATTTCAACACTCCCTGTCAAGTTTGTTGTATATGTTTATACAGCCAAACCTGGAGTAAAGATGTTGGGAGGCTTGATTGGACGCACCTTTTGTCAGATTATCAACAAATTGATATCTTGAGGACACATGAATCAGAGAGATGTCTTCATTGTGAACTTTTTCCTTATAAAGTGCTTATCCACTTCAACATGTTTAGTCTTGTCATGCTGAGTAAGGTTCTAAGCAATGCAAAGTGTTGAGATGTTGTCACATAGGATTTGAATAGGTTTAAGAGTTGATATTCCTAGTTCAGTCAAACGTTTCTTAACCCAAATCCCTTCACATATCTCTAGTGCAAGTGCTTTAAGTTCAGATTTTGCACTATTTCTTGAGACAACATGTTGCTTCTTGCTCCTTTATGTAACCAAATTTCCTCCTACATAGGTTCAATACCCGGATGCCGATCTTCTGTCTGATATGGCACTTGCATAGTCAGCATCAATATAGATTTGGATCTCCTTTGAGTAGTTCTTCTGCAGTAGAAGCCCTTGACCAAGATTCTCCTTTAGGATCCTCAACACCCTCTGAACAACATGAAAATGTCTTTTAGTGGGCTTGTGCATGAATTGAATGAATAGACCTACGACAAAGCATATGTCAAGTCTAGTACGTGAGGAATCGTTGGTCCTAGAAAAAGGCTGGAACAAATGTCACACTTATACAAGATCAGACTTCTACTGAGCCTATAAAAGCAATGTTTTCTAGACTCAACCAAGATTCTATAACAACTAGCCTGGCCACCATCAAAACTAAATATTTCTATCAAAGATATATTAACTTTCCCACATGTCTCTGCTATCCCCCTTTTATCAACAATGGGACTAACACTTTCTCTCTAAAGTTTGAGACTAGGTTCAACAAGTCTGTCTGATGGTTTACAACCAAGCATTATTGTTTCTTTTAAGAGATCCAATGTGTATTTCTTTTTGGATATTGAGATGCCATTTTTTCCCTATAAATTTCCATCCCAAGGAAATATTTGAGATTTCTATGTCTTTTAATTCAAATTCTTGGGCAAAAGACTTCTTTATCTTTCTTATATCCTCATGACCATTACTAGTTGAGATGATATTATCCACATAGACCACTAGGATAGTAATACTCCCCGCCCTAGGTTTGTTTGTCTTAGTGAACAAGGTATGCTCAGTGTGGTATTGATGGAAGCCATACTTGATCATAAACTTTGTAAATCTCCCACACTGGGATTTAAGAGACTATTTGAGACCATATAGGGAATTTTTGAGTTTGGAAACATCACCTTCTTACCCAAGTTTTCAAAACCAAAAGGTAAGTCCATGTAAGCTTCTTCTTTTAAATCACCGTTAAGGAAGGCGTTTTTAATGTCAATTGTTGTTAATGGCCAATTCATATTCACAACTATACTCATTAGGATACTTATAGTGTTTAATTTTGCCACATGGCAAATAATTCAAAGTAGTCAATCCCATAGGATTATGTGAAACACTTTGCCACAAGTCTTGCCTTATACCTATTTAGTGACCCTTTCTACATTACACTTGATAGTAAATATCCGTTTGTATCCTACTTGAGTGTTTCTAATAGGGACATTGGTGATGCTCCATGTTCCCTTTTTACAAAGGTCATTCTTTTCTTCTTTCAAAGCAACATTCTCTTATGGACTTTTCATAGCCTCATGCACATCTTTGGGTATTTGGAGTGAGTCCAAACTACTGTGAAGGCATGAAACTTAGGGGATGAATTATTGTTGGGTAGGAAATTGTAGATAAGATAAGAAGTACAACTTCTTGTCCTTTTTCTCTAAGCAATTGATCTTTCATCATGAGAATATTTGTTATCAGGTTCCTCAGGGATATCAGATTCATAATTCTCAGTGTCTTGAGAATCAGAGGACACGTGATTATCAAAAATATGATCCTCAAGGACTTTATCTGAAATATCGAAGTTCTGACATTCAAGGTTTTGGTACAAATTCGGTGTATCAATGTCAGGATTCTGAGATGTAGCCTTCATTTTTCTGGAATAAATGATAATGTTGTTAGGTCTAGTTGCATAGGGTTGATCATGTTGCATACATAGATTAAAAGGAACTATTGTTAGATTGATCCTAATTTTCTTTTCAAGATTTTGGGGAATAGAACCTTTATTTACTATATCCTCAGGGATTAGGCCTTCAATATTCCATGTCAGATGATATTCTTGGAAGGTCTCCAACTGAACCTCTAATTTATAGAAATATCAAATTTTTAAGAAAGTGATATATTTGGTGTTGTAGAACTTCCTTTTAGTAGGACGGTAACATTTGTACCCTTGTTGTGAGCATGAGTATCTTACAAAGATACACTTGATAGCTCTATGATAAAGCTTTCTTTCTGTCTTGGGGTGAATATGCATATAGCAAGTACATCCAAGAACTTTTAGAGGTAGAGAACTCATGGTGTGAGTCACATGATAGATCATTTTTAGAACTTGTATAGGTGTTTTGATCTTTAGAATCCTTGAAGGCATTTTGTTAATGAGATAAGTGGCTATCAGGACAGCCTCTCCCTGTAAGAACTTAGGTACATCCATAGTGAACACGACACTCTGGCCACTTCCAAAAGATGTACGTTCTTCCTTTTAACCACCCCATTCGGTTGGGGAGTGTCCACACAGATACTCTGGCAAACAAAATTCATTTTTCATTAAAGAAAGTTGTGATGGTATTTTCAAACTCTTTACCGTTATAAATCTTCAAAACTTTGATCTAAGTACTGAATTGTTTTTTTTATCATGGTGTAAAAAGCCTTGAAAACATATCCCACTTCATACTTTTCTTTTATAAGGAAGAGCCAAGTGAACTTACTATGGTCATCAATAAAGCTTTCATACCATCTCTTTTAAGTGATTGTTTTCTTCTTATAAGGCCATATTGTTAGGTGTAGTGCCCGAAACACAATTTCTGTAATTGTTCAGGATTTATAATTCATCTTAAAATTTGCATTTATGCTTATATTAATACACTGCTGAAAACCCTAAGTATATCGGTATGTAATCACATAACTCAGTGTATGGCATACACACGAGGATTGAGTTAGTGATGATATGCTTATAACTATTTAGTCCGTGGTGAATTTAATCAGAGTATGGGTCTCATGATTAATATACCAATGATGCGTCCAGAACACTTAACGGTGTGACCGTTTTATCCAGACCATCGGTATAGGGTACCTAGTGGGGCATTTATATATGATGTCTATCATACAGGACTGGACCGATTTGATTTGAATTCTCGATATAATTCCGTGATCGAGAAATCTTATCGAATCATAAGATGATCATATATGGATTAATCTCAATCCTGATGTGATCATAGTCTACTGCTTGGTTCAAAGTAGGGTTTGATGTGTTAGTTAAGGGTCACTTGGATACTTGTGATCTGAGCACTTCTCGTTGGCTCTATTCTGGAATGAGTAAGTTGTCTGTGACTTCACAGATATGGAATTCATTCCTTCCTGCGGGAAGTAGACAGACAGTTCCCTTATTTGTTAATCCTAGAAACTGATCGATGGGCGCAGTTCATGTTATATTAGGTATGAACTAATTGATCACTAGGGGGTTATTGGTAAATAAGGATAAGATGTTTTGAGAAGGGTTTACGGTAATATCCCGAATCAAAACGAACAGTCTATGGAGGATTTATCCGTATGTAATGATTATATCAATGGACGTTTTTACTCAATGATTAGAGTGTAAGTATATATCTATAATCGATAGAGTTCAGTTTTTGGTTTATGGTGGCGTAATCCCGGAATTAACAGATTGAATAAGAATTGTTCTGTTCGATGAATAATTTTATTTAATTGATTGTAGCTACTGGTTATAGGTCCATGGTCCCCGATGTGGCTCCTAACATGCATATATTTCTTGACGTTGGACCTCAAATAATAATTAAGTAGTTGGACTATTTAATTGATGTGTGATTTATTATTTATTTGACTAAATAATAAAATACATGGAAAAGACATTTTTCGTGGACTCGGCCAAATAGTGTAAAAGTCGTGTGCTAGCCTTATTTGACTAGGGTTGGCGTGTTTTGTGTCTTGTTAATTATTAAGGAATTAGTTTTCTTGATAATTATAAGACATGTGATTAATTATTTATTTGTTAAATAATTAATTAAAGAAAATATATTAGATTGATCCTTAAATATTCTAGATTTATTCAAGATTATTCTAGGAGTATTATGGAAAAGGATTATTATAATTGATTTTGTATTAATTATTAAATCCTTGGAAGACAATGATTTCTCTCCTATATAGTGAGAGGTCTCCTTTTTATACATCACAATACACAACATATACACACCAAAATAAGCTAGGAATTTTCGGCCAAGTTTAGGGTTTAGAGTTGGGAAAATCTTTGAGATTTTCCGGATAGCATATCAAGGAGGTCAAGCATCAAGGATCAACATCCACCGGTTGTTCCTTGGAGATACACATCGGAAGATCGTAGCATCTCAACTATTCGGATCTCGGCTTCTCAATCTTGGAGTTCATCCTTTTTGATTGGTAAGTAGATCTCACCTTCTTGTAGGTAGATCTTAAATTATGTAGTTTAATTTTATATGATCGTGATCCTCTTGTTTATTCCGCTGCGTAATCGGGCGGATCTAGATCCGTCCGGTGATATTACATCCAACAAGTGGTATCAGAGCCTCTGAGTATATAATTGATAGATCTAGGAGTGGAAATTGCATGTATAGATTGCATTGTTTTTCGTTTTTTAATTCAAAAATCATGATGAATGCTTTGATATGTTGTGGTGAAGAGATGGATTGGGGTTGGTACTGTTTACCCGTTAGATCTATTGTAAACTCATATAAATTTGTTTATATTAGTATAGGAAATTATGTAATTTATTTGTTATTGTAATTTTAGTTTCCTAGAAATAGATCTGTTTTGTTGCTGTTCATCTTTTCTGTTTTTCCCATTGATTGAGCCGTTGAACGACAATCCCTCCGGTCAGAATGAAGAATAAAAGTTGCAATAAAGTTGCTGCTGTGTCCTAAAAGCACAGCAGCCCCAGCTGTTAGTTCGTCGAATTTCTGGAAGCGATTGGACCGTTAAAACGAAGATCCGACCGTTCAGATTGACTACGATGGAGTTATGAACAAACCCTAAAAATTTCAGGACGATTGGGTTTCGTCTCGATGTCCGATCGGCTCCGGAAAGACACTGCTGCGTAGTAGTCATTAACAGTTGCAGCAGTTGGATCGGGGCTTGCTGGGATCAATTGGCCCGTCAAAACTCGGATCCAACCGTCCATATTGAAGTAGGAGGAGTGAAGAACAGGTCCATAAAGTTTCATGACGATCCAAGTTCGTTTGGATGTCAGATCATCGATAAAACGGATCAGCCGCAGTTTTGAAAATAGTAAACCCTAGTTAGGGTTTGTTTATTTTTCTGTTTAATAGGTTAGATACGGGGTACCAACGATCCATCTCGGTGTTTAATTTTCCGCACTAGTATGTATGCTTAGAACCAGAAAATTTCCATGACATGCATCATATCATGAATTCCACTCCATATGCATACATGTAGCTATTTAATTCTGGATAATTAATTTGGCATGTATTCAACTCAATTAATTAGTTTAATTTTTTAATTAATTGTTGTGGGAATTAATTAATTAGAAACTAATTAAAAACCGAGGAACCAGGTTTTATCAATCGTTAAGTTTTCGGTGATGGATTCTCGGTGAATCCCACCTTAAACCAGAATGAGATTGCGGGTTTGTTCCGTAGTGTCTACGGGAAAGTTTGACAATTTAAGAAATCGGAAAATCATGATACATGGCTTCGGAAATGGTGTAACCATGGTTGGGTAAGTTCAACTGAGCTACGGCTTGATCAACTCACCCTCCACGTGTGACGTTTGCACGGGGGTTCGACAAGACTTAGCATATCCGACAAGCCTTTACAGCTAAACGGGGCTTCTCCTAGACGGGTCCGACCGACATTCACATATGTTCCAACGAATAAGACGGGTACCCTTGCCTACATTATCGACACCATTCGGGTACATGATTTGTTGTTTCTTAAAATATTGTCGAGTCCAAAACCGCGATCAGTAAACCCACCACTTTTTCAAAATATTGAGTGGGAGCGGGGAAGGAGACAACCGACCCCACGGCCTCTACTATAGATGCAAGCAAGTGAGAGAATGGTGACGCCTCGTGCTGCTTTGATTTCGGCCCCCTTCGGATGGTGTTCACCGCTATCAAAATTCAAGGCTTGGTCTCCGAAAGGATAGGATCTTGAGGACTCGCCGGGTCACTGACCTGCCCTACGTAGGCATACTCGGGGCGTACTTAAAGGTCTGATATAGTAGGTTACACTCATTAGGATATTTTAGGAAATATCTTGGCTGAAAAAGGAAGGTAATCGACGATTAAAGTATGGGATGTACGATTCCCATGAGATGTTTAATTCTCAAAGTTTAATCATCGAGAGAGATTGTCTCAGTTTAACCGTCATCGTGCTGATACCGACCGCCTAGGCGGCGGTACGATGTGAGGTTAAATCCTTGGAATGGTAGGATAGACTTTTACAGTTTACAATTCCTAATTTATCTAGTCATGTATGTATGAATTTTTTCTGTCAATTTTGTTTACAACTGTCATCCCTAAGCTACTAAACTGCTAGTGTAATGACATCGTTAAAAGTGGAAAGTAACAAGAACGTTGAACTCGTCGAAGAATGCAATTAAATTTCGGAAGAGATATTCCTCTTGAGCCTTTAAATCTTAAGTGACATAGTATAGGCATGTCACCGCTGTCACTCGTTTTGAACGAGAGACGCACTTAGTTCAAAGATGATGTAGGACTATATAAAATTCTATTAGTGAATTTTAATTGTGTGAGTAATCACACAAGAAATTTCTAATTGAAAAATTGGAAAATCATAAATAAAGTGTTGCTAGTTAGATGGTATTTGGAACCGATAAACTAGTGGGAGCTTTATTCTTATGATTTGTTGTTTTTCTGAATCATTAGAAATGTGTAAGAGACTGCACAAGAGTTTTTTTCCATTCCTGGATAGACATGAACAAAGCATTACTAGTTAGACGGTATTTGGAACCGATAAACTAGTGGGAGCTTAGTTCTGGTGATTTTCTAATCTCTAAAAAATCATAAATAAAGTATTGCTAGTTAGACGGTATTTGGAACCGATAAACTAGTGGGAGCTTTAACCTTATGATTTGTTGATTTATTAGAAAAATCAAATAGTCCAAACAAGTAACACTATCATTAGACATCCCACAGTTCACAAGTAGTGTCTACTCAAATGAACTGCTAGTTCAGGACTGTTTCCAAATAAGGAAAGTCAAGAATGGGAAAAAATGTCTATACGTGTTTAGTCATCTAAACTAAGTAGTTTTAAGGCTAAACCGGAATATTAATAAATAGAAAATCAGAGGATAAGGAAAGTGATTTCGGATCACTGACCAATGCATCCTTAACGATTTCCTCGAAAGCTAAGTTCTTTGGAAGAACAAGGTAGCTATGCATTAAACGATAAATAGAGTAGACAACGGGCAGTTATTTCAGCTAGAATAGTGGGAGTGATATAAGGAAATGAATTTCGGATTCAATCCTTGAATATCACAGAAAATTTATTTTCTGTTTTCAGATTCGTTGGAACGAATGGATTCACTTTCAATTTGATAATTTGTTTGTCTTATAGAAAGTGAATATGACATTTGTAGCACGAATCCAAGACTCGGACTTTTGTTTGATAAAGTCAGAACCACTAAGAAATGCTGAAAATGTATATGTAACACATCTTAAACTATTAAAGGCAAAAGGTTTCCGTATTTAGATAAACACTTCTTCATACTATATTAATTAGTGCATATTTCCTAAAAGACAAGATCTGAAGACTGGCTTAGGGTGATTCCTATCTCCCAGTCAAGGAACACTGTCTCAAAAGGAACAATGACTAAGCTTCATTTCAATCGGAAAAGGGTAATAGATTTAAAGAAGTAACATAGCTTGTTCATAATGACCTTCGGGGTCTTGTGAAAGATACAAATTAGAAGGAGCTTCTGAGTAGTGACATCTCATCAGACAACTACTCAAAACGCCAGTAAGATTATCTAAAATATTTGGAGGTATCTCTGATTTCACCAGAGATAGAGTATTCCATGCTCAGTAATAGGCCATAGCGTAGTCTTGGGACTGATGCTCAGCCTGCCAAAAAATCCACTGAGGGATAACACCATAAATTTGCCTCATATATTTATTAATGTGCTACAATACATTGCTTAATGATTTAAGATATTGGTTGCGAAATAACGGTTTACACTATCATGTAAACCGAGAAGTCTACGTAGAAGATGCTTACAAATTTGTGGATAATGAGTGAATTCGGTTCACCCCACTTCCGTCATTATAGGCATTTAGCACTTAGTGCTTGAAGGTAGGACTGGAAATTTTGCGTACACGTTCAGATGATGACTGTTCGTGCAATATCTTATACGTTGAGTAAAGGTTGGTTATAAGATTCTTAAGACAGAAAGTGACGGTTATACTGTCAAAACTCCTTCTGAAAGGGTCTATGAATAACAACCTTGGACTTTAGAGTACGGTTACTCAAAGTAGTTACTAACTGATTAGATCAGACCACGTCCAACATTGGTTGTTGGTGTTAACACTGATAATTACTACAGATCAGAATATCGATCCACCAAGAACGCAATGGGAGTATGGTTTAACCATTACCTATTGTGGTTTTCTGAAGACTTTGAAATTTACGGATGTGATTGATACCTATGGTTCCTTGCGGGCTGTATAGGATTCTGATCAATAGAGGTTGGTTTAAAAGCCATAACCCTGTGAATGGAGTTTTGGTACTCCAGTTCTGTTCACACTCTAGTAGAACCACCCTAGTGTCTCAGGCCCAATGGGAGTAATTGGATCTACATGATAAGAGTCGAATGAATAGAAAGTTGAACTTTCTGTATGAAGCTGAGTGGTCTAGGGGTATTCCCTAACAAGTAGAGATTTAACCAGACCGTGAACTCTCTCACAACTCGGTCTTGTTTGATTCCGTTAGAAAGCAGAAAATATGGGTGATTCCCTAAGACTTTCTTGCCGAACAAACGGAATCTGAATTCATTCAGAACATAAAGGTTTTAGCTAAGAATAAATGAATGATTTCGTTAGAAAGCAGGAAATAGGAATGACTCCCTGAGACTTTCTTGCCAATCAAACAGAATCTGAATTGATTCAGGAACCAAGGCTTATATCCTTTAAGGATCAAAGCAAACCTCTAGGTCATTTAAAAGTCACATATTTCAAGTATGTGGACTTGACCAGAATATTGATAAGTCGTTCATAGACTGGATGTCAGTTGGTAAAGTAGTATATGCATTAGTGTTCATGAATGGTAACAATGAAATAGTTGGAAATAACATGGGTGTGTTATATGAAGTCGGAAACTGACATGTCAAGATTCTCTTTATGAAAGAATCAGACTACATTCTAAAGGATTTGATTCGGTCAAATTCCCGAGAATATGTGACTGGCAATCCCATCTATCCTAATGGTTAAGATGATTTTGCATATCGGTATGCAACATTCAACGAAGTAGTCCTACCCTACCTCTCACGGAATGCTTCTCTAAACCTGAGGATGAATAGAAAATGGGATAGACTCTCTTTTGATAAGAGAAAGTCAGGTAATTACAAGTTAATCGAATCTTGGATTCGAGTATTAAATAGCAAGTTTAGTACATCCTCAAGTATCTTTGAAGAACGAGGAATAATATGCTAGTATATTCGGGTGCGAACGTGAATATAAATGATTACACTGATTCTGACTTTAAGTCAGATTAAGGATGATCATTAAGTCGATCTCGGCTCAGTGTTTACTCGTGTGATTCTGACTTTAAGTCAGATTGAGGATTTCCTTCCATATTTGGGAGTAATTCCAAATCTGGTAAGCCGATACCATTTCATTGTGAAAACAACGGAGAGGTAGCTGATAAGGATCTTCGCAGTCACTAGAGGTCAAAAAAGGCATATTGGCAACGTTTCGATCCTAAAGATCGTCTCGAGCTGACAACCTAACGGATCAGTATACTAAGTCGCGTGGCATTTAGATGTTGCATACTCACCGAGTCACTGACCGACCCTGCGGCGGCACACTCAGAGTGTATTTTGACATCTAAATGGTTTGATGCACTTGGCGGGTACAGAATTGAGGGATGAATCCCATTTGCTTTTAGAGCAAGTGGGAGAATATTGTGTATAAGGGGTATGCTCTAAATAATTAATCACTTGCCTTTCGTGCAAGTGGGAGATTGTTAGGTGTAGTGCCCGAAAGACAATTTCTATAATTGTTTTTGAAAGGATTTATAATTCATCTTAATATTTGCATTTATGCTTATATTAATACACTGCTGAAAACCCTAAGTATATCGGTATGTAATCATATAACTCAGCGTATGGCATACACACGAGGATTGAGTTAGTGATGATATGCTTAAAACTATTTAGTCCGTGGTGAATTTAATCAGAGTATGGGTCTCATGATTAATATACCAATGATGCGCCGAGAACACTTAACGGTGTGGCCGTCTATCCGGACCATCAGTATAGGGTACCTAGTGGGGCTTTTATATATGATGTCTATCATATAGGACTGGACCGATTTGATTTGAATTCTCGATATAATTCCGTGATCGAGAAATCTTATCGAATCACAAGATGATCATATATGGATTAATCTCAATCCTAATGTGATCACATTCTACTGCTTGGTTCAAAGTAGGGTTTGAGGTGTTAGTTAAGGGTCACTTGGATACATGTGATCTGAACACTTCTCATTGGCTCTATTCTGGAATGAGTAAATAGTCTGTGACTTCACAGATATGGAATCCATTCCTTCCTACAGGAAGTAGACAGACAGTTCCCTTATTTGTTAATCCTAGAAACTGATCGATGGGCCCAGTTAATGTTATATTAGTTATGAACTAATTGATCACTAGGGGGTTAATGGTAAATAAGGATAAGATGTTTTGAGAAGGGTTTACGGTCATAGCCCAAATCAAAACGAACTGTCTATGGAGGATTTATCCGTATTTAATGATTATATCAATGGACGCTTTTACTCAATGATTAGAGTGTAAGTATATATCTATAATCGATAGAGTTCAGTTTCGGGCTTATGGTGGCGTAATCCTGGAATTAATAGATTGAATCAGAATTGTTCTGTTCGATGAATAATTTTATTTAATTTATTGTAGCTACTGGTTATAGGTCTATGGTCCCCGATGTGGCTCCTAACATGCATATGTTTCTTGTCGTTGGGCCTCAAATAATAATTAAGTAGTTGGACTATTTAATTGATGTGCGATTTATTATTTATTGGACTAAATAATAAAATACATGGAAAAGACATTTTTCGTGGACTCGGCCCAATAGTGGAAAAGTCATGTGCTAGCCTTATTTGACTAGGGTTGGCGTGTTTTGTGTCTTGTTCATTATTAAGGAAGTTTTCTTGATAATTATAAGACATGTGATTAATTGTTTATTTGTTAAATAATTAATTAAGAAAAATATATTAGATTGATCATTAAATATTCTATATTTATTCTAGATTATTCTAGGAGTATCTTTTATGGAAAAAGATTATTATAATTGATTTTGTATTAATTATTAAATCCTTGGAGGACAATGATTTCTCCCATATATAAATAGAGTTCTCCTAAGCCTTTTTATACATCACAATACACGACATATACACACCAAAATAAGCTAGGAATTTTTGGCCAAGCTTAGGGCTTAGAGTTGGGAAAATGTTCAGGATTTTCCGGGTAGCATATCAAGGAGGTCAAGCATCAAGGATCAACATCCACCGGTTGTTGCTTGGAGATACACATCGGAAGATCGTGGCCTCTCAACTATTCGGATATCGGCTTCTCAATCTTGGAGTTCATCCTTTTTGATTGGTAAGTAGATCTCACCTTCTTGTAGGTAGATCTTAAATTATGTAGTTTAATTTCATATGATTGTGATCCTCTTGTTTATTCCGCTGCGTAATCGGGCGGATCTAGATCCGTCCGACGATATTACATCCAACACATATGTCATACGAATCAAAGTAAAAGGCTAGAAGGGTTGATATTGATTTTTAGAAAAAACAAGATCTAGTATGTTTAGCAAATTTATAGATCTATTATTTCCCTTAAAAAGACCAGGATACATCTTTTTAGAATACAAAAAATTAGGATGACCTAATCTGTAATGAAGGAGCATGATATTATTACAACTAGATTCAGAAATGCTAATGGTAAAACCCTTAAGCACTTGACTAGAAGCTTTGATAGAAGAAAATGTCTTGAGAAGAGCCCGAAAATAGCTTAAGCACCGCCAATCTTTGCCCGAAAACAGCTTAAGCACTAGCGAATATAGCTTAAGAGCCCGATAAAGATTAATTTTGGTTTAATTTCATAGGAAATTTTGTCCAAAAAATAAATGCCAATTAACAACCGATTTCAAACCGAGCCAAATTGACCGGACGCCGACGGCACCCGTGTGTCAGTGTGTGATGAACCAGTAGTCATCTAGGTCCTTCATCCCTCACAAAAGTGATCTTGCCGGAACATCCATAAGAGCCAACTTGGCCTTTGAACTCTTATTTCTCCAATGTGAAAGAGTTGAGTTTTCTCCCACGCGATTATCTACACCGTTGATCTTGTTATGATGAATTTATATAGGGGTAATGATCAATTTAAACTCAACATGACAAACGGTCCATGTATATCATTCGTCGTGACCATAGTTATCAGACCCGACCCGGTCGTTGACCCGAAAAAGCCACTGGGTCACTGGTTCAACCGGAAAATTTATATAGTAGTAAATTATATATAATATCATGAAAAAAATTGATAATTCATATTCAAGTAAATAATGATATTAAACCATCTATCACATTATGAGCTACCATTTGAAAACTCAAAGTATTGTTTATCTGATTATCATAAAATATATGTAGAATAATACAAAGATAAAATATATTATCAAAGCTTAAATACTTTATCGATACATGTAAGTATGACTTATTTGAGTGTTGATGCATTTTTTGTTAGCAGTCTATTAGAAAAACTAAATGTATTGTTTGTTGGAAATAATGACTTGAATTATTTAGCAAAATGTTAAGTAAAATGTTGCAAAAAAATTATAAGTATTTAAAGTAATAAAAACATGATCTTGATGTAGATCTATAACAAATAAAAAGGTTCCGTTTGTTTTGTGTTGGAGTTTAATTTGCAGTGTTTTATATGCTAGTGGATAATTAAATATAATAATAATGATTGAAATAATGATTAGAAAGTTGAAATATTTTTTTTTTGAAATTTGTGTAGATAAGAAAATGATTGGTGAAAGAAATTGAAATAAAGTAGTATAATAAATAAAATAATGGAAAAAAAATAAAGTATAAGTGAAATAGTGAAAAATAATTTAATATTTTTTATTTGTAGTTGAAGAAGTGATTGGTGTTAGAATTGTAAGAATGATTGATGAAGTGATATAAAAAAACTTCAAAGAAAACATGAACAAAAACAAACACAAGCTATGTATATATAAAGATTAAATAATGATTTGCATAATATCGAAAGATTTGAGTATTTTTGCTACATTAAACCGGTTCGATGCCTATTTCATACTTCTGTTCTTAATGAAATTTACTTGAACTACCAGTTCAATCATTGCCTACCGGGTCACAGGAAAAACCGCCTGGTTCAACGGGTCGCTTTTATACGGGTTGAAGCTTGAACCGACCCAGTTCCATGACTGGGTCATCAGGTTGAACGGTTGAACCGCCAGGCCGGATTTGATAACTATGGTTGTGACACAGTGGTTGTGTACCCGTATAACAACTCTAATCAATGTAAAATGTAAGAGATTGTTTATACATTAATTAAAACCGTTTAGTAAAAGTCCGACTCCTGAGTAAGAGTCAAACTCTGCAGGCACAACAAGGACTGACTCCGGATTAGTCGGACCAGTGGGTTCCGGACACCAAAAAAAAAAAAAAAAACCGTTTAGTAAATGAAAGAAAAGCCTACAAATTTGTATATGTATCAAAAGACATTTATTACGGCAGGAGATCGTGTGTATGTGTCAAATACGCTCATCCGTGGATTAGAACAAATTTGTATATACAGTACTTACAAGTATCACCGCTTTGATGCTTTTGTCCGATAAGGGAACATCCGATTCGCCATGCTTTTGAATGTTCAATAGAACATCAACAACATCCTCTTTTCTTTCGCAAGCTTCATTTGGTACTTTCTCTTTGTGCTCGTTTAAAATATTTCCCACGATTCTGTCAAGTTGGTTGTGTAATATCTCCAAATTCCGCTCGAATCCGCTAATCCGTTGAAGAATTTTGAAAGAAGGGAACATATCAAATATGTGGAAACCTCCTAACAAATCAATTACAGACTCCACTGCAGCTATGAATTCTTGATGATACTTGCTTATTTTCCCAAATGCAGTCCTTGCAACGATAGTATAGTTCAATTCAAAGATCTTTCTGCTTAGATTAACAACTTGGTTTTCTTCTTCTGTTAATGAGATAATAGATTTGATCATACTGAACACTTCATCTTCACGAATAGAACGAAATTCCTGCACACGTTTTTGGGTCAATAGCTCCAACGTGCAAATTTTGCGCAGCTGTCTCCAGAGATCACCGTACGGGGAAAAAGCGACGTCGGAATTATTGTAAGAGAGCCTCCAGCTAGCTTGTGTAATGGGTCTGTTTGCAAATATAAGGTCATGAGTCCGGAATACCTCTTTAGCCATTTCCGGTGAAGATACAACCACAACTGGGATTTCACCAAGCTTTAGGTGCATTAAAGGTCCATGCTTGTTGGCTAGATCCTTCAGGGTATGGTGTGGTAAGGCGGAGCCAAACAGTTGATGGATGTTGCCTATGAAAGGTAATTTTCTAGGTCCTGGAGGTGGAGGAAGTAGTGATGTATTAATATTCGGCTTAGGCTTCTTTAGGATTTTCATTACTGAGATCAAAATAAGGAAAGAACAAACTAGAAAGATGAACTCCATTGGTAAAAGCTTTTGCGGATAGGGATTTGCTTCCGTAAACAAAGATTGCTCGTTGCTACTCCCTCCGTTTATATATATATATATATATATATATATATATATATATATATATATATTTATATATATATATATATATACACGTCACATAGAAGAATCACACAGATTAAGAAAGGAATTAATATGTGTATTAGAAATGTATTTTTTTATTGGAGATATAAATGTTTTGTTGGTAAATGAGTTTTTAGTATTAGAATTGTGTTGTTTTTTTATTATTAGAAATGTAAATATTTTGTTGGTAAAGAAGAAAAAAATAATAAATGTTGTATTGAAAATGTAAAATGATACTACCTCCGTCACACAAAAATTGTCCATAACGGAAAAATGAATTGTCCCAGAAAAAGTGTCCATTTAAATTTTGAATACATCATTAAATACATTTTTTCTATGGGAAATTAGGAATAAGGACACAATCTGAAATATTATTAAGCAACAGGACAACTACATATTTTTTATAGGGAGAAGGACAACTGCATAATTTTTATGGAAAATTAGGGATAAGGACACAATCTGAAATATTATTAAGCAACATGACAACTACATATTTTTTATAGGGAGAAGGACAACTGCATAATTTTTATAGCGAGAAGGACAAACAGTGAATCCCGAAAATCAGTGAATCTCCCTAATGAATCCCGAAATCAGTGAATTTCGATAGTGAATTTTGACAGTGAATCCCGAAAATCAGTGAATCCCGACAATGAATTTTGAAAATTAGTGAATTTCGACAGTGAATTTCGGCAGTGAATTTAAACAGTGAATTTCGAACACAAGTGAATTTCGATAGTGGATAAATAGTTTTGTCCTTTATGCAAAAGTTTCAAAAGACTGTCCTTCTACTTAATTGATGAAATATTTTTGTCCTTCTCCCTCATTCCCCCTAATTTTTATAGCGAGAAGGACAAACAGTGAATCCCGAAAATCAGTGAATCTCCCTAGTGAATCCCGAAATCAGTGAATTTCGATAGTGAATTTTGACAGTGAATCCCGAAAATCAGTGAATCCCGACAATAAATTTTGAAAATTAGTGAATTTCGACAGTGAATTACGGCAGTGAATTTAAACAGTGAATTTCGAACACAAGTGAATTTCGATAGTGGATAAATAGTTTTGTCCTTTATGCAAAAGTTTCAAAAGACTGTCCTTCTACTCAATTGATGAAATATTTTTGTCCTTCTCCTTCATTCCCCCTTTTTTCTAATCATACCTCTATTTTAACATTTAATTTTTCATAATCCTTTCATATTTCAAAACAAACATTTATGATTAATTAAAGGTATATTTGTCTATTCATTCTTAAAATACAATACATTAATTATTTCTTTAATCTCCGTATCCATATATTGGACTGAGGTAATAGATAAATATGAAAAGAACAAACTAGAAAGATGAACTCCATTGGTAGAGAAGCGTTTGCGGATAGGGGCAGCATTTCCATCGTCCACGTACTCAAGGAAACAGATCTTATCAACTTTGTATGTACACCAACTCTCTTTCGGACTTTTTGTTTTCATTTAATAAAGGTTGGAATCTGTCCCAGCTCCCTTTCCGTCCTTTTGTTTCCATTTAATAAAGGTTGGAAACTATCTCTATTTTCTTTTTCTTTCTTTCCCCGTCATTGAATGTAGAATTTTTTATTAAATCCAAACACTAATTAATTTACAATAAAAACTAGTCGTTGGCTAGACTAAACAACTCGGCATACTGTTGGACTACAACCTAGCAAAAGATAGACTGGTGGACGTCGACCCTCACCGCAGAACCTCCTCGAATATGCACAAGAAAAACCCTAGGTTGAATTTTCTCCTCTTTTAACGACTAAGGCAATAAACTAATTTTTCTTCCTTTTTAATTGAATGTGGCGCAAATTTGGTGTTAAATTGTGTTGGGATGAACTGTCTTTATATACGAAAATAACTAATCAAAAAAGAGTTATCATTTTCACACCACAATTACCTATTCTCATAAGAACAAGATATTTGTCAAAAGATAAAAGATAATTCTCAAATTATCAATCTCTTATTTTTTCATTAATTATCCAACAAATAGATGATTAATTAATTACACATATGACATAATCTAAGAAAATTTCTTCTTCTAATTTATCCATATGTGTGGCGCCAATTTAGTCATTATTTTTAATATAAAATATCTTTTCTATTTTACATATTATTACCAAATAAATAATATTGCATATTCATTAAATAGACCAACTATTTAATTTATTCTCGAGGTTCAATAAAACGAGAAAACACTCGTGTGTTAGGAGCCAACCCGGGACCATGTACCTATAACCAGTTGCTACAATAAAATGAATAAAATATTCATCGTACAGAATATTTCTACTCAACATATTAATTCTGGAATTATGCTACCATAAATCCGAAACTGAACTCTATCGATTATAGATATAGCTTATTATCAAAACGTCGAGTCGAGTCGATAAGTGTCCATTGATATAATCATTACATATCAACTAACCCTTCATAGACTATCCGTAATGAAGCGGGATTATTTCCGTAAACCTTCTTCAATATATCTTATCATTATTTACCATTAACCTACTAGTGATCAATTAGTTCATAACCAATACGAACTCGCGGATCAATCAGTTTCTAGGATTAACAAATAAGGGGATTGTCTTTCTACTTCCCGCAGGAAGGAATGAATTCCATATCTATAAGACACACACTTGTCCCTCATTCCAGAATAGTGCAAACGTGAAAGTGATTCGGACCGCGCCTCTTAGCGATCATTAACGAACACATCAAACCCTATCTTGAAACAAGCAGGAGTCTGTAATCATTTCAGGATTAAGGTTAATCCATATATGATCATCTTGTGATTTAATAAGATTTCTCAATCACGGAATTATGAGAAACTCAGATTAAATCGGTCTAGTCCTATATGACTACATCATATAAAAATGCCCCACTTAGACAACCGATGTCGACGGTCCGGATAAGACGGTCATACCATAAAGTGTTCTGGGCGCAATAATGGTGGTTTAATCAATAGACCCCATACTTTGATTAACTTCACCAAAGACTAACATTTCAAGTATCATCATAAACTTAATCCTCGCGTGCATCACACACTAAGTTATATGGCTACATATGATACGACTTAGGGTTTTCAATAGTGTATTAGTTACAAGAATGAAGCAAGTAATAAGATGAGAATAAATCTGTCATTTATTAATTCTAAAAACAATTACATAAATTATCTTTCGGGCGCTACTTCCAACACTATCTACTCCCACCGGTTTTTTAATCCATTACATTTCAGAATTTTCTCCGTTTTTATTTATTTGTCATTTTATATTTTTAACACATCTTTTATTTATTTTTTCCTCCTTTATCAATAAAGTATTTACATTTTCAATAAAAAAAAATGCATTTCCAGTACTAAAAACTCCTTACCAACAAATTATTTACATCTCCAATAAAAAAAATACAATTCCAATACTATATTTTAGACATATTAATTACTTTCTTAATCTATGTGATTTATCTCTCTACGACAGATAAAAAAACAAAGGGAGTATTTTTTTTCCTTCGTCAAATGACGAAAGTTTTATTAAATCCGAACAGTAACTAATTTATAATAAAAACAAGCCAATGCCTAGACTAAAAGACTCAGCGCACCACTGGACTACAACCTAGCAAAATATAGACTACGACTCAGCACCCGGATGGACTACAACAAACACGAACCAAACAAAAAACCAAAACATACGACAAAACCAAATAATAAATTAGACAGAGACGTGCTGAGGAGAAATGATTAATAATTCATCAAAAGATAAAGGGGTGCTCAAACAGGGACCGCCTTATGCTCAATCTATTACTCGACAACACAAAGACTATATTAATAGCGACACTCACAAAGCCTGAAAAAATACACAAAGTATTGCAATTTTTTTCCAATCTTCATCAACATGGATCCACCGCCAAAAGCTGCCGTAAAACTCCATTTTTGTTATTAAGGGTATTTAAATCATTTTGGACTTTTTTGTAGAAAATCCAAATGAAATATTCTTATTTATAAAAAAAGAGATAAATAAAAATAAAAAGGGAACAAATAATAGTTTTCACAAAACCCAAGAAAAATGATAATTATTATTTTACCCAAATTCCAAGGTAGGGCTGTAAATGAGCTGGGCTACTCGTGAGCTATTCGCACTCGACTCGCAAGAGAGATCGACTCGATTCGGTTTTTCTCGAGTTCGAGCTCGAGTCGAGCTACTCGAATAATTAACCGAGTCGAGCTCGAGTTTTAAAATATATTAATCGAGTAGCTCGCGAGCTTAATCGAGCTTGATTAAATAATTATTTAATTAATTAATTTAATATAAAATATTATTTTTCATAATTAAAAAAATATTATTCGAGTCGAGTATTAGACGAGTCGAGCTCGATCTTGCCATATTTCATTAAAAATCAATTGAATTCTACTAAAATAATCGAGCTTACGAGCCGAGTCGAGCTTTGTCGAGTACTTAGCGAGTCGAGTTCGATCTTGCTTTTTAAGGATCGATCGAGCTCGAGCCGAGTTTCGAGCCCGAACTTTTATAGTCGAGTCGAGCTCGAGCCTCAGAGAGTATCGACTCGGCTCGGCTCGATTACACCCCTATTCCAAGGACTTTGTACTATAAATAGTACCCATTGGATTGGATACACGTAAATCACACCAAATAGAAAGGGAAATTCTTACCTGTTCTCTCTTCACGTGCATCGCCCGTTGGAATGTGCGACAAGAGCGTAAGATGACAAATACTAATTTTTCTTCTGGTGCACATGTCGCACATCTAACGGAGTGGTGCACACGAGGACTCCCCGGGTAAAAATTATCCAAATACAAAAGCAAAAGTGCTCTTGCAGCCGCCGAGTGGAGAGAAGAAAATAGGGAGAAAAAGTGTGTGGTCTAGTCATTGGTTAATTGGTACACCGTTCTTGATCCAATCAAGAACAAATCGCGAGGTGATCAACCACGTGATTCGGTGTTTCTTAGGAGATCTATCGTTCGTGCCTTTTCAGATCTAATCCATTTCGCAGTCGACATCCGTTAGAGGTAAGGATTATATAATTGATGGGTTAGGTTGAAATTTATGATTTTTAATTGATTTAATTCGTATTTAATTGCTGTAATTAATTAATTATCGCACGAATTTCGAATCGTTACTCTACTGGGAAAAGCATATCGACCCGCCGGAATAGAAAGGGGAATCGGCGCACCCGATTAGTCGAGAGCCACCCCCGATTAATCGAGCACCGCAGACCCGATTCTAATCTAGCAGATCGTCTGTCTAGCATACAGTACACTGCCATGTAGCGTTCGGTCAACATAAATTATTATTTTACGAATTATTATTATCATTATCATTATTATTATTTTATTTTATTTAATTCATGTCATGTAGTAGTGTTAAGTGTCATTGGTGTCATTGATGTCATTCATGATAGTTTATTCATAATAATGGAATTATGCCAATTCATTATGACAATCTGTGTATGAGTGCGATACGTAACAGTACATAGTGTGTTATGTATGACTGCGGAACGTAACGGTGAATGATACTTGATAATAAAGAGTATGGCAGACTGTGTATGACTGCGTAACGTAACGCTACACAATGTGTATGTATGACTGCGGAACGTAACAGTGCATATCACTAAAGAATGAGAAATTATTGATAAGTGTATTGAATATGATTATGATAATTTATTTACGCGTATTTTAAAGTATACTTGCATTAGTAGAGAACTATAAATGTATTTTCCATATGCTCTCATGGTTCCCTATTAATTATATATTCTTTACTGGGCCATCGTGCTCACCCCTTACTCAATATTTTCAGATGAGGATTATGTAGTATCCGAAGAGACAGGAGAAGAACCATCAGAGGAGAATTAAGCTTCTTAGTCATCATTTTCTAGGGGTTCCTTATTTTCAGCTTGCTACATTGCATTTTATTTTATTTTATTTCTTGGGCTGCGCATCCGCAGTACGATCGACATTTGTCTTTTCAGTTTATTTCTTTTGAATAATAGATATTTATTTGGGTTATTTCCTTTTGTTATGGGATTGAAGTTTGGAATAAATTTGGGTTTAATTATGGAATATGTTTGGAAGATTATTTTCTTTTTGGAGTACTAAATAAGTCTGTAACAGGATACATAATGTCGAATTTAGCCCTAACGACGGTACGACTTGGCGACCGTTCCAGCGATAGTGTTGGATTTCGGGTTCTCGATACTGATCCATCTTTTGGTTCTGAGTTTGATCAGCTCGGTATTAAATGTTTGTTTCGATTTCCGCTCATTCTGATGTACTATATTCTGTTATCATTCGGCTCTTTGTATGATGCTACTGTCTCGTAAGGCTTACGTGTGCATTTGGTCACGAGATGTGCACGTTTCGAACGGCCTTTTACCATTTTACCCTTGCCTATGGTTTGGGCCGTTACCGTTGGTATCAGAGCGCTGGGTTCATGAGACCGGGCATTTTATTCTTGTTGGGTTATAATCTTAAGAGCTAAGTTTGATATTGCCTAGCCTCGTACCATACTTAATTGTGTGTTCTCTTGCAGATGGTGACTACTCGCAACTCTACCTATGAAGACGGTTTGGCTAGTGGCACCCAGAACGAAGGACAAACACTTTGGCTTCTAGCCCCGAACGGTTCAGTCCCTTTGCTTCATGGGACAATACCTCCTCAAGTGACATCATCTCATCTACCCCATAGGACAGTGCCCCCTCAGGTAGACACAACTCCTATACCTCAGGGATCTAACGTACCTCTTCCACCACCGGTTATCCCTTTTATGCCGAATACTCCAAGAGCACAGGGAGATGCTTTCACCGCCGCGTTGCTGAATCTCATTCAGCAACAGGCTCAAACTCAGGCTCTTATGTAGGCTCGGCTAGCTCAGATGCAAGCTCAGCCAGCTGCACCTCTTTAGTCTCAACCCCAACCATAGCCAGGTGACCGAGCAAGTTGGTTCTCTAATATCAAGAGGTCAGGTGCAGAGTTCTTTAAGGGAGAATATGATGCTCAGAAGGCCGATGAGTGGTTCAAGCTTATGGTTAGGTATCTTCAGGCCATATTCGTTCCCAACAATCATTGGGTAGGTGTCATCATGCCCTTTTTGCAAGGTGAAGCTAAGGTATGGTTCACCAACATGACGTGTGTTATGGGTTATCAGGGAGCAGAGGCGGATTTACCCTAGAATGATTTCAAGACACAGTTTTATGTGATGTTTGTCCATCCTACGCACCGATCCGAGATGCAGAGGCAGTTCTTCAGTTTGCAACAGGGTATTATGACCGTGGCATAGTATACCAGCAGGTTCAATGTGTTAGGGCAGCATGTTGCGTACGTTATGGCAGTTGAGCAGACAAAGATGGAGAGGTATGAATCAGGGATGAATCCTTCGGGTTTTTTTGCAGCTTAGTATCGTCGGGCTCTTAATGCAGAAGCTGCTATCAAGAAAGCTGCACCAAAGCCAGTCCAGGGTGTTAATAGACAGTTTGAGACAACTCAGAGAGGAAGAGGTCAGCCAGCTCCTTCATTTAAAGACCAGCTACAACTCCTCTTATAGCACAAATTCCGGCGACCGTTCCAGAGTGCCCCAAATATGAAAGAAAGCACCATGGGAAATGCCGTTCCGGACTTTGTTTACAGTGTGGTTCCCAAAACCATATGAGAAGGGAATGCCCTAAGTTATCCACGGCTCCAGCACCGCCAGCACCTCAGAAAAATGGTAAACCCGCAGCTGCTAAAGCAGTCACTACTTCTGCTCGTGTTTTTGCTCTTGATGCAGTTCAAACTGACGAGGACGACACTGTCATCACAGGTACCTTTCTTGTTGATTCTTTTCCAGTGATTGCTTTGTTTGACTCAGGGGCTTCACACACCTTTATGCCACGAAGTTTCTTTGGGAAATTAAATCGCACTGGTAGCAGTTTAGATTCTCTTTTGTTCGTCAACTCCTCTGAGGAAGTCTGTCCTAGTTGGTGATGTTGTTAGATAATGTACTCTTCGTATTTGGTAGAAAGATTTCACTATATACTTTATCATTTTGGATTTCCTGGACCTTGACCTTATCCCGGGAATCGATTGGTTATCCGATCAGTTCGTTCATCTAGATTGTTACTCTAAGGTGGCCTACTTTAGACCACCTCAGGGATCAGATATGTCCTTCTGAGGAAAACTTCCTCTGCATAGTAAATCTTCTAGAGCCTCTTTCCATTTTATCTCCGCCTTATCTGCCATGTGAGCCCTTCGCAATGGATTCCTTGGTTATCTAGTTAACACAATGGATCTGAAGAAGCTTCAACCTCAGTTAGAAGATGTTCCAGTAGTCCGTGAGTTTCCTGAAGTGTTTCCTGAGAAGCTACCAGGACTCCCGCTAGATAGAAAAGTTGAGTTTGAAGTCAACTTGGTTCCAGGAGCTCAGCTAGTTTCCAGAAAACCATATAGAATTGCCCCAGCAGAATGCAAGGAACTTAAATAGCAGTTGCAAGAGATGTTACATAAGAAGATCATTCAGTCTGTGTATCACCATAGGGCACACCTATTCTTTTTGTAAAGAAGAAAGATGGAAGTTTAAGGTTGTGCATCGACTACACAGAGTTAAACAGGTTGACAGTGAAGAACAAGTACCCATTACCTCGCATTGATGACTTGTTCGATCAGCTACAGGAAGCCAAAGTGTTTTCAAAGATAGATCGGAGATCATGGTATCACCAGTTGAAGATCAAGAAGAGGATGTTCCAAAGAGCGCTTTCAGCACAAGGTACGGTCCTTATAAGTTTTTGGTCATGCCTTTTGGTTTGACTAACGCACCAGCAGATTTTATAAGGCTCATGAATAACGTGTTCAATGATTATTTGGATAATTTTGTCATGGTATTCATTGACGACATCCTTGTCTATTCAAAGGACGAGGAAGAGCAAACTAAACATCTCAAGTTGGTTCTGCGACGCCTTAAGGAAGAAGAACTCTACGCTAAGTTTAGTAAATGTGAATTCTGTTAGGAAATCTACACGGGAACGCAGCGTAATTCAAAATTTTATTTCCTTTTTACCCAAGATAGACTTCGTTTAAGCAACAAGCATAATAAAAGTAGATAAGAGAATACCTTGGTTGATCCAATTGGATCGACTCTTTGTCTACGGATGTAGTTTCAGCACGAAATCGCCAGAGTGTTCGGCCTCTACCATTGATCCATACGAACAACCCGCCGGAATCCACTATTGGATTGCTATTAGAAAAATCCGATTGCTAGACCGGTCTTTCCTCTCTCTCTCTCTCTAAACTCTCTCTAAGAAGCTCTATTTTTCACAATAACTATTAGTTCTTGGAATTGTGATGTACAAAAGAGCTAGCCAATCCCTCATTTATATAGAGTATGAGGCGCCCCGTTGCTATCCAAATCAGATTGGGAATAGCTTCCTAGTAGATAGAGGAGAAAGAAAACTTTTTCCCAATAAAATAATGAAAATATATTTGATTGAATTATCTCATTTAATATTCAATATCTTATATTAAATATTTTTCCTAAGATATATATTGACAATATATCTTATATTGAATATATCTTTCTCTTATTAACCATAAATCTATTTTTCCAAAAATCAATTAATATCTAATATTATTATTATGGTAATCTTATTAATTAAATTGCACAATCCAATTGTATCTTGTACACTTCTGTTGGCGCCACCTTTAGCCATAAATTGGCATCCAGAATATTCTTTAATTAATATATTGCTATGATTAATTAATTTACAAAATACATGTGTATCATATACATATATATTTTCGACATACACATACATTATGTGTATATTTAATTAATCAACATAAATAAAATCTTGTATTATATTTATTCATAATAAATAAATACCACCAAATTAATTTACAACTATAACCTTTATAGTATGAGATAAATTATTTCCTTATTTGGTTATCAACTATAACCATATTTTAATCCGACTTGATGTTCATATGTGTGTGACCCGATAGGCTTCCGAATATGTTGGTTGTAGGCACAAAATGCAAATTACGAAAATGCCTTCATACCTAATGATCACGGGATAGCGTCTAGCAACACACCGTGACCCCCAATCATCAGAAGAGTCAAATGCCATGACTACTACCTTTTATGTGAAAGAGTTACCGTGTAAATAGAATCCTATCGCTGTAATAATATCCATACGGTCGTACGTCGAGTGTCAAGCATCAACAACCGTATCTTATAATCTGGATATCAAGCTCTCTCGAAATAACTCATTTAATTCCACTTTGCAGAGATTCACGAGTGCAAGACACTCCTTATAAGAAGGCCCTTTCGGATATTCACCCTCACTGATAGGGTACGTGATTTCTGGACGACGAAACATGTATACTCCGCATGCTTCAGTATCACACCCAATCACTACCGCATAATCGTCCTATGGCTAGGGGTAACCTTAATAGTGTCAAAGCATGACAATCCACACCGTGATGCCATGTAGACTCCGGTCCTAAGGTTAATTACACAACCACCACAAAGTGTGACACTTAACAGCGTAAGTGGCTCAGTCTAACGTACGCATTCTCTAATACATGTCCACGTACAGTCCAAGTGTCACTACACTTCGATAGACAAGATCTATCACTTCCTTTAAAGACAGAAGTCATCTAATACGTGCTAGCATGTTCATACTATCAATGCCCTATTTAATAGTACATCAGCCTAGAGACATTTAAGTATCTAACTTATTAAAGTGATTAGAGATCTCATCAATCATAATCGCCTATCATGGTTTCTCTATCACAGTTCAATACTAAGGACGTCATCATATAACAATTCATAATTGGTTCTTTAAAAGAACAAATATATGACAATAGAAAAGCCATTTAATATATGTATAAACATAAAGAAATAGTAGAAATGATCTGACCCGGTCGGATCTGGTCCAACCCGATTGGGTTTAGGACACTATTTCAACAATCTCCCACACGGCCTAAAACCAATCACTTGCACACACAAGACCAAGTTCAAAAACACAAGAATCTCAGGCAATACTCGCAACCAGCCCTAGCCATGAACGGTTCGCTATCCGTGGAGACTCAGAATATCTTCATACCATGCTCCAAATGACTAAGTCAAAGGAACCACCTCAACACACACATAAATCTCCGACGAGACCCTGGTCCTTACTTCAAGCAATGCATCCACTTACTCTATCAGCTATATAGAAAAAGTGGAAGAACCGCACTAGGTTCAAGAATGAACCTTCCAGATCCATGTACTGCTCCCGCTTCGCCTCCAATGCATTACTGTGTTTTGGCCTAATTGTCGAATCTCCAGTCTAAGAACATTTCCCGCCCACTGTCTCACTCATTCAAAGTGACTGCAAACCCAGACTGTAGCTCCCAATCCCCTTTATAAGACTCAGGATACAGGTCTGTATATCTACGTTTATTTATTTCCAAGTTTCAATAAACTAGGAACTCTTCCTTAACTTGTTTAAGGATATTCTCGACATTCACCAGATTTAATTTCATACTTGCTCACGACTTTTTATGAAGTATGAACATCTGACATAACTCTTACGATGGATCCTATTGCAGCATCAAAGAGAACCTTCCATAAGCATCATCTTTCACCTTATCTTTAGGACTAACGTCCGAACATAGATAGATCTCCAGAACGCCGCCTAGCAGTATCCCCTGTCACAATCTATGCTAAACTCTTTTAGCATCACATCTATATTGTCAAACTATAAAGCAACATCAGTTAAATCTATCACAATAGATTCATATTTCTAAAATAAGAACTGCTAATCCAAGTGCTTTCGTAAAGACCTTGAACTACCAAACATTAATCGACTGTGACCTGGGGAGATGATTCCCGAGAGAGATATCCAATACCTTACACAAAAATCGTAACACGCTCCCACTATCCATCTTGCACATTAGGCATATCCCTTCTTTTGATTAAATCAAACTCCTTTGATTATCAAACAAAGAAATTGTCTAGAGAAACTTGTTTGAGTCCATAAATGGATCTCGTGGGCTCACATATCATGTTATCATGTATGAACATCGAGCTGTTTGCCCAACGTCTTCAACACTATCATATAGCCATGATACGAAGTTATAACAATCATAGTCTGAATAGAACTGGGCTCAGCTAGCGGCATAAAGATAATTATAAGATTTACACCCGGTAGCCTTCATCCGTCATTATAGCCCTATGGTAATCATATTACTATCCATGTCAGTCTTTCAGGACATTCCCTCTAGGTGAGACAGACTAGGTTCACAGCCTGGTTGTCACTGATGGAATCTAATTCAGATATTATGGCTCCTGGCCATTTCTCTCAATCTTGCCTTTCAAACATTCCTTCATAAGTCGTGAGATATTCATTCTTCAAGATGAACATACTAGCAACCTTTTCAGGCTTAAGGTTATCCACGGACTTACAGAACTTTTGTGTGCACTGAGCAATGTTCTACACCTCATCGTTATGCGGCATCTGCTCATGTTCCAATGGTTGAATGTATCTTTGTGGTTCTCAAATTCTTTTGAGATCTTATTTACTCCCACTGTCTCTTTTGGAAGAATCACTTCCTCTAGAAGATATCATGTTTGGAGATAAACACCTTTTGCTCCACAGACAAGTAAACATTATCTAGCGTACTTGCTAAGATATTTCACAAAGTTGCATATGTCGTACTAGGCTCCAAGCCTTTCTGACTTTGCCTATGACAACTTCAAATCATCAGTTAAGATAGATTCGACATTATCCCCTTCCATATCTAATATGGAATTTATTCAACATTTATTCTTTGGAACTCGGTTAAGTATAAGGGCAATATCTAGAAACGGGTAAGGGATACTTCGCATGGCTTGCGTCACACCTTTATCATATAAAGTGTTGTTTCCATTTTATGAACACAATCTAATTGCGTATCCCAAAAATGGTATCCTTCAAGGGAGAATCTGATTCATTTTCAGACAACTTCTGAAACACCCTTCATGTATTAATTACTTCAACCCAATTGAAGATTAGTTCCTAAGTAGTTTATCAATCTCATATTCGTGCTAGCTCGAACTTTTCAGGCTTTCTGAATTATGCACTTCACTGAGTACACTTGACTATTTCTAAAAGTAGTCATAGAGATTAACAAAAGTTATTTGTGGCATTAATTGTCATGAGCCAACAAACATCGGTATGTTTAGGCTTTGGACAACTTTCTAGATTTTATAACCTTTTCATAAAAGGGTATTTTAGTCATCTTCACATAAGATACGTATTACCCACATGATTCATAACCACATGGTTCTGACGTCATCAGAATGACATCTGATCACACGATTCCCCTCCATAGAGACTATTTCTAGAACGACCACCAAATATTAAGGATAACAGGCATATAAACATTTAGTTGAAATTTCATCACATATATCAACTATATAGTGACATCAATCTAGTATGTTAGATTCAGTGACCTTTCAACTTTATCGGAATAACATTTATTCTTTACAATTGAATATGTCTACAAAATCCTAACAAGTAACTGAAAATCATGTTCTTCATAAGAACCGGAACATAATAACGTTTATTTAGTTTGCTTATGAGTCTACTAGATTCATAATACAAAACCGAAAATGTCGCAACGTTTGCTTCAATTTTTGTATCTTGGTGTATTCCGAATTTAATCTTTCTAATTTAATCATACTCTTAAGATATCATATATCTAAGAGTTGACTTGAACTTAGATATATTTATCTTAACACACTAGACTTTGATAATTTCTCTTACTTAAGCACTTGCCCTATCCTTCCCTTTTAATCCTTTAAGCACTCGTAAATATTTCTCAGCTTAGTCTTCATGAAACTTAAGAAAATCACGAGAGCTATGTCTTCTATTTCCTTTTAATAAAGAAAATCTAAAGTTTATTAAATAGTTTTTTTAATCTTTTAAATCACATTCAAAACATGAACTATTTAATTAACCTTCAAGTAATGATTAAAGAAATAAGTCGATACTTAAATCTTACAATTTTGAAAACAGTCTTTCCAAAATTCGATGTGGTCATTTTTATCCAACGTTTGAATTAATTGTCATCATATGACTGAATGATCATATTAGATCGTATCCAATATATGATTAATTCGTTGAAACTTATTTCAAGTGATTTAATCATATCATGAGCTTCCGCTTTTCATTAATAAATAAAGACTTGGAGCACTCCATCGAATATGTAGTCTCCTTGTCTCTAACTACTATAACGGGGTTGCGTCATTGCTTATTTTAAAAGGATTGAAATTACTTAACCAATCTTGAGAACGTTTCTCAAAATGTAACAGTCATAATTTGGTTTTACAAATCGAGAATTAAAACATAAATGTAAAAGTTTGCTAAAACTACAACATAAAATAAAGATAAAAGAGTGTTGTTGTTTATACATGCAAAATCAAAGATGGTCTTTGGAATTATGATTATGCTCCTACTAGTCAACTCTCCCAATTGACTTTCAAGAATTATCCAAAATTCTTTAGTGGCTGGAATCCTATCTAGTTGACTCGATCCCCGACGTGGGCCGATCGACCGGGTCAATTTTGACGGGTAGGTACTTCTTACCAATCGCGTCCAACGTGACCTCCAGTGGTTTGACTAGTCAAATCTTTGAGAATTCACATCGTCTATGTGATAGTCAGCCTTATGTCTCTAAAATCAGACGGTCTTGACGTGGGCCAATCACCGCAAGATTTTTAGTCGAGTCGTAACCTAAGTATTCATGACATATCTCGATAATGACGATATACCCGAGGTAGGTCAACTCCCGACGTGGGCCGATCAGTTGGATCCGAACAAGGGCTCTTCACCGTCACTATAATATTGGGAGACATATTATAACTCGAATTTTGTTGTGGGAGTAATTTTATATTTATTCATTTAATTAATTTCTAATTAATTATCTTAATTAATTTAATTGTGGTCTCATCAAAATATATCTATCTCTATAGACATAAATCCTACACATTCATCTTGACCGTGCCTAGTTATGCATCTATCGTATCATATAAAATAAATACAAGCACAAAATAAGTAAATGCGTAAAGTAACCGGTATGATCATGAGCTATTCCTAGATGTGGTTTCGAATACAAACTGACGAACCACGGGTCACAATCTAAGGGTAAATGCAACCACCAAAAGGATCTTCAATGCTCCATTCTCCAATTGGATCTTTATTTTCGTCTATCTTTGGTGACCATCTTCCGCTCCATTCTTGTTACATAAATTTTATCTAATAAAATAAATACACCCGCCGCACACGGGGGGAGCTAACGGGAATGAGATAATGCAAAAAATAAACTAGGTCACGTTCTTCATAACGGTCTAGGACAAATTTTAAACCAACAGAAAAATTCAGATCATTCACATCTATCCTATCGGTCGAATCAATGATCAATCGGGGTCCATATAATCATATTATATCTACTCATCTAATCCATACAATTATATTTTATGAAAAAGATCAAATTAAAATTTCACTACTTATATGTCTTATTTTATCACATCAAATAATTAATTAACTTTTAATTAATTAAATGATTTAATCGAAAATGAAATTAACATTGAATTTTAAATCAATTTTAATTTTAATTTTATTAATTTGAAACTATTCAAAATTAAAAGGTCTCTTTTGTTTACTTTCCTTTTGGTTATTACCCAAAAGGGATGTCTTTGGTTTCCTAAACCAAAAGACATATTTTCAAACAAAATTTGGTTGACTGTCTGGCCACTTTCCAAAATCAAAATTTTGAGTGGCATAGGACTAGGTCTTTTGACAAATCAAATATTTGGAAATGGCCTAGGCCTATTCCAAACAAAATTTGGAAATACCAATATTTTGGTTGATTTTTCTGGTCACTTTCCAAAATCAAAATTTTGAAAGTGGCCTAGGCCTAGGCCTTTCCCAAATCAAATATTTGGAAAGGGCCTAGGCTTATTCCAAACAAAGTTTGGAAAAACCATTATTATTTTTAATGCCATGTGGCATTCCCATGGTCCAAACTATTCAAACTATTGGTTAACCGCATGACACAACTAAACAAATGAAATATCAATACATAATAAATATCGCAAAACAAAAAACAAAATCGGGACCGCCATGAGACAACCAGCCGACGGCTGCACCCCAGGGGCGCCGCGGTGGGGAGCCGCCGCCAGTCGGCTGAGCTCCCGACCCGAATATTAATTTGTCTTTTCTTTTTTCTTTATTGCGAATCAAGATCTTGCATCTATCGATTAATTACTACGCAAATTAACATGCTTATTTCTTAAGCTCGAAGCTCGCTCTGATACCACTCTTAGGAAATATACGCGGGAACGCAGCAGAATTCAAACATTTATTTCCTTTTTACCTAAGATCGACTTCTTTTAAGCAACAAGCATAATAGAAGTAGACAAGATAATACGTTGGTTGATCCAATTGGATCGACGCTTTGTCTACTGTTGTAGTTTCTGCACGAAGCCGCCCAAGTATTCGGCCTCTACCGTTGATCCACACGAACAATCTGCCAGAATCCACCATTGGATTGTTATTAGAAAATTTCGATTGCTAGACCGGCATTTTCTCTCTCTAAACTCTCTCTAAGAAGCTCCCTATTTTTCACAAGAACTATAAGCTTTTGGAATTGTGATGTACAAAAGAGCTAGCCAATCCCTCCTTTATATAGAGTATGAGGCGCCCCTTTGCTATCCCAATCTGATTGGGATTAGCTTCCTAGTAGATAGAGGAGAAAGATAACTTTTTCCCAATAAAATAAGGAAATTATATTCGATTGATTTATCTCATTTAATATTTAATATCTTATATTAAATATTTTTCCTAAGATATATATATATTATTAAAAATATCTTAAATTGAACATATATTTATCTTATTACCATAAATCTATTTTTCCAAAAATCAATTAATATCTAATATTAATATTATGACAATATTATTAATTAAATTGCACAATTCAAGTGTGTCTTGTACACTACTATTGGCGCCACCTTTAGCCATAAATTGGCATCCGAATATCCTTTAATTAATATAATGCTATTATTAATTAATTTGCAAAATACATATGTATCATATACATATATATTTTCGACATACACATACATTATGTATACATTTAATTAATCAACATAATGAATATCTTATATTATATTTTATTCATAATAAATAAATACCACCAAATTAATTTACAACTATAACCTTTATAGTATGAGATAAATTCTTTCCTTATTTGGTTATCAACTATAACCACATTTTAATCATACTTGATGTTCATATGTGTGACCCGATAGGCTTCCGAATATGTTGGCCATAGGCACAATGTGCAAATTACGAAAATGCCCTTCATACCTAACGATCACGGGATAGCGTCTAGCAAAACACCGTGTCCCCCAATCATCGGAAGAGTCAAATGCAATGACTACTACCTTTCATGTGAAACGGTTACCGTGTAAATAGAATCCTATCGCTGTAATGATATGTATACGGTCGTACGTCGAGTGTCAAACATCAATGACCGTATCTTATAATCTGGATATCAGCTCTCTCAAAGTAACTCATTTACTTCTACTTTGCATTGATTCACGAGAGCAAGACACTCCTTATAAGAAGGCCTTTTCGGATATTCACCCCTACTGATAGGGTACGCGATTTTCGGATGACCAAACATGTATACTCTGCATGCTTCAGTATCACACCCAATCACTACCGCATGATCTCCCCATAGCTAGGGGAAACCTCAATAGTGTCAAAGCATGACAATCCACACCGTGATGCCATGTAGACTCCGGTTCTAAGGATAATTACACAACCGCCACATAGTGTGACACTTAACAGTGTAAGTAGGTCAGTCTAATGTACGCATTCTCTAATACACGTCCACGTACAGTCCAAGTGTCACTACACTTCGATAGACGAGATCTATCCCTACTTTAAAGACAGAAGACATCTAATACGTGCTTGCATGTTCATACTATCAATGCCCTGTTTAATAGTACATCAGCCTAGAGACATTTAAGTATCAAACTTATTAAATTGAGTAGAGATCTCATCAACCATAATAGTCTATCATGGGTTCTCTATCACAGTTTAATACTAAGGATGTCATCATATAATATACTAGAAATTAGGCTTTTAATGAGGAGAATTCTCCTCATTTATTGTCCATTTCTCCTCATTAAAGACTTTTAATGAGGAGAAATCGATCCTCATTGCCGCCTCCGCCGCTAAAGACATATAATGAAGAGAATTGGAACTCCTCATTAATTTATTCATACATTTAATGAGGATATATTCTCCTCATAAAAAATTGTTTTTAGTGACTACTAACCGCCTCATTATTAGGTCATTTACTCATTAAATAAAGATCATGCGACAACATAACTCCTCATTATAGGGTTATTTGCTCCTCATTAAATCATGAATTATTGACAACATATCCTCCCATTATAGAAAATTTTACCCTCATTATAAGAATACAAATGTTCACAAAACAAGAAAACGGCTGGCGGGATATAGCCACCCATCAAGCAAGCAAAAAAGGCCGGGCAGATCACATCACCAGAGGACAAAAGAATTTTATCCATTATTCCAAAAGCATGTAAAATTACATCAAGTAAGAACAAACTAAAACCATATCCTTCTCACTTGAGGAATCAATCCTACAATGTTGCAAGATGGAATGTTTACCATAATGCATAACAAAAACAACAATAGAATCATCACAAGTGCCCCAGCCTACATCATTTTTGAATCAAACTCAGTTGGAAGTTGGATAGCCATATTTCAATATTTCATGATACACCAGAGTACTGGTGAGAGTACCTTGGTAGCTCCGGTGCTGCTTGAAATGATGTTGAATGATGTAGCATGTCCACATATACAGACTTGCTTTAAGGACCATCCAAAGTCTTCTGAGCAGCTGAAATTTATATGAAAGGTAATTTTCAAGAACATAAATAGGTTAATGAACCCTATGCATAAAAAATAGTTGAAACATAAACGGACCGGTAATCGAGTGCACAGTTGTCATAAGATCCTCCGCGATTCCAAATGTCATTGGAACCTGCAAAATTTTAATTTTATAGGGTTCAAGAGTACAGACGCGCATTGCATCGTAAAAAAACACACATTTTTCTAATAATTAGTATACAAAAGCAAACCTTAGCTAGAGGAGCAAGACAGTTGGTTAAGCAACTAGCATTCAAAAGAATATCAATGTCAGACTTGTATTCGCTCTCGTGGACACCAACCATAAACACGGGAGCATCCTTACTAAGGGGATAAATTACAACTCTCTTCACACCTCCCTAGTGAAAAGGACATATAATTACAAACATCAAATGAAGGCAAATGGATAAAATTCAAAACCAGGAGAAAGGCATTCAACATAATCTACATAAGATAATCAAGGGATTACTAGAAGATCATGTCAACTCTAGTAAGTGTTTCAAAATGCATCATTTCTTATTCAGCTTTTTTATAATTTGAACAATTAGGCAGGTTTACTCAATACATCATAATGTATAACCATGGAAGAAGAGATCTACACAATGGAAGGGGTATAAATCCAAAAAAAGTTGGAAGTTGGATGGTATTTACAATATTAAATGCATCATGCCATGTTCAAACATCAGAACACTGTACTTCACATAGCACCTGGATCAACATAAGTAAAACATTATTCAATGCGAAAAATAATCCAGTTATTAGCTACACATAAGCATTTCAGTATACAAAGTAAACACAATCTGCTAAGTACAAACTTAGAAATACGGGAGCCCAATAAATCAAGTTGGGAGAAAACCGCTTGTCCAATAATTTAATTTCGGATCAAAACATCTTGTATCTATTTACTTGCCACAAAACTGAAAATCAGTCGAATAGCAACCATCTTAGGGACTTAACATAACATAGAGCAGCTGGGCATGACTCACATCTTGATCAAAATGCAACAAACAGGTTCTAAGAAATAAGAACTAGTTCAAATAAATAGAGCAAACACATAAGCAGATCGCATACAAATGGAAGCTATACATGCAACTTTAATAGACTACAATCAAGTTTCAGGTGTATGTAATGTATTGTACTACATACATTCCAAAAGCTTCAAGGCAAAACAGATGATATGTATTGTACTACATACATTCCAAAAGCTTAAAGGCTAACACGGTCCCCAACTTGCGGAAAAATGCTACAACCCTAGTTCCAAGGGACAACACCAACTTCACCATTGAAGAGATGTCTTACAGAGATGTTCAATATAACAAGCTTACAAACCGCAAGACATTGCAGCAAAATAATCCCAATAGCCTCAGATTCAACAACCGGTAAATAAAATAAAAAACAAATTCTTCTTTTTTATACTGACGAGCATCCACCACCACACAACTCAATTTAAAACATAGAGGGGGGAGAGACGAATGCACTCGTGAGAGAGAGTGGGGAGAGCAAGATAAACAATGCTGTTTTGTATCTGCTACACCCCTCCCCCTTCTTTGGAAAAACACACCACATATAAAACTCACATGCAACTGATAAGAAAAAGTAAAAGAAATATTAAATCCCAATAGATTCACTCAAACCTCTAATCCTCCTAGTTCTGCTCCCCACTCTCTGTTTTGCTCAAGTTCTGCTATGTTTTCTTCACAAGGTAGCCTCAATGACCAAGTCAGTTCAACACACACACACGCACATGATTGAAAGAATCAAATAAATAGTTGGTCAATATCTACAGACAGAAGGTTGTTTGCACAAACCTGCTCACTTCCTTTCTCACCATCATTTTCTTCAGTCCTTCACCATACCCTTTTATCTTTTTAATCACATCAGCTTGCACCGTACCCCCCAATGCATAGTCAAAGCTGTGATAATTTTTCATTGAAAAAGTAATTAGTCGTTACAATGCATAAGATCACAGGAACATGCATTGATAGAATGGAAATGTGATGCAGATGAAACCAACTCTTTTCAACTAACTTTAATTCCACACATTAAGACACCGATTTTTGTAACAAAACAAATCTGTTATAACTTGTCTAATGCATATATAGTGTTGGTGATTTAAGTATAATCACAAGCCGTTGAGGTAATCGGGGTTTAGTACAAGGGTGGATATACTCGTAACACTTAATAATAAGTTTGGAGGTGCGGAGTGCACGCTTATATAAGTGTATATGAGTAAACGGATGGAAAATAAGCAAGTATAGTTCGAGAAAATCACTTAAAGGACCGGAAAACCAGTTAAAGGACCAAAAATCAGCTTTTTGGTGAAACAGAGTGACAGGCGCACGCCTGTTACTGACAGGCGCACACCTGTGGTGACAGGCGCACGCCTGTGACTGATAGGCGCACGCCTGTGGTGGTTCAGAGAGTTGGTCGGGTTCTGGCTTTCCGCAGGCGCACGCCTGTGACTGACAGGCGCACGCCTATGGTCCGAAAACAGTCCTGTAAGTGCCTTTTGGCCTTTTTGGGTAGTTATAACCAAATGGTACCTTTCTACTTGGGTTGTAACTTATATTTTCGAACTTGCAACTGATTTTCCATATTAAAAGAGCTTTTTACAGGCTTCTTACATTGTTGAAAAAAACACACAACAAATGTATGCATCCTTGATCATATCATATACATAAAACACTTGCAAACTTTCTCCAAAGGTATTCTTCATCTTTTGAGCCTAAAGATCGAAGGGAAAACGTAGTCTTATCTCACAAAAGTATTTGTGTTACCCTAGGCTTCAGATAAGGGGCAAATAACTTTTGTAGGAAAGTGCTTCACGATTCTACGTTCATATCAAGAAAAGCAAATTTCTGAGTTTTAGTTTTTCTGCGTTTTATTCAAGTTTGACATTGTTGGTGTTCTACAAAACCCCAAAGTTTTCAACAATCTACAAAAGTTATTAAGTTTACAATGTCGGTTTCGAAATGAAGAGTTGCCTTTTTCAGAATTTTATCAAAGGTTGTGTCCTAGTATTTTGGGCATAACTCTTGATTCAGGAATCGGTTTGAAAATCCGGAGATACCGTTAGAATCGTGGCGAGACGAGGATCGCAGTGATATCAAGTTTGCAGTCTGGTTCGATGTTGACAGTTGTCAGAAATTCTGAGAAGTTGCTGCGGTTTTTTGATTGATGCAAAGTCGATTATAATCTTTTGGTAAGTAAAAGTTCATTGGAATGACTTTGTAAAAATTGCTGTGATGTTGCTATGACTACGGATGAATGGTATGTATGTTTATTTACATTATTTCATGAAAGTTTGTGGTGTCCAAGAACAGTAACTACAATCAATATAAAATTTGATTGTAGTGTCTAAGTTTTGTTCTTGGATGTTGTTTGATCATACATATATGTTGTTTGGCTTGATATTTCTAGACATGATTGAATCAATGATGAAACTTGCTGCGTGTTTAATGTTTAATGTTCATTGATCTTGGTGATAAAATCATGTTAATGTTTAGAAATTTTAAGTGTTTGTGTATAACTAATGTTGGGATGAATCAAGTGTTATCTCTTTGGAAAGCTTGATGTCTATTGTAGTTAAATGTTTTCTAATGGTACAAATAGATGGAAATCATGTTGAAGAGATAACGATTTTAAATGTCTATCTTTGATAGAACACTTGTAATGAAGAGTTTGCAAATCTAAAGAAATTTGGATTTCTGAAAAACTTGTTTTACTAGGTTGAATGCCTAGTATGTAAGATCAAACAAAGGATAGAATAATGACGGTAAACAAAGTTTTGGTGAAACAACTAATAAAATGTTGTTTTGAGTTTTGACTCCGGTTTCGAAAATTGTGAGTGTAAGGATCAACTTGGTTTGAAGTTTTGAACTGGTGGATTGTTGATCCGTGACATTCATGAAAAGGAGTCAAGGTTGTCATTGTTAAGAGATTTAAGTATATCCTTTGGTTCTTGAAAGTATATAGTTTAAACATTAGTTGTACATGGTTTGTATAATTTGAAATAATTATACATGTATGTTTATTGGTATGCTACAGTTTAATCTGTTGTTGAATCATGGTATGTCATCTTTGGACATTTATAATGTTGTACAAAGTTTGAAGTATGAAACTCCTACCGGTGTTGGAGTGAAGGAAAACAATAAAGTTGTTTTCTAAATATGCCGATAAAGCTCAACGAGAGCAAATGGTGCGGTGAATCTTTCAATGAAAGATGAAAGTTGATGTAAGTCAACATGTATAAATCTTGATTAATAATGTAAGGTTTTGTACGGTTTTAGGTATTGGTTATTTTGATACCTTGGCACCGGTTAATGAAATCTCCTCGGATAAATTGTTGTTGTTTGTTTTAACAACTGTTAAACAATTTTGTAATCCATTAAATGGATGGTAAAACTTCGGTTTAGAATGGAGATTGGAATGTGCATTGTATTTGAAACAACTGGAGGGTCTTGTTATGTTGAAGTTAACATAAGGAGTGTATATGCTATTTTGGTTCAAGGTGCTAATTAAACTTGATAGACATCTTAGCTTGAAGATTAGTTTAATTTAAAGTTGTTTGTAATACCTTGTTCGTAACTTTTCAAATCTTACATATGTTTTATACTTTATATGTCTTATATATGTTTGATGTCTAAGGAAGTGACTTTGTCCTTTGATGTATGTTGAATACATGTTTGGTGTTTTGCTTTGGTTTAGTATCTATTCATGATACTAAAAGTGAAACATGCTCGATCTACAAAAGATTGGATTTGCCTTGGAATATAAGGTGATGTAGTAGTTTACATTGTTGACATGTTGATTTTGGTATTAACCAAATCATGTTGTTCATAATTGGACGGTATTGTCATCAAGGCTTTAAACTACAGTCATGGGGGAGGTTTAAACTCTATAGTAAAATGAGATTCCTTCGGTTTAGAAGAATCCTTGGTTAACTAGTAATTTGTGCTAGGATGAAGTATCATTTATGAGCTTCTAAGTGCATAAATTTCTGGTTGGACTATGGAGTTGGATTTCTTTGTTGATGACTTAGAAGTTCGGAATTCCCTTGCAATTAATAACCAAGTTCATCCTAGTTATCCAATGTGTTTGGCTAGGAAATTGTCAAATGTTACAATGGTGATCTAGACACCAATGTATTAATGAAAAGTTGGATTGTGAGTTTATAACTCAAAGGATGATGGTGGTTGTTCAAAGAGCACTCATGATTTAGTCAATCTTGTTTGACCAAATATAGATTGACTTGAAACTTGGTAAAAAGTTTGTTATCGGGATGTGTAGAACCCATTAAATCTTTGGGGTGGGATACCCAATTCCCTTACGGTACAACGCCATAGGCATAATTCAATGTGGAAGGCCCATTCTCAAGATTTGGCACATGAAAAAGTCCCGAAAGTATGTGCATTACCTGTTGTGTAGGTGATATCTTTTGGAAAAGTGTTTGGTACATGATTAGAAAGATTCACATATATGAGTATGAAGTTTGGCCGCTTCAAGAAAGTGGGGTTGACTTTCTATATACTCTTGAATGGATATGGACACAAGGCCTGTTTAATTTGTGTCAAGAATAAACTTTTGGAGTTATATTAACTCATGTGTATGTTATCTTCATGTATTCAAAACGTGTAAAGGGGTTCAATGCTTAGACACACCCCAATACTCGAATATTTGAAATGTGTAATAATACTAGATGGAAATTCAATCTTCGTGACATTTTCATTGAAGCATGAGTTGATTTGTTTTATGACAGTATTGTTTTGCTAAACCAAGGATTACACTTAAATGGGGGAGGAATGTTGGTGATTTAAGTATAATCACAAGCCGTTGAGGTAATCGGGGTTTAGTACAAGGGTGGATATACTCGTAACACTTAATAATAAGTTTGGAGGTGCGGAGTGCACGCTTATATAAGTGTATATGAGTATACGGATGGAAAATAAGCAAGTATAGTTCGAGAAAATCACTTAAAGGACCGGAAAACCAGTTAAAGGACCAAAAATCAGCTTTTTTGTGAAACAGAGTGACAGGCGCACGCCTGTGGTGACAGGCGCACGCCTGTGACTGACAGGCGCACGCCTGTGGTGGTTCAGAGAGTTGGTCGGGTTCTGGCTTTTCGCAGGCGCACGCCTGTGACTGACAGGCGCACGCCTATGGTCCGAAAACAGTCCTGTAAGTGCCTTTTGGCCTTTTTGGGTAGTTATAACCAAATGGTACCTTTCTACTTGGGTTGTAACTTATATTTTCGAACTTGCAACTGATTTTCCATATTAAAAGAGCTTTTTACAGGCTTCTTACATTGTTGAAAAAAACACACAACAAATGTATGCATCCTTGATCATATCATATACATAAAACACTTGCAAACTTTCTCCAAAGGTATTCTTCATCTTTTGAGCCTAAAGATCGAAGGGAAAACGTAGTCTTATCTCACAAAAGTATTTGTGTTACCCTAGGCTTCAGATAAGGGGCAAATAACTTTTGTAGGAAAGTGCTTCATGATTCTACGTTCATATCAAGAAAAGCAAATTTCTGAGTTTTAGTTTTTCTGCGTTTTATTCAAGTTTGACATTGTTGGTGTTCTTCAAAACCCCAAAGTTTTCAACATATAGAAATGGAGTTGCTCGACTATATATGATGCCAGAGAGTCCATGGAGTCAAGTGGCCCTCAAGGCACATACACATAGCATAGCATAGCATAAGGTAGTTCCAATGGTTAAAATGACCGTTATTACCCATCATCAGCGCTAGCCACAGGGGGCATCAATCATCTAAGAACCATCAGTTGTTGACAATATTAAGCTTCCGTTTCGATTGAAGCGATCGAGGTTTAAAAAAGATATCAAGCTCAAGATTCCTCTAAACCTCTCAATGAAGCTTCATTTTGATAATTAAGCAGCTATAGGAGCAATAGCAAATGAACACTTTGTGAAGGCCTATTTCGTTGCCTCCGTGTTTTAGAAGCACCAACTGTAGTGAAATGGAGAATTAGTTCATAAGTTATGATTGCAAACATCATATAGTTATAACAAAATTAAAATTACCTAAAAAGCATCAAAGATGTCGATGCTCGGTTGATGGATAGTGCAGACCATATTTCGGTTTGTGTAAACGGTATTTCTAACAGTTCTCATGACAATAGCAACATTCCTAGATTCAAGCCCTGATGTTGGTTCATCCATGAATATAACCAATGGATTTGCAACAAGCTCAACCGCGATAGTTAGCCTTTTACGTTGCTCCGTTGAAAGACCATTAACCCCAGGCAATCCGACTAGCACGTCTTTTAATGAGGTTAGCTCAACAAGTTCCATAACTTAATCAACAAACATCAACATATTTTTTGGAGACAAGGGTCAAAATGAATGCACGGCAATACAATAACAACTGCACCCTGCAAAATGTAATGTATATTGTTGTACTTATTGAAGAACTTTATTGTTAAACATAAAGACGCTGTAGACTTTTCTCAACTACTTGTACCTGCATCACAAAACTATCCTCCTAATCAAGGAAGAAGATGAGCTAACAAGATTATATCAGAAAATAAGTCATTAAGAGCACAAGCAGCTTAAGGCACAACAAGTGGATCAAAAAGAACACTATCTTGAGTTAAAGGCGCAACAGGAGCAGTTGATTCTTTAACTAAAATCCCTCAACAACAAAAGATGCAACATGTGAAGGTTCCGCTGTGATTAAATCAGGAGAATCTATAACTGAAGCATCAACAACATCAAATTCTGTATCTTTAGCAGCAGATCCAATAGCATCAAAAACTTTAGCAACAAGAATTTCAATGGCACCAGCCATATCCAATTCAGAAACTAAAGTATTCTTCATCAAATATTGAATTGCAGGGATTATCTTACCAGATATAAGCCTCATGGAAGGATCAATCTAGGGCAACGAAGCATCATCCATTGGCTTTTTCTGCAACACCGTTGAAGAATCAGCCTCCATTATTGATGAATTCGCAATTTGAGCTGAGGGAGCCAACATCTCAGCTACAGGAACATCAATTTGTGCAAGGAGAGCCAAAACTGTCACGAATGAGGTTCTAAAATGCAGAAAATTGAACAGAAATAGAGGAGAAATGGGGTAAGGGGAGAATTGGGGAAGAAGGAGAAAGGAAGAATGCAGAACGAGATAAATTTAGGGAGGAATTTAGGAAGTTTCATTCATCATAATCCTATCCATGTTAACATCTCTAATTTATGTAGCCCTTCACTACTTCACTATTTGGGCAATAAGATAGAATATTCGAATAACAGAAAATAGACATGACATCACATATGACATCACTAACGGCTAAAAATTCATATCTAACGGACACCAACGCATTCTCCAGCAGTCTTTTTAACCTCGGGCATGACAAATCCTTCCCCTCAACAACCACCTTGTCCTCAAGGTGGTGATATGAGAAACCCAGATAAGGCCAAGATCCCATACAACATTATCCATAGTAGCACCATTGAATTTGTTTGCATCCTCAGGCTCCCTACTAAAGCCAACTGGCACCATTTGCAACTGAGACGCTGATTTAGCCAATGCAGTGCGGTTGCATTTCCTAATTTTAAATATCTTATAGGTCACCAAGCTTGATCCCAGAATACTCGGCATTGTATTTGATGAATTCATTATTACTCCCAAATCATCATAACAGAGTGAAGCAAACAAGCCTCTCGTTTCTTCAACCCATGGACTATTGCATAACAGCATCCAAAATAACCCAACAACATCAAATTCCAAGGGTGCCGTTATCTCCAAAACTTCTTTAGTGATTGATCTTCCAAGTATTTTCAGTGAAGCTCTTAGTCCTGCAATGATCACAAATGTAATCCCATCATTAGCATTGTCACAAGACAACCTCAAGTATCTATCTATCTTACACCATCCCATGATTATGCAAATAGTTTGGACATCCTTAATCACTTCTATTTTCACCCATGTAATGTCCATTGGTATTATCAACTTTCCCACCCTCTCAAAAACATCATTGTCCTCAAGGATGTAAACGGAGATGGCACATTGACCTGGATCCCACACAAAATTCTCCAACCAAGTTTCACATGGACTATATTCATCATCCTTGTCTGCTTCCTTGATTGTGGCCTTGGCTGAAACACCAAACACAACATCTCCTATTAGTAAGCCATCCTTTAGAACCTTTTCTACATCCTCAGCTATCATAAGTGGCCTTGCAGAATCATTGATGCAATCAATCTTCGGTGCCAATTGAGTGATAACAATACTAGACCAAGGCTCTTGGCCATGAAGTAATTTTTGGCCATTCAGCCTTTTAGCCTTTCTTAGCCAACAAACAATTGGAAGCACTGTGCTGGGCATTTTATCAAATAGCTGCTGGACCGCTTGAGACCTTAGGCACTTTGTCAGAAATGATAGCACATCTGCCGGAAAAGTCGTACAATAAAAATCGACATTATGCTCACCAAACCAAAATTCCAAATTCTGCTTATCACCATTAGGCTTGAAGTGATGACAGCCCATACGGAACCAAGAACTACCACCCGGATCGAAGGACAATATAACACCATCATCAGTTAAAAAGTATCTTTCATTATCAAAAATTTGCAGGACATAACCAGATCGAGCTATATGTCTTGACTGTTTATGATCAAGACCTGTATGTCTTGACTGTATCCTCAACAGCTGAGATAATGAAATGATAGCAAGGAAACCCTTAACGCACGCCAAACCTGCATAGACTCCAACCGAAAGTTTTGGGCAACAACTTCCGTCCAAAAATTCAAACATGATAAGATGATGAATCTCATACCCCTGACTCAAAATGTACCCATGAATTTTCTTCTTTTTGCCTAATTTGAAATATGTAGGCTCGGCTGCAACACTGATTTCTATAACGTAAGTGTATTTGAGCCGAGGTAATGTAGTTCCAGCCCAATTCATATGCTTATAAGCCATATTCTCCCGCAGCAGTAACTTTCTTGAATTATCAGCTTGGATATCATTAAGTGGTGAAATCCGGGAGGCATCTTCATAGTAGCTAACTCCCATTTGATGCCTTTGAATTACACCTGAAATAAGTCCCAAGACAGCCACAACATCCATACTGTTAGATGTAAGTCCAAAATCAAAATCTATACACACGGTATATGCAACATTCCTCTTGGCATTGGTAACTAAGAATAGCGTGTCCAATGCTATTTCCATGTGATTGTAGTCAGCTGCAATCCTAAAATCCACATACTTCTCCATCGACTTCTCAAATAATGTTCTCGACATGTGCTCAAATATATCTTCCCAAACTCGTAAGTGGTAGAAGCTTCCACTTCCACCCGGATCAAAATAAAACATGACGTCTTTATCAATCAAGACAATATCTGCATTACCCTTCTCATCTTGCTTCAAGACAAATCGTACCACTTCTTGAAGATGACAAAGATTAGCAACATCCAGGATTTTTTTGGCTATATAAACATTTTGAATATCGTCGATTGATTCCTCGCCTTCAAAAGCAGAATACTCATGATTGTCAAGTGTCTTTGATAACCTTGAAACATTAAGACCTGAACCCTGAGTGTCCATGCTTTTTATGAGACCAGTCTCCCCTTGATTACTTATACAAAGGCCATTTAGTTGTATTTGTCGGGGAAAAGCATGCCTACGAGACACATAGATAGCTCCTTCTTCCTCAAGGTTTGAAACATTTGCGGGAACATTTCCAGTTGCACCGATCCCCGGATCAAACACCTGTGCAACACCATCTTGCTTCACACCGTTTGAATCGATTGAATCACAGCCCACACGGTGCCAAGAGCTACCGCCCGGGTCGAACATGAACACCCCCATCTCACCAAACATCATTTTCGATGAGCTATTGGCTGAACCAACTTTCGTTTCATCAGTTTTAGAGCCTAAATCTGTTCGAAAATCAATCACAGATGGCTCCCATTTTTCATGTCCCTCAATCCCATTTTTCTCTTTCGCCGAAAATTGTTGTAACATTTTATCGAATAAGTTGTGGGCAAATTTCAAACTTCCCATTTTCATCAAACCAACGGTGGCAACAGTTCCAGTTACTTCACTCGAGTCAAACACTTGTAGAACACAATCAATTGAAGGTATTTTGTCATCATTGATCTCTTCATTTGGCTCAACAGCAATCAACTTTGGCATTTCATCGAACATATTGCAAGCTGAATCTTCCAAAACATTCACTTGAGATTTATCACCTTGCAAGGTTGACTCTATTGGGAGGTCCGACCGGAATCTATCTTCCACAAGACCTGAAGCATCGGGTACAGCATTACCGTCTTCATCTGAAACATCTGCAGCACCTTGGGATGCAACAATATTAATGGAATTTGGATGAGACATTTCTTCAAACACTTTGTATGCATCATTTTTCCTAGAAAGCTCTTTCCATGAGACCATGGTTTCTTCAATCTCAGCCATACGAAATGCGCCATATAAGGTACGTGGCTTCCATTTGTATCCCCACACTCTCACCATAAGATCCATCTTCAGTCCACAAAGAAAATCATCGATATACGATTCTTCAAAACCGATGTAGTTTACTTCATCCAATTTCTTCTTCCAATTGCAGAATTCATAATAATAAACTTCAACACTCATATCCTTTCTTTGCCTAGGCCTCAATTCTAATAGGCGGTTCCATTTTGGCGCCATGTGAGCACAATAAATTGACAAAACCATTAAACCGGATTCCATAATTGTATACTGATCGTGAAGGTTTGGATCGACCCAGAAATGAGAATTAGAAGTAGAGATAGAGGAGAATTCGGCGAGAATCGTTAGCTCTGATACCACTTGTCATGAATGAGGTTCTAAAATGCAGAAAATTGAACAGAAATAGAGGAGAAATGGGGTAAGGGGAGAATTGGGGAAGAAGGAGAAAGGAAGAATGCAGAACGAGATAAATTTAGGGAGGAATTTAGGAAGTTTCATTCATCATAATCCTATCCATGTTAACATCTCTAATTTATGTAGCCCTTCACTACTTCACTACTTGGGCAATAAGATAGAATACTCGAATAACAGAAAATAGACATGACATCACATATGACATCACTAACGGCTAAAAATTCATATCTAACGGACACCAACGCATTCTCCAGCAGTCTTTTTAACCTCGGGTCATGACAAACACGGGGTGTTCATTCATAGAAGCATGAAGTTCAACAAAATCCGGCAGGTGCACAGTGCCATCTTCATCCTTTTTCCTATTTCTTCAATCTATTGAGCAAAAACAGAGCTGTAAGTTCAATGGGTAAAGAAGAAGCAAAGAATCGAGCAATGGAACAAGGCAAACAACAAGAGAGATCTTAGAAGCAAGTAGATTGGCTGTCTAGCGACGCGGCGATTCAAATCTCGACAAGAGTTGTCGGAACGCCAACTCAGCTGCGTGTGCTTGTGTAGAACGATTGAGTTAGGTTAGGGTTATGTGACAATGTTTTTGGGTATATTTTTGTTTAATTTTTCTTGATAACAATTTTAGGATTAAAATGTTTTTAATAAAAGAATATTTTTTCTTAAATAATGAGGAGATTTTTTGTTATATAGATTTAATGAGGAGGTTTTGTTATCAACAATGAGGAGAAATGCAAATTGGTCATCAAATTCCTTTCCTCCTCATTAAAGGATACATGTAATGACGAAAATACTATTCCTCATTAAATTCTCCTCATTAGAGGTCCTTTTTCTAGTAGTATAATTCATAATTGGTTCTTTAAAAGAACAAATACATGACAACAGAAAAGCCATTTAATATATGTATAAACAAAAAGAAATAGTAGAAATGATCTGACCCGGTCGGATCTGGTCCAACCCGATTGGGTTTAGGACACTACTTCAACAAATTCTAGTTGGACAAATTTATGTTCCTTGGACATGTTGTTTTCTGCAGAGGGTGTTATGGTTGATCCGGCTAAGATAGAGGCTGCAGTAGATTGACCACGCCCTACCACGGTGACAGAAGTACGGAGTTTTCTAGGTTTAGCTGGATACTACATGAAGTTTGTGAAAGGATTTTCTTCTTTAGCCATTCCTCTTACACGGATAACTCAGAAAAATGCCAAGTTTGAATGGACGAAAGAGTGTGAAGACGCGTTTCAACAGTTGAAGCAAAAGTTAGGGACAACACCTATCTTGACCCTACCATCTCTAGATATGGAGTATGAAATCTATAGTGACGCTTCTAAGTTAGGATTGGGATGTGTCTTGATGCAAGAAGGTAAAGTAATTGCTTATGCCTCACGCCAATTAAGGACTCATGAGAAGAACTACCCCACTCATGACCTAGAATTGACAGCAGTGGTCTTTTCCTTGAAAATTTGGTGTCACTATCTCTATGGTGTGACTTGCAAGATCTTCACAGATCACCAAAGTTTGAAGTACTTCTTCACTCAAAAGGAGTTAAATATGAGGCAGTGAAGATGGCTAAAGTACATTAAGGATTATGACATTTCCATAAACTATCATCCTAAGAAGGCGAATCTTGTAGCAGATGCTTTAAGTAAGAAGTCGTCTTCTAGGCTAGTTTCAGCATTGGCAGTAGGAGTTCGACCAGCTTCGTTTAAGCACGGTTAAGACGGAAGGTAGCTCAATGCTTTCAGTCTTGATAGCTCAGTCAGACATGATTGAGAAGATCAAAGAATACCAATTTAGGGATTCTTTCTTACGCAGAGCAAAGACGATGGTTGGAGAAGGGTCTACTGGAAATTTCGAACTATGAGTAGATGGTTCCATATGGTTCCAAGGAAGATTGTGCGTGCCTCAAGTTGCGGGGTTACTTCGAGAGATTTTGACAGAGGCTCATCAGCCAGGGTTTACGGTTCATCCCGGAAACAACAAGATGTATCAGGATCTTAGAAGCCACTATTTGTGGTGAGGGATGAAGAGGAGTATTGTCAAGTTTGTCTCTGAGTGTGCAATTGGCCAGCAGGTGAAGGCAGAACATCAGAGACCGGCCAGTTTGCTCAAACCCTTAGAGGTTCCCTTGTGGAAGTGGGATGAGATTACTATGGATTTCATCACAAGGTTACTCCGAGGGAAGGGTAATATGAATGCCATTTGGGTAAAATGGACAGATTGACTAAGTCTGCTCATCCTACCTATCAAAAGTGGTACTGCACTTGAAGATTTGGTGCAGTTATATATAGACGAGATAATAAGACTTCATGGCATCCCCTTAGCCATAGTATCTGACCGAGATACAAAGTTCACTTCAGAGTTTTGGAAGAGTTTACAAGATAATCTGAGAACACATTTGAAGTTCAGTACATCATTTCATCCTCAGATAGATGGCTAGTCAAAATGGACTATTCAGACTTTAGAGGAAAAGTTAAGGGCGTGTGTCCTCGAGTATAAGGGAAAGTGGGTTCAATACTTAACTTTAGCAAAATTAGCATACAACAATTCCTACCATTCAAGCATCAAGATGGCGCCATATGAGATGCTTTATGGAAGGAAGTGCAGATCACCGTTATACTAGGATGAAGTTGGAGAGAAGCGGTTCACTGGACCCGAGCTTGTTCACTGGACCATAGTAAGAGAAAGGCTTAAAGCAGCTAAAGACCGTCAGAAGAGTTGGGCAGACAGCAAAAGGTGACAGTTATCCTTTGAAGTTGGTGACAAAGTCTACCTAAAGGTTTCACCAATGAAGGGAGTTAGACGGATTGGGCAGAAGGGGAAGCTAAGTCCTAGGTATATGAGACCTTTTGAGATGATCGTGAGAGTTGGGGAACTTGCCTATCGCCTACAATTACCCGCAACTTTGAAGAGAGTTCACAACGTTTTTCATGTATATCTTCTAAGGAAGTGTCTTTCGGAATCTCATCAAACGATTGAGCTAGCACCAGAGCTGCTTGACGATAATCTCACATACGATGAACAGCTAGCGTAGATTTTGGAAGGGAAGACAAAGTCTTTTGGAGGAAAGACAGTGGCCTTAGTCAAAGTGTTGTGGTCTAACCACACTGAACAAGGGGTTACCTGGGAGCTCGAGTCGGAGATGCGAGCCAAACACCCAACCATTTTCCCGCCTTCAAGCGTATGAAGTCTCGATGATGAAACTTCTTTTAAGGAGAAGAGATTATAAAACTCCATTTTTATCATTAAGAGTATTTAAGTCATTTTCACTTTTTGTAATAAACCCTAATGATTTATTCTAATTTATAAAATAAAAAAAGAGATAAATAAAAATAAAAAGGGGATGAATAGTAGTTTTCCCAAAACCCAAGAAAAAGGATAATTATTATTTTACCAAAATTCCAAGGACTTGGTACTATAAATAGTACCCATTGGATACACGTAAATCACACCAAATACAAAAGCAAAAGTGCTCCTGCATCCGCTGAGTGGAGAGAAGAAAATAGGGAGAAAAAGTGTATGGTCTAGTCATTGGTTGGTACACCGTTCTTGATCCAAATCAAGAACAAATCGTGAGGAGATCAACCACGTGATTCGGCGTTTCGAAGGAGATCTCTCATTCGTGCCTTTTCAGATTTGATCCGTTTCGCAGTTAACATCCGTTAGAGGTAAAGATTATATAATTGATGGGTTATGTTGAAATTTATGATTTTTAATTGATTTAATTCGTATTTAATTGCTGTAATTAATTAATTATCGCACGAATTTCGAGTCATTACTACACTGGAAAAAGTAGATCGACCCACCGGAATAGAAAGGGGAATTGGCGCACCCGATTAGTTGAGAGCCACCCCCGATTAATCGAGCATTGCAGACCTGATTCTAATCCAACAAATCGTCTGTCTAGCATACAGTACACTGCCATGTAGGGTTCGGTCAACATAAATTATTATTTTACGAATTATTATTATCATTATCATTATTATTATTATTATTATTATTATTATTCTATTTTATAAATCATGTCATGCAGTAGTGTTAAGTGTCATTGATGTCATTCATGATAGTTTATTCATAATAATGGAATTATGCCAATTCATTATGACAATTTGTGTATGACTGCGATGCGTAACGGTACATAGTGTGTTATGTGTGACTGCGGAACGTAACGTTGCATGATACTTGATAATGAAGAGTATGGTAGACTGTGTATGACTACAAAACGTAACGCTACACAGTGTGCTATGTATGACTGCGGAACGCAACGGTGCATATGACTAAGCAATGAGAAATTGTTGATAAGTGTATGGAATATGATTATGATAATTTATTTACGCGTATTTTAGTATGGGTGTATTTCCCATGTGCTACCATGGTTCCCTATTAATTATATATTTTTTACAAAGCCGTCGTGCTCACCCCTTACTAAATATTTTCAGATGAGGATTATGTAGAATCCGAAGAGACAGGAGAAGAATCATCAGAGGAGAATTACGCTTCCTAGTCATCATGATCTAGGAGTTCCTTATTTTCAGCTTGTTACATTGCGCTTTATTTTATTATATTTCTTTGGTTGCGCACCCGCAGTACAATCGACATTTTTCGTTTCAGTTTATTTCTTTTGAATAATAGATAGTTATTTGGGTTATTTCCTTTTGTTATAGGATGGAAGTTTGGAATAAATTTGGGTTTTATTATGTTATATGTTTGGAAGATTCTTTTATTTTTGGAGTACTAAATAAGTCTGTAACAGGACACACAATGTCGAATTTAGCCCTACCGACGGTACGACTTGGCCACCGTTCCGGCGATAGTGTTGGATTTTGGGTTCTCGATACTATTCCATCTTTTGGTTATAAGTTTGATCAATTCCATATTAAATGTTTGTTTCAATTTCCACGCATTTTGATGTACTATATTCTATTATCATTCCGCTCATTGTATGATGTTATTGTCTCGTAAGGCTTACGTGTGTATTTGGTCACGAGATGTGCACGTGCAGAACGGTCTTTTACTATTTTACCCTTACCTATGGTTTGGGCCGTTACAGCTGCTCGCCACCAAATGCCACCGATTGCCACCTGCACATCAGAGGGAGCCCGAAAGAAAAGCTTACCTCTCAGATATGTAAGGCTACAAACAAATTTGAAAGTGAGCCACCGGACGAACAACCATCCACCGCTGAAGCTGAGCCACACCGACGAACCCGCCTCAGATCCAAATAGGACGACCTAGATGTAGCCCCTACCACCACATTCAAGTCAAAGACTTGCATAGAAATGGTGGGATGGATCTAAGGCTCCTATTGGAATGAAGAGAAGAACTTCGGTCAGCCCCAAAAGGAGAGCCTCCACTCGCCGCCACCAGCCTCGGTAGCTGAACTCCCGATCAAAACCCCGTCCACAAATGAGTCCATAAAACTAGAGATGAATCGGATAGAGTCACCAAAGCTGGCAACCGGAGCTAGAGAGAGCAACCAAAAAGGCTAGAAGAAAGGAAAAGGCAAACTGGGAAGAAGAAAGAAATTCAGTAAAAGAGAAAGAAAAACAACGAAAAAGCGAAGAAGAAAAGCCACCTCTGGCAAGACGCCGGAGGGGCAGAGGAAGGTTGTTTGTGTCTCTGAAAAGCAAGGGAGAAGGCAAAAAATTATTAGAGGGGAGAGACAGCGCCAACAAAGGTAGGAAACTATCTATCATACATTTATTCTATATAGGTAGATTAGATCTATGGTAGAGTACTGGTCAACAAACCAAGCTAAAATGAATATTCGTTGTTCAAGTTTTGTATATGTTTATGTTATAAGCTTGTTCGTGATCATTCGTATAAAAAATAACTAAAAAATGAGTTCAAATTTGGTGTAAAAAAATCTTGGAAACGCACAAGTAAACGTTACAAAACAGTCATATTAGACAAAAGAGCGAAAGTTCAAAATAATACATTCATCAGAACGCACGAAAAATGAAACAATCATTAATTGACTGAACTGGTCGTTCAGACTCAGAACTGAATGGATGGAACATAAAACATAAAACCGGAAATCAATCATGCCGCTGTTGCGGAGGCCTTCCACGACATCGGTAGGTCAAAAAATTCGTAAGAATTCATATTCTCATATTGATGTATCTACAACATCAATAAAAAGGAACATGAGCGTCCCTGTCCAAATTTAGGCTCGGGCCAAAAACAATTTAGGCCCTGTTAAAAAAAAAGAATAACCAAAATTTTTGAACCTAACAGGGCTCGAACACTCGTCACTTGCCTAGTTATACCATATTGCTCACTAATAGGGTGATAACTTGTTGTTTGGTAGATTATTGAAATTTAATGTAAAAATACAATATATATATATATATATATATATATATATATATATATATATATATATATATATATATATATATATATATATATATATATATATATATTCGATTTTAATTCTTAAATTCATCGATTTGGAGGGCCGTGGGCCATGTTCCTGTTGGTCCCCAAGGGGCGCCCCTGAAAAATAAAACAATCCAAACTTTACCATAAAATTCCCAAAATGCTACGTAATTCAATTCCACTAAAATAAAAGATATACAACTAATCTATTAACTTATATTAAAGAAACCGAAAAGACATAAATTTACGAACTGAGGGCACGCACCCCGAAAAAATAAATAAACTACAAGTGATATCAAAAAGGGAAAGCTTCCTAGACATGACATCTAAAATGCATAATTAAACAATTGTCTTTTACGAGAATTTCTTTTGACTCATCGATCTTAATAGTATCTTTTTCTAAAAATATTAAGTAAAGGGTGAGCACGATGGTCAATTAACAAAAATATAATTAATAAGGAATCATGGTAGTATCTGATATGTGCACTAATAGTTCTCATTAATGTAATTTTACTTTTAAAATAGCATATTAAAAATTATTTCATAATTAAATGCAACATATGGATATTTTTTTGAGGGAGACATATGAATATTGAGAATGTGCAATTGAGAGAGTACATAATTTAATATATCCTGAAATACAAAGACATTCATCGGTAAACAAACTTTTGTTACCGATGAATATTGTGTACAGTGTAAAACTCTAACATGCTGCAGATGAACTGGAAGCTGACTGTACCGCTGAATCAGCGGCTGGGCTGCTATCTCGGTGGCAGTACCTCTACCTCAGTAGTAGAACCGATGCATCGGCAACCCTGCTGTTGATTCGGTAGTTCCGGTTCAAATTTTTCTATAGATCATTGCAACTTTTTCTAGTAGAGTATTAATTCTATAATCCATTAATTAATTAATTAATTATTAATTGCATAATTTAAGCGTAAAATCAAGCCAATTATATTTTGGAATCAACCTTACACTTCCTTTATATGATCCTTACCATAACTATGAATATTAGGTTACCCGTTCCAAAATTTTGGTTAATTGTTAGATTTTACTAACGTAAACCTCCTTACTTCTAACGAATGACAACTCAATACACATTAAAAAATATGGCTGTTGGAAAAGATGCTCCCCCAATAAAACGCAGACGATGTAATTACTACATGTGAATGCCTTGATCTGCATATGCTTGATCAACTGCGAAGAAACCAAGATAAGATCTCACAGGATGCACTTTTTGAAAGAAATTGCTCAAATTCGCGACAGAGGTTCTTAGGCTGATACTGATATATGATGATGTTGAATTATGAAGTTTGCAGCATTTAAATGATTTTTTTGTTCCAAAACCTAGTAGGTGGGTCTGCCGCCTCCGCCATTTATCGTTTTTTTTCTAGAAAATTCCCAAAAGAATTAAAAGCCCTTAATTACAAATTTGCGGTGTTACATCTTCCCATCCTTAGAAGAAGTTTCATCCCCGAAACAAAACGTACTCAAAGGTGGAAAGAAGGTTGGATGCTTGGCTTGCCATCTGACTCAATCTCCCAAGTAGCCTCTTGTTCGGTGTGGTTAGACCACAACACTTTGACTAAGGTCACTGTCTTTCCTCCTGAAAGGATATATCTTTCTTTCTAAGATTTGAACCGGTTATTTCCGTTTATGATATTAGCTTGAATCAACTGTGCTTCTAGATTAACCGCCTGATAAGACTCCGAAAGACATTTCATCAAAAGAGACATGTGGACAATGTTGTGAACTCTCTTCAAAGGTGCGGGTAACTGCAACCGATACACAAGCTACATAATTCTCTCGATAATCTCAAAAGGTTCCACGTACCTTGGACTTATATTTCTCTTCTGACAAAACCGTTTAACTCCCCCCACTGGTTAAACTTTCAGAAAAAAACATTGTTACCAACTTGCAAGGAGAACATACGCCTCTTGTTGTCCGCCACACTTGTCTAACGATTTTGAGCAGCCTTAATCCTCTCTCTCATTATGACGATTTTACCAATTGTATCTTGCACAAGCTTGGGTCCCGTGAACAACTTCTCCACAACCTCATCCCAGTATAAGGGTGATTTGCACTTCCTTTCATAAAGCATTTAATATGGAGTCATCTTGATGCTAGAATGATACGAATCATTGTATACAAATTTTGCCAAATTCAGATACTGAACCCATATGCTCTTATACTCAAAGACAATGCCATTAAAATGTCCTCTTATGTTTGAATGGTCCGTTCTGACCTGCCATTTGTCTAAGGATGGAACGATGTACTGAACTTCAACTGTGTTCCCAAATTCTCTTGCAAACTTTTCTAGAATTCTGAAGTGAATATTGGCTCTCTATCAGATATTATCCCTAATGGAACTGCATGAAGTCCCACTGTCTCATTACATATAATCATGCAAAGCCATCAAGTAAAATACCATTTTTGATAAGCAAAAAGAGCGCAGACTTAATCATTCTGTCCAGTATCACCCAGATGACATTCACATTACCCTTTCATCGAAGTAACCTTCTGATGAAATCCAAAATAACTTTATCCCATTTCTACAAAGAAACTTCTAAGGGCTTAAGCAATCCAGCTGGTCTATGATGTCATGCTTTCATTTTCCAGCAAACTGCACACTCATTGAAGAACTTAGTAATAATTTATTTCATCCCACATCACCAGAGTGGCCTTTAAGATCTTGATACATGTCATTGTTTCCCAGATGAACTGTAAACCCAGATTGATGAGTCTACATCAATATTTCTTGAAGTTACCTTGCAACTTCACTCACACACAACAGGCTTTGAAATAATAAAGAACCATCTACACATAGCTCAAAATTCTCAACTGACCCTTCATCAGCCATATGTTAGGTGTCATGCCCGAAAGACAATTTTGTAATTGTTTTATTTAATAAATGAAATGATATTATTATTCATATTTATTATTCTCATATTCACCGATGTGACAATAGTATTTACACTGCAGAAAACCCTAAAGTATATCGTTTATGTAATCACTTAACTCAGTGTATGGTATATAGACGAGAGGATTGAGTTAGTGAAGATGTACTTATAATACAATTAGCCCGTAGTGAAGTTAATCGAGAGTATCGGGTCTCTCCTTTAACGTGCTATTAATGCGCCCAGAACACAATAGGTGTGATTGTCTTATCCGGACTTTCGGTTAAGAGAACCTAATGGGGCATTTATATATGATAGATATATCATATAGGGCTGGACCGATTTGATTAGAGTTCATGATATAATTCCGTAATCGAGAAGTCTTATTGAATCAATGGATGATCATATTTATGGATATATCTTAATCGTGAGGTGATCACAGTCAACTGCTTGAATCAGTATGAAATTTGACTTGACGGTTAAGGATTACACTGAGTCTGTGGTCTGAATTACCCCATCTTGGCATTGTACTGGATTGAGTGAGTAGTCTGTGTTATCACAGATGCGGAAAATCCATTCCTTCCATTTATGGAAGTAGATAGACAGTTCCCTTATTTGTTGATCCTAGAAACTGATCGATCGCGCGAGTTCATATTACACTGATTAGCTACCAGTGAGTTGTATGAATTAATTGATCACTAGGGGTTAATGGTAAATAAGGATAAGAGGTTCTGAAAAGGGTTAACGGTAACTTCCCGATTTAGAATGAACAGTCTATGGAGGATTAATCCATATGTAATGATTATATCAATGGACGCTTATTATTATTCTCGTGAAGAGATAAATATAATCTCATAATCGGAGGAGTGCAGTCACGGGATTATGGTGGCATATTCCTGTGATTGATTAATCGAATATAATTATTCTCTTCGTAAGATAATTATTTATTTGATTTATCGGAGACGCTGATTATTAGTCCATGGTCCCCGACGTGCCTCCTATATAGCATAGCTATACTCGGACGTCGAATCCTAATAATATTAATTTAGTTCTTATTGGAATTTAATTAAAACGATATGTGAATTAATTGTTTAGTGAACTATTAAATTAGTTGGGCTAAATAATTAAATATGTGAAAAATACATTTTTCATAATCTTGGCAAAATTAGTGTTAGTCGAAAATAATATTGACTAGGTCAATATGGTGATTTTCGGCCATGGCATGTATTAGTCAACAAGGAATTAGTTTTCTTGTGATTAATAAGACATGTGCACAAAATATTTATTGGATAAATATTTATTGTAAGAAATAAAGATAAATATTATTCTAGATTTGTTCTAGAATATTATGGAATTATTTTTATTTAATGGATTTATTTTAATTGCAAAATAAAATCCTTGGAGGTTAAGTTTTACTCTCCTATATAAAGAGAGTTCTCCCAAGCCTTACATACACTTGAAAATTTCGACTTCTCTTAGAGAGAAGGAGCAAAAATTCGGCCAAGGGGAAGAAAGGGAAAATCTTGGAAGTTTTTCCGGGTAGCATATCGGAAGGGTTCGAGTCGAGAATTTCCTTCCACCGGGAGTTGCTTGGATCACACGTACGGAAGATCGTGGTGCTCTTCACACCTTCGTTAGTTCTTTCTATTGCGGTTCTTCAACTTGGATTTTGAGATCCAAGAGGTATGATCTACAACATCCTTGTAGATATAGATCTAGTTATTTTATTACGTGTAATTTATAGATCTAGATCCTTAAATCGCTTCCGTTGCGGATGGTATTACTAACAGTGGTATCAGTCGCCATGGTGATCTATATTTATACGTATAAAATATTAGATCTAGGAGTGGTAAAACATGTAGATTTTTTGTCCCAATTTTTTTTTAAAAAGGGGCCGAAATTTTGTTTTATTTTTTTTATGTTATGAATGTCTTGGTTGAAGAGATGGATTGGGGTTGGTACTGTTTACTCGTTAGATCTATTGTAGCTCCTTTGTTTAGTAACAATTGAACATAGGAATTGTATTTTATTTATGTCAATTTTCGAAATTTATATGTAAAAGTAGCATATTTTATTGTAATTTTGATTATCCGGGCTGGAAAAGATGAAGATCTTGCTGGAAAATTGAAGATCAAGGCGAAACCCAAGGTATGAACGAGGAGAAACGGATAAAATTTTATTAAAAACTGCTACAGGACTTTCTGCGATGCTGAAAAGCGTCGCTATAAGTCCTGTTTAATAAAAATATGCGGCTAGGGTTTTATTTTTGTTGCGGCTGCACCAAATTTTTTTTGTGACCTAATTTTTTTTTTTTTATTCAACTGCCGCATGAAAAAAAAATGGAAAATAATTAAAAGCAGCCGCATATAATAAATTAAATATATGATTAATTATTATAAATTGGATTTATTTAATTAAAAAGACCTTTTCTCCTCTCGGGTGTTCGTGGTTCGTGATCCGGCGGTTCGAGTTCAAGATTCGAAGATCAAGACTCGAAGACAACAAGATTGTAATTTATTTTTTCCTAGGATAGATTAGATACGGGGGTACCAACAATCCATCTCGGTGTTTAAATTTTCCGCAATTTATTTTTTATGTGTTCGATCATAAAATAGATATAAAATCGGAATTGTCATGACATGCATCATATCATAAATCCACTCCATGCATACATGTAGAATTTTAATTTTGGTAATTAAAATAGGCATGTATACAAACTCGCGTAATTAGTTGAAATTTAATTAATACGTGGTAATTAATTAATTTAGTAACTAATTAAAGATCCGAGGACGGGTTATGAAATCGTTAAGCCTTTCGGTGTGTGTTCTCGGTGAACCGCCTTAAAGCACAAACGAGATCACGTTTTCGATTCGTAGTGTCTACGAGATTGAATGATGGTAAAAGAACAATAAATCTTGGATAAAAACGGTTCGCTTATAGGTTGAGTGGTCAACTGAGCTAGGCTCGACCGACTTAACCCTCCTAGTGTGATGTATGCATAGGGGTCCGGCAAGACTAAGCTACATCGGAGAGCGGAGGGGTGATTCCTTCTTATCTCAATAGGGCTGTCTTGACCCGATTTCGTCCGACCGTCACATATGTTCCGACGAATAGGACGGGTAGGCTTGCCTACGTTACCAACACCATTCGGAATCCTTGATTTGATGAGCTTTTATGTTAACATCAAAAAGACGTGGTTAGTTAACCCACAACCACTTCCAAAATATTGAGTGGGAGCGGGGGAGGCGACAGCCAACCCCACGGCCTCTACTATAGATACAAGTAAGTGAGAGAAGGGTAACGCCTCGAGGCGCTTTGATTTCGTCCCCCTAAGGATGGTGTTCGCCCCTATCAACATTCATGGCTTGGTCTCCGAAAGGATAGGATTTCCGGGTACTCGTCGGGTCACTAACCTATCCTAAGACGGCATACTCGGGGCGTACCTAAGAGATCCGATATAGTAGGTCACACTCATCATGGGTATTTTTTGATAATATCTAGGCTAAAAAAAGAAGGTAGTCAATGAATAAAGGGATGTTCGATTCTCGTGAGATGTTCGATTCTCACAAGTTATTCATTGATGAGATTGTCTCGATTTAACCGTCATCTCTTTGACCTACCCTAAGGCGGCACTGAGATGCGAGGTTAAAACCTTGGAATGGTAGAGTAGACTTAATTTTAGTTTACAATTCCTAAAATAAAATAATATAGTAGTGTTAAACTTGAATTAATATATGTCATTTTATTTACAGCATTATATCCCTTACTAAATTGCTTAAAATTTATAATTGACTAGTATTGACTTCTTTACAAAGTGGAAAGTAACTAGGACGTTGAACTAGTTAATCGATAATGCAATTATTTTTCGAAAGAGATATTTTCTCTTAAGCCTTTTTAAAAACCAGAGTGATATATAGGTATGTCACTAGTGTCATTCGTGTCAAACGGGAGACAAACTTAGTTTAATCAAAGGTGATTTCGGACTTTAAATTCTTCTAGTGAATTTTGAGTGTATAGTAATTACACGAGTAATTTTCTAATTGAAAAATCGGAAAATCATGAAGTGTTACTAGTTGGACGATATTTGGAATCGATGAACTAGTGGGAGCTTTATGATTTGTTGTTTTTCTAGAACATTAGAAAAGTGTAACTGACTACACACGTAACTGTTCTAATTGAAAAACCAGAAAGTCATGGAATGTCGCTAGTTGGACGATATTTGGAATTGATGAACTAGTGGGAGTTCTATGATTTGTTGTTTTCCTGGAAACATTGAAACTATGTACGAAAGATTTTCTTATCGAAAAAATCGGAAAATCATAAAGCATTGCTCGTTACACGATATTTGGAACCGATAAACTAGTGGGAGCTTTAATGTTATGATTTGTTGTTTTTTCTGGTATATTAAAAATCCTAGAAGTCCCGACGAGTAACACTCGAAAGAGACATCTCACGGTTCAAGAGTAGTGTCTACTCAAACGAACCGCTGGTTCAAGACTGTTTCCATTCACGGAAAGTCAAGAATGGGAGAATATGTCTAAAAGTGTTAGTCATCTAAACTGAGAAAACTTTAAGGCTGAACCGAAAATTAATTAACTGAAAATCATAGGATAAGGACAGTGATTTTGGATCACCAACCTATGAATCCTTGGCGATTTTCTCAAGCTAAGTTCTTTGGAAGAACAATGTAGCGGTGCATTTAACGTTTAAAAGAGTAAACAATGGGCAGTTAATTTTAGCTAGAATAGTGGGAGTGATATAAGTAAATGAATCTCGGATTCAATCCTTGGATATCGCGGAAAATTTATTTTCTGTTTAAGATTCGTTGGAACGAATGGATTTACCTTCTATTCGATAATTTGTTTGTCGTATAGAAAGTGAATATACAATTTGTAGTACGAATCCAAGACTCGGACTTTTGTTTGATAAAGTCAAAAACCATTAAGAACTGCTGAAATATGTATACATAACACATCTTAAGAACTATTAAAAGCAATTGGTTTCTATATTTAGATAAACGCTTCTTCATATTCCATAGTTAGTGCATAGTCCCTAAAAGACAAGACCTGAAGACTGGCTCAGGGTGATTCCTTTCTCCCAGTCTGGTTATATTGTCTCAAAGGTTCAATGACTAAGTTTCCTTTCAATCGGGAATGATAATGGTTATAAAGAAGTAACATAGCTTGTTCATGACGACCTTCGGGGTCTGATGAAAGATACGAGGTAGTAAGAGCTTCCGAGTAATGACTTCTTGTCTGATAACTATTCAAACACTCTGGTAAGTTTATCCAAAATATTTTGAGATTTCTCTGTTTTCAACAGAGATAGAGTATTCTCTACTCAGAAATGGGCCATCACATAGTCCTAGGGACTGATGCTCGGCCTGCCTCATAGTGAAATGCTTTCACTAAGTGAGAAACCGTTAAATTGACTTATATATGTTTTAGATGTGCTACAATATACTGCTTAACTCAATAAAGATATTGGAAGCGAAATAACGGTTTACATTAAAATGTAAGACCGAGAAGTCTACCTAGAATATGCTTTGGAATTTACGGATAAAGTGTGGATTCGTTTCACCCCACTTCCATAAATATAAGCATTTAGCACACGGTGCTTGGAGGTAAGACTGGGAATTTCGCGCATACGTTCGGTCAATGACCATTCGTGATATATCTTTTAACCTATTGAGTATAAAGGTTAGATATAGGATTCTTGAAATCAGGAAGGAACAGTTATACTGTTGCATCCTTTCTGATATAGTCCATGAACAACAAAACCATGAACCTTGAAGTACGTTTACTTAAGGTAGTTACTAACTGATTAAAATCAGACCACATCCAACATCGGTTGTTGGTGATAACACTAAATACTACTAAACTAGATCATAATTTCGATCCACCCAGAATGTAGTGGGAGTATGGTTTATCCATTACCCGTTACGGGTTCTGCAGACTTTGTAGTCTAAGGATCGATCGATGACCTATGGCTCTTTTGTGAGCAGTATAGTATTCTGATAATAGAGGTTGGTTTAATAGCCATAACCCTATGAATGGAGTTCGGTACTCCAATTCTGTTCATGCCCTTGTCGAACCACCTGAGCGTCTCAGGCCCAGTGGGAGTAATTGGATCTACACGGAAAAGAGTCGAATGAGTTTGGTATTGCATGATTTCGTTCAAAAGCGGAAAATAGGGGTGATTCCCTGAGACTTTCTTGCCAAACAAACGGAGTCTGGATTCATTCGGAAAAAAAGGGTAATGCCTTATGAACTCATGACAGGATGACTGTCAAGGCTTATGTCCTTTTGTGGATAAAAAGCAAACCTCTCGGTCATTGGAAGTCATATATTTCTACAATATGTGGATTTGACCAGAATATTGATAAGTCTTTTGTAGACTGGATATCAATTTTAGTACAGTAGCGAATATATACATATATTAGTGTTTGTGAAGGATAACACTGCACCATTTGGAATCAACATGGGTGTGTTATCTGAAGTCAGAATCTGACAATACCACAATTCTCTGCAACAGAGATTTGGACAACATTCTTAAGAGTTTGACTCGGTCGAATTCATTAGAATCAGTCACTGGTTTCCCATCCATCTTATTGGTTAAGATGATGCATCTGTGTATGCAACATTCAACGAGGAAGTTCTACCCTATGCCTCAGGAATGACTCTCTAAATCCTTGGATCAAGAGAAATGTGATAGATTCTCTTTATAGTAAGAGATGGTCAGGTTATTCAACGTCAACTTTGATCGAATCTTAGATTCGGCGGTTAACAAAGCAAGTTTAGTATGTCCTTTAGTATCTTGAGAGAACGAGGAACAATATGCGGACATATTCATGTGTGAACTTGGATATGTGTGATACACTGATTTTGACTTTAAGTCAGATTGAGGATGATCGTTAAGTCGATCTCGGGCTCAGTGTTTACTCAGTACCACATGATTAGATGGACCGGTAACGTTTCGATTCTACGGATCGTCTCGAGCCGACAACTTGACTAATCATTAAGACCCATGACATTTAGATGTAGGTGCTCCCCGAGTCACTGACCTATCCTACGACGGCATACTCGGAGTGTACTTTGGAATCTGAAATGGTTATGATATGCTTAGTGGGTACTCGAATACGGGATGAGTCTCCATTGCTTTAGAGCAAGTGGGAGATGTAGTTTGTTGTAGTTTAAATAATAGGGTGTGCTCTAAAACAATTAATCACATGCTTTCGTTCAAGTGGGAGATTGTTAGGTGTGATGCCCGAAAGACAATTTTGTAATTGTTTTTTTACTAAATGAAATGATATTATTATTCATATTTATTATTCTCATATTCACCGATGTGACAATAGTATTTACACTGCAGAAAACCCTAAAGTATATCGTTTATGTAATCACTTAACTCAGTGTATGGTATATACACGGGAGGATTGAGTTAGTGAAGATGTACTTATAATACAATTAGCCCGTAGTGAAGTTAATCGAGAGTATCGGGTCTCTTCTTTAACTAGGATGGCAACGGGGGGGTTCGGGACGGGTTTTATGCTCCCCCACCCCCATACCCGAACTTTTGAATACTCCCCGCCTCACTGGGAAATATTTTCCACCCGCCCCGTCGAGAATGAGTTACCCGCTCACCGTTTTCCCAATTTCAGCCCTTCGTCCCGCCCCGCCCGCCCGTTTCCCCCGAATCCTGAAGCAAATTATAGTGAAATTATACACAACCAAAACAAAATACAAACTCCAACACAATAAAATACAAACTTCAATCCTCTAATACAACATAGAATAATAACCAACTTTGAGCGCACTAATACAACATAGAATAATAACCAACTTTGAGTCTGTAATAGAACAATATAGAATAAGTCTTCATAGTTTATCCCTACTAGAAGATGACAAGATGCAATCGAACGGAACCTAAGATGCAATCGAACCAACTATTAAAATAACATATTAAACAATATTAAACAAGATAGTAAATCATTAATACCTCAATCAATATTAGTAATGTTTGACGTCTCACAATCATCAGCCTCCTCATCACCGATTGTTCCAAAACCTTCGCGATCCTCGCCTAAACAAATTAGAATGAATAATATAAGATTAGTGTATGATTTTAAAGATAAAAGACAATAAACTAATAAAAATACCTTCTTGAAGAGCTAATAACCAACTTTGAGCGCACATCAATGCTTCTAAGGTCTTAGGATGAAGCCTATTACGATGTGGACTAATAACTCTCCCACCGGCACTAAAGGCAGACTCGGAAGCAACAGTGGATATTGGTATAGCTAATATATCTCTAGCTATGGCTTGCAAAGTTGGATACTTTAATCCATTGGATTTCCACCAAGCCAATATATCAAATTGTTCCCCTTCTTTTGCTCTTGAACTTGGCAAGACATCTTCTTCCAAATAATTATCCAACTCGGATTTCACATGAAAGGTCTTTTGTTTCTTCCTGCTTGAAACAAACTTATCATAGTCAGAAAGTATCTCAGACGACTCATGGCATGAAGAGTAATCACCCAAACTTTTTCCAAGCTTTTTTTGGTACTCCATCAACAAATCATAGCAATACCCAATTATCTTCTCAACCATGGATTCATGACCAATGTCATAAATCTTCTCAAAATAGAACTCCAACAAAGTCTTTTTGTACCTTGGATCTAACACAACTGCAACTCCTAAAATGCCATGAATATCAAGCCAATACTTATCATATTTATCTATCATGGCTGCTGCCATACGCTCCACCACACTATCATCACAATCAACCCATTTTCTCAAAGCTAATTTAATTTCACAAACCATTGGGAAAAACAAATTTGCAGTTGGATATTTGGTACCACTAAACAACTTAGTCGCATCAAAAAAAAATTGCAACTTTTCACAAATCTTTTCAGCCAACTCCCAATCACTTTCTTTCGGTAAAATTTTATAATTGACCTCTTTGAGCAAGTGCTTCAAACGATAGAAAACATCCTTAACGGGTATGGCTGATTGAAGCATTGTAAATGTAGAGTTCCACCTTGTAGGACAATCAAGAGACAATTTTTTAATCATAAGGAAGCTTTAGTTGTTTGGCAGCCTCTTCAAATTTCTCCTCCCTCTTTGGTGTCGCAGTCCAATAAACCACACTATCTCTAATTAGTGAAATTGCTTCTTTAATCACATCTAAACCATCTTTCACAATCAAATTTAATATATGGGCAGCACATCGCATTTGAAACAAATTTCCATCAGACAAAAGAGAATATGGGTCTAACTTCTCCAAAAGAAAGGGAAACATGGCATCATTGGTAGAACAATTATCCACGGTAACAGTTGAAAGTTTCCTATCAATGTTCCAACTTGCAAACGTTTCCAACAAAGCATCAGATAACACTAGTGCTGTATGTGGACATGGCACATAAATAAACCTAAGAATATGAATTATAAATAGCAATTAGGAATTTAATATACAATAATTGTCATTGACAAACATAAAAATTAAATTAAGCAACATAAATTTATACCTCATGATGAAACTCCGCAATGTCCAAGTATTATCAATGTAGTGTGCCGTAACAACCATGAAACCTCTCTTTTGATTACTTGTCCACATATCGGTCGTCACTGAAACTCTACTTTCATTATCTTCAATCAGTTGCATAGTCTTTTTCTTCTCAATGTCAAAGATTCTGAAAATGTCTTTTTTTAATGTGTTCCGAGAAACAACTTTGAATAATGGTTGAAGAGATTGTACAAATCTCTTAAAGCCAACGTGCTCGACCATAGAGAGAGGATACTCATGTAAGATAATCATGCAAGCTAGTTGTCTCCTAGAAAACTCATGGTCAAATGAATAAGTTATTATGGAACTTTTCCCCTCCCCTTTCATGAAATTTGATGTTAATACCTTTTGTCTAATGCTCTCACTCCCAGGAACATGTGGCTTCCTTTTACAATTTTTGTGATGTTCCTTCATACTCTTGGTTCCATTTTTAGATTCGGCTTTTAAAAGTGTTTTGCAATACTTGCACCTTGCTTTGACAACTTTTCCGCCACGTATGATTTGGGAAAAATGCGTCCAAACCTCACTCCTGTATTTTCCTCCAATTTCAACATCACGCTCTATTTCTTTGTCATCATCAACATCCATAATGACATCATTATTAGGATCAATCACGATAAGGTGAGGCAAAGGCGATGAACCATCGGGAGAACTTAGTGGAGTGGTTGAAGAACCTTCTGGAGTCGACATACTTTTGATTTTTGAAGTGAAGTTAATGATAGATAGCTTTTACAGAAATTCGAACTAACCTCGTAACCATGGTTTGTCAAAATAAATATCAGAAAAAGGAAGAAAATAATTCAAGCTATTCAACCATTATTCAAAAAAGGAAGAAAATATCAGAAAAGAAATTCAAATATGCAGCACAGCAGCAACAATAATTCACTTAAGTACAAGGAACAAAATAGATGAACAAAATTACAATTTTCAAGCTCCAAAAACCAGCGAATCTATAAATTGATGCAGCGTACATGAAATAATTCAGACTTCAGAGGCAGCGTACCTGCAGGCTTTAGGGAGAACTGGAGAAAGCGAGAGGAGGAGAGGCGGAGAGGCGGAGAGCTCAGACTTCAGAGGCAGAGCAGAGCGGCGGCGGGAGTCTAGGGTTGAATCGGCGATGGCGAACTTGAAAGCAAAATGCGGGAGTCTAGGGTTGAATAATTTGGGGTGAATGACTGAATGAGAAATTGAGCATTCAGCTGGATGTATACGTGTAAATGTGATGTATATGTGTAAATGTGTAATGTGTTTTTTTTTATTTTTTTTTCTGGCTGAAAGGTTAGGGTATTTAGATATTGAGAAATGAGAATAAAATTAAAATAGAATATTATTATATATATAATTATAACGGGTACCCGTGGACGGGTTCGGGGTCGTACCCGTGGAACGGGTTCGGGGCCTATACCCGCGGGTATATATTATACCCCCGCCCCCACCCCCATCCCCGTACGGGTAGCAATTTTATCCCCCGCCCCCGCCCCCGGTCAAACCCTGTATTTTGACCACGTTCGGATCGGGTTCGGGACGGGAATCCGGGTAACGGGTAGTTTTTGCCATCCCTACCTTTAACGTGCTATTAATGCGCCCAGAACACAATAGGTGTGATTGTCTTATCCGGACTTTCGGTTAAGAGAACCTAATGGGGCATTTATATATGATAGATATATCATATAGGGCTGGACCGATTTGATTAGAGTTCACGATATAATACCGTAATCGAGAAGTCTTATCGAATCAATGGATGATCATATTTATGGATATATCTTAATCCTGAGGTGATCACAGTCAACTGCTTGAATCAGTATGAAGTTTGACTTGACGGTTAAGGATTACACTGAGTCTGTGGTCTGAATTACCCCATCTTGGCATTGTACTGGATTGAGTGAGTAGTCTGTGTTATCACAGATACGGAATCCATTCCTTCCATTTATGGAAGTAGATAGACAGTTCCCTTATTTGTTGATCCTAGAAACTGATCGATCGCGCGAGTTCATATTACACTGATTAGCTACCAGTGAGTTGTATGAATTAATTGATCACTAGGGGGTTAATGGTAAATAAGGATAAGAGGTTCTGAAAAGGGTTAACGGTAACTTCCCGATTTAGAATGAACAGTCTATGGAGGATTAATCCATATGTAATGATTATATCAATGGACGCTTATTATTATTCTTGTGAAGAGATAAATATAATCTCATAATCGGAGGAGTGCAGTCACAGGATTATGGTGGCATATTCCTGTGATTGATTAATCGAATATAATTATTCTCTTCGTAAGATAATTATTTATTTGATTTATCGGAGCCGCTGATTATTAGTCCATGGTCCCCGACGTGCCTCCTATATAGCATAGCTATTCTCGGACGTCAAATCCTAATAATACTACCTCCGGTCCAAAATATAAGTCATCCTAGCTTTTTTCCTTTGGTCCTATAATATAAGTCATTCACAATACCAAGAGAGCATTAATGAACATTTTTTCTTATCTTACCCCTAATTTATATCAATCCAACCACTTTTATTTACTCCACAATTGTTGCATTTATGATAGTCAAGGGGTGTATTAGACATTTTATCCCTACATTAATTACATTTAACTACTTTCTTAATCAATGTGAAAATTCTAAGATGACTTATATTTTGGACCGGAGGTAGTATTAATTTAGTTCTTATTGGAATTTAATTAAAACGATATGTGAATTAATTGTTTAGTGAACTATTAAATTAGTTGTGCTAAATAAATAAATATGTGAAAAATACATTTTTCATAATCTTGGCAAAATTAGTGTTAGTCGAAAATAATATTGACTAGGTCAATATGGTGATTTTCGGCCATGGCATGTATTAGTCAACAAGGAATTAGTTTTCTTGTGATTAATAAGACATGTGCACAAAATATTTATTGGATAAATATTTATGGTAAGAAATAAAGATAAATATTATTCTAGATTTGTTCTAGAATATTATGGAATTATTTTTAATTAATGGATTTATTTTAATTGCAAAATAAAATCCTTGGAGGTTAAGTTTTACTCTCCTATATAAAGAGAGTTCTCCCAAGCCTTATATACACTTGAAAATTTCGACTTCTCTTAGAGAGAAGGAGCAAAAATTCGGCCAAGGGGAAGAAAGGGAAAATCTTGGAGGTTTTTCCGGGTAGCATATCGGAAGGGTTCGAGTCGAGAATTTCCTTCCACCGGGAGTTGCTTGGATCACACGTACGGAAGATCGTGGTGCTCTTCACACCTTCGTTAGTTCTTTCTATTGCGGTTCTTCAACTTGGATTTTGAGATCCAAGAGGTATGATCTACAACCTCCTTGTAGATATAGATCTAGTTATTTTATTACGTGTAATTTATAGATCTAGATCCTTAAATCGCTTCCGTTGTGGATGGTATTACTAACACCATATTCTTCACTCTGCATGAGAAAAAGTCGTTTAACTGACCTACCTTATTCTTTCTAAACAAATCTGATTGAGCTATCAACGCTGAAACAAATGAAATAACTTCCGACTTAACCATGCCCAACCAAAGCTGGTCAAACTCCCTGATCAACTGAGGAATTGTTGTTAGTACTGAAACTAACCTTGAAGATGAATTCCTACTTAAAGCATTTGCTGCAAGATTAGACATCCCAGGATGATAGTTTATGGAAATGTCAGAATCTTTGATATACTCAAGCCGAAAACTTCTCACTTTTCACCGCGTAAAAATCAAACTCTAATAGTGGCTCTGTCACATTCGGTGACAACACCAAAGGAAAGATCATTGGAGATAGATCCGTCGGTAACTCGAAATCTCTTATAATTAAAAAAGTTTTATATGATAGAAATTTAACCTATAACCTACTAAACATTTTGCAACCAATAGATTATGGCCTTCGTGTTGCATTTGAAAATGCGAAATAAAAAACAATTCGGGCAAGTTTGTCTTAATTGGTCGTCATGAAAGCAATACTTATACGATCGAACTTGACAACTTATCTGATTGTTCGACTACTCCCCTTGTCTCTGAGAATGATAATGCAAACCAATGTCATCGTCTCTTAGGACCGTTGGTATTTCCACCATTCAAAAAATCGTAAACAAAATCTTATTCGTTGTCTACCAAAGTTTAATTTGAACAAATTCGAAGTTTGCGAGCCTTGCATCAAAGGTTCAAAAACGAGAATCTATTTCAAATCTAAACATGACATCACCACTGCACACACTATTGAGCTCATACATATCAATTTTTTTGGTCCTAGTCATGTAAAGAGTCTTAGAGGAAAGTCTTACATCCTTGTCATCATTGACGACTACTCTAGATACACGTGGGTTCTTCTTATGACTTACAAAAGTGACAGTGCCTTGGAATTCAGAAGCAATTAAAGAATACATTCAATATATCAGTAGTATTGGTATAAAGTGATAGATGATGGGGAATAAACAGATTCCGAACAAAAACAGTCCTATGATTAACTTGGCATTCGGCATGAATTATCGGCATCTAGAACCCCTAAACAAATAACATTGTTGAGTGTAAGAACCATTCACTTCAACAATCAGCACAAACAATGCTAAACAAGTTCAAAGTGTCCCTATATCAATGGGATGAAGAAGGCTCATGTGAAAGTTATTTAATTAACCAGTTGTCGATTGATCGTGCTCTAGGCACTTATATTAGAAAGAGGAGTAGGCCATTCGCAGTATAGCATAAGTAAGAAAAGGTTGTATCCCACAAGGACTGATCAACAACGATAAACAAACCAAAATATCTAATTCTAGTAAATAAATAGTATGGTCTTAGACCAAACCGTCCCAAAATCTAAAAATAAAGACACAAGGACACAAAATCTAGTGATTCGAACTAACAATTCAGAGAAGAGTTAACCGAACCATGCATGAATAGCCTCCATCAATATTCTGCGTACATGATCTACATGATTTATGTTTTATGATCTTATTCTAATCTATTGATGGTTACAACCCTGAAAGTCGTTCTAATCCGTGAACGGGTAGAAGAACGTCTATGTTGCATTAATGGACTTCTGTGAACGTGCTAGGTCTAATTAATCAACATGTATTAATTTAATTTATGAGCTACACGAAGGTGGAAAACCTCACTAAGGAAACTACCGTGAACGGGCTAGTTTAACCTAGAGATCTAATTATCTAGGTCCAAACTTGCGGCTAGTTCATAATATTTTATGATGTTCAGGTACATAATTAGCTATTTTTTTACACATGATTTAACTATGCATAGTAATCAGAACTAAAAGACCAGAACGACCAGTTGCAGATCTGATTTGCCATCTAGGCAATGGCATGACTTGCTGCTAAGACGGCAGATGTAGAACATACATCTAGTTCACCAAGCACACATACAAATTACTATACTACATAGACTGGGTTTGAATTATTTCTGCATGATTCGATTAACAAAACGCTTACCTTAACATCGGTTTAGATGAAAAATAAAATAATCGTGGCATCAAAGGTAAGCAAAAGCATAATTAAATTGGAAGCGGTGTAATGAATTACTCAACGCACAAGTAAACACTCCTCGAATTGAAGAACGAATCACAAGAAATTGCTCGAAATAACTGAAATTGAATTAAAAGTATCAAAAAGTAGATTGTATGATGTTGTATGAAAAGATATGACAAGAAGGCCTGATTACAATGCTGTAAATTTGCTTAATATACTGCCTAGTACCTAATTAGGAGCTGCAAAACGCGTTTGGCCGACTTAGTGCTAACTTTGGGTCAACTCGGCCGACATGTAGACGTTAGATTTGCCTGTCATTGGGCAGGCATATTCTGGGCCCAAGTCTTTTGATTCTTCTCTTCAGGTCCACAGTAATGCACTAAGTTTCCAACTTCAGCTCTTGGTTTGATTCTTCAATTTTAGTTAACTTATGTACATTACATCGACTCGATCTTTCAACTGCTTCTCTTGTTATCTCGATCCAAAATTTTCTCTCAACGTTCCACATACTCGTTATCTTCCATAGAATAAAATGCAGCCAAAGTCGACTCTTTTCTTGACAAGTAACACATAAAAAGAAATATCGGAACTACGAGCTATGAAATATCAAATCAACGTATTTAACTCGTGATCCGTTCATAAGAGCATGCAAATATTCTCATAATACAGGGTAAAGTGATGGTAAAAAAGTCATAAAGTTCATTCACATCATCTATTCGAAAGACATTGCACAAGACTCCTTATGAAGTCCTTAAGAATCATCCACCTAAAGTAAACTACTTTCACGATTTTGGATCGAAATGTTTCATCCTAAACGATAAGGGAAATTCGGATAAGTTTACATCCTAGCCCACCGAATGTATATTTGTGGGTTATTCCGAAACCTCACGGGTATATAGATGTTATGATCCAGTTTCTCGACATGTCTTTGAGTCTATACATGTTTCATTTAACAAGTCAATGTCCATGAATGACGCGTGTATTGATGTAGACAGTATTGATAAGACTTTTGATAATCTAAATGGTAAGGATGAATCTGATCCTCTCCCTCATGCAGCAAATGAGATTGCACCTCAAGCTAAGATGGCTCCACCCCCGGTTGCTGACCAAGTCACACCCATTGCTATTAAAACCTTAGAAAATGGTGAAACTCATGGTGAGCGAATAAATACTCCACTCAATACCTTAATGCTCGTCAGAGGAGAGGTACGTCAGTCACTCGAAAGATGGAATACAAATCGAAAGGAGTCAATTGATCTAGTCAATGGTACCGGGCCACAATACCTTTAGGATTTAGCACATCAGGAGTTTGCACGGATTTGGCACTGGATTGCCCCTAGATCCTCATGATGATTCACAACCTCCACTTACTTCTATTATGTCAATATTAATCACTATGGGATTGTGCACGTGCCAAGAATTTAATCATAGGAGATCCAAATGCAAAGGTTTCGACCGGCGGTCCACTCTTCACCCTTCTTTAGATTCTTTGAATGTTTTAGTTTCCAAAATCGAACCTAATAACAGAAGGATGCATTGTTTGATCACGATCGGGCGATATCCATGCAAGATGAATTAAACCAATTTGATTAAAAAAAAACAACGTTTGGGAATTAGTCCCCTTACAACCTAAAAATACACTATTGGCACATGTCGGGTATTAGGAATAAGATGGATGAATACGTTGAGATCGTTTGGAACAAATATCGACTGGTGACTCAAGGATATAGCAAAGATGAAGGAATTGACTATGATGAAACCTTTGCTCCGGTCGCTAGGCTTGAAACTATTCGATTATTGATCACGTTTGCATCCGTCTTTGACCTAATATTGTTTCAAATGGACGTTAAAAGTGTGTTCATAAAAGGTGTCATCAAAGAGAAAGTGTATGTCTGCCAATCTCCGGGCTTTGAGGATGCTCTTCATCCGGAGTATTTCTACCGTCTTAAGAAGACCCTCTATTGTTTGAAATATGCATCACGAGTCTGGTATGACCGGCTATCGTCTATGTTGCTGGAACATAGTTTCTCTAGGCCAGGGTAGAGAATACATTGTTTATTAGGAAATCTGTACAGATATTCTGATCGCTCAGGTGTCCGTAGATAACTTTGTGAATTGTAATATGTTGAAAGTCAATCAAGTTCGTGTACCTATTTGGGAGGCTTAAAGAATTGATGTATAGTGTGTCTTACTTGATCCAATGATGCATATTGATATGAATTTTTTGTATAAAAACTAATATTTTTATAGATTGAACATATTTTAATACATGTTGTTGACGTGTCGTGTCTTATGATGTGTCTGTGCCCTAACTTCATAGGTCACTACATAGTTATTGACCGTAAATCACGACCAACAGATTATTTGATATAATTCTCATATTTTATTAATGGCATTACGGAAATGAATAAGAAAACATTAAAATATGTGAAATATAATGCAACAAACAAAAAAAGTGCGAAGATGACACTAATTGGCCGGTAGTGTAGTTGGGAAAACCGGCGGGTTAATGGTACTACTTCCATTCTAAAATATAAGTCATCCTAGGTGTTTTTATACAGATTAAAAAAGTGATTGAATGTTATAATTTCGATGATTAATATCTAAAATGCCCCTTGATTATTGCTATACCAAACCCGAATACAGTCCGATAAACTCATATGCAGACCCGAGTCAGCGGTCACATTTCAGCTCCCGACCTCCATCGTCGCCAGCCTGCTTGGCCGTAAGACGAACAACATGTCACTCAGCTAGCATGCTTACATACACTGATCAAGACCGGGGGCCAAACACGCTACTCCCAACCTGCTGTCCGATTAACCTGCCCGTGCCCGCAACTTTGGGCAAGCAGGATTCACACTTGACATTAGCAAGGGCAAGACTAACGCGCGGTCAAGAGGATGACATCGTGACCAACGAGCTTATGTGTCCGATTCGTCTACTTACTTATTCTCTTGATTGTACTTGATTACGTCACGTCATAGTTAATTATGTCTTGTCGCAACTAGTCTAATCTCCATTAGTGATCCACCTATAAATAGAGGCACCATGTAATTCACAAATCCATCTGAGAATTAATACATGCTGAATTACTCTGCCAATTTGTCGACTAACGTGCCCGCATCATGTCCGACTCACACATACTCATCCATTTCTTGACAACCACCGTCTCCCACCGGAGAAATTATATAAAATCAGCCAGATATCCACTTTAAACCGTTGATAACGGTACCGTGATATTTCCGACAATATCAACTATCATTAATACAATAGTTGCTAAATAATGAAAAGTGGTTAGATTGATAATAAATTAGGGGTAAAATAGAAAAAAGAATAATAAATGTTGTATAGGTAAAGTAGAATTTTTTATATTGTGGGAAAAATTAAAAGTATAGGATGACTTATATTTTGAAACGTATGTAGTATTTGTTTCCAAGGGTAAAACAGACGACAGTAAAGTTTGTGAGAAGCAACCTGAGAGTAATTAATTAGCCCCGGAAATACCAGCACCCTATGAAGAATTAACTTATGAAGTTATGAACAATTATTAGTAATAAAACATATTGATCCTTTGGGATTCTACACAATCCATATTTTATCAAAATTAGAAGGCGAGACCCACATCGAGCACCGAGCACTACAGAGTTGAAGGAAAGAGAAAGCATTTCATTGAATGAAATCTTTTAATTGGATTTTCAGTTTTCCGGTACACACTTGATATAGATATTGCTAGACACTAGGCTCATTATGAGCTTTACATTTGGCACAATACTAAGGTGACACATGTCACACAACCACAAATGCATGATTATTTTATTTTTAACATCCCCTCAAACTAAACGTGGGTACAACAACCACATTTAGTTTGGTTCTGAAATTCCTTAACTGAGGTGCAGGCAGGGCTTTATTGAGGGCATCAGCAATTTGCATGGAAGTGGGAACATATTGTACTGATAGTTGCTTGTCTAGGACTTGATTTCTGATGTAGTGAATATCAACTTCAATATGTTTAGTCCTGTCACGGTAAACAGGGTTTTGAGCAAGAAAATGTGGCAATTAAGTTATCACACCATGCAACAGGAACAGTAGGTAAACAGACCCCTATTTCCTTCAAAAGCTGTCTGATCCAAAACATCTCTGATGACAGGTTAGCTAGAGACCTGTACTCAGATTCAGCACTTGATCTTGAAACTACATTCTATTTCTTGGAACTCCAAGAGACCAAGGAGTCGCCAATATACACATAATAACCTGCAAAAGATTTTCTATATGGAGGGTAACAAGCCCAATCTGCATCACTAAAACCAGATAGATACAGTGTACCTTTTGATCTAAACAATATCCCATAGTGTAAGGTAGCTTTGACATACCTAAGCAATCTTATTAGAGTTGTCTAGTGATCAAGTGTGGGACTCTGCATATACCGACTCAGATAATTGACTGAATAAGCAAGATCAGGCCTTGTACAAGTCAAATACTGTAATCCAGCTATAGCACTTCTATAAATAGTGGGATTCGTCATAGGCTCACCTTGATCAGGTGACAAGTGATGTCCAGAAACCATATGAGTGTCACATGGTCTAAGATGTTCAAGTTGCAGCCTTTTCAGTAATTGAGAGGCATAGTGTCCTTGAGTGAGAAACAAACCATATGTATTTATGTGAGCTTCCATTCCCAAAAAGTGAGACACTGGTCCCAAATCTTTAAGTGCAAATTTTGAATTGAGCATCTGGATAAACTTCTGAATCAATACCTTTGAATAACCTATCACAAGAATGTCATCAACATAAATTAACACATATATGAGATTTGTTCCAATTTTAATGATGAATAAGGAAGAATCTACAGCTGACTGATGAAAGCCCTATTGCACCATTCGAGATCTAAGGGCACCAAACCAGGCTGTTGTTTAAGGCCATAGATTGCCCTTTTCAATTTGCAAACATAGTGAGGTCTTTCTTTATCAATAAACCCTTCAGTCTGGCTCATAAACACATCTTCAGTTAAGGGACCATTAAGGAAGGCATTATCTATATCAACTTGATGGATATGTCAGTTTAAACTTACAGTTAAGGCCAAAACAACTATTATGGTGGATGCCTTTGCAACTGGACTAAAGCTTTCTGTAAAATCTATTCCATAGGTTTGGTGAAAGCCTTTAGCCACTAACATGGCCTTGTGTTTCAACATAGTTCCATCAGGCTTTAAGTTCGGTTTGAAAACCCATCTACTGCCCACAATATTCCAACTTCTCAGTGGTGGTACCAATTCACATGTTCAATTTCTTTGCAGTGCTTCATACTCTCTGACCATAGCATGCCTCCATTCAGAACAAGCTAATGCTTCAGAAACTTTAGTTTGTTTAGTAAGGTGGTTAGGTAGGACAGCGGGCTGGATTTGTGCTGAATAGGTCTTAGGGTTGAAAATACCACTCTTAGACCTAGTTTGCATAGGATGGCAATGGAAGGACTGGGTGTGTTGTGTTGATTGTGTGTGCTGAACATTAGCAAGTTGGCTTTAACAGATTCTTCAACAACAGGAGTCTGCTGTGAATGAGAGGATGATGTGCTAGGACTTTGGACTTGTGTATTTGTGGGACTTGGACTTTGTACTAGTGTGTTTGTCGGACTTGGGCTTTGTGTATGTAAATCAGGAAAAGAGAAAGTAGGAGAAGAAGGTTGTACCTCTTGCTGTGTAGTTTGAACAGGAACATCTTCCCCTGCAACTCCTTTCTCAGATGCACCAGTACCAGGCAAGGAATTTCGATTAGGAACATCAGTAACATGAAGGGAAATAAGAAGGGCAGGATTACTAAGGATTTATTCATAATGTCCTTAGACAAAACCTTTTTTGAAGGGGAACTCGCTCTCATTGAAGGTCACATTTCTTGTAACAAGCACACTTCCAGAGGCATCTAGACACTTATATCCTTTATGACTGGGGCTGACACCTAAATAAGTACATTTGCTAGTATGAAACCTAAATTTGGAAGGAAAGAAGGGTCTTAAATGAGGGAAGCATGCACAACCATACACCTTGTAGAATTTATAATCAGGCTTTTTGTTATAAAGTTCATAGGGTTACTTGTCTTGTAACACTGGCGTAGGGAGAGTATTAATCACTGAAACAGCCTCAAGAAAACTATCCCAGCAAAATCTAAAGAGGAGAGAGGCTTGTGCCAATTGAGTGAGTACGTCCTAACTCAACTATATGTCTGTGTTTCCTTCCAGCTCTTCCATTTTGTTGATGAGCATGAGGATAAGGGTGTCTAAATTGGATGCCATAATCTTTAAGATGATTTTCAAGGCTCCTATATTCCCCCATCCAGTCTAATTGCACACATTTATTTTTAACACCAAACTGGTTTTCATCTAACTTCTGAAACTGAATAAACACAATCAGATTTGGATTTTAAAGGGAATATCTAAGTAAACCTAGACCAATCATCAATGAAATGCACATAATTGGAGAAACCAGAAAAAGGGTTAATAGGGGCAGGATCAAGTCAAGAACATGAGTAGCATGAGAACCAGAACTAAAATAGGGTAGGGCATGGCCCTTACCATACTGAAAGGTATCACAAAAATTTAATTTATCAATCACTTCAACATTATAAGACTGTAAAATATGACTCAAAATCTGTCTAGATGGATGTCTTAAACATCTATGCCAAACATTAGGATCCTTATTGGGATTGGAAACACTCAGGTGTGCACTTAGAGAAGTAGGAATAGACTGACTGAAGGAGGTCTTGAATTTGGTGTGAAGGGAGGTCTCATTTGGAAGCATGATCTGGTACAGTCCATTCTTGAGAGTTCCTTACAGAAGAAGTGTCCTTGTTATTTTGTCCGTCACATTTACAAGAAAGAGGAGTGAATCCACAATAAAATGATTATCTTAAAATAATTTAGACAAACTAATTAAGTTTTGGTGATAAGTGGCACATGTAGGATGTTTTTCAGTGTAAGGGTGGTGTGTGGACACTGTGTAGAAAAGTAAGTTTGGCTAATATGGAGGATAGGCAATTTCTCACCATTTCCAACAACTAAATTTTCAGAACCATTGTAACCTGAACTGAGATGCAGATTGTTAAGATCAACAGTAAGGTGGTTTGTAGCTCCACTGTCCATATAACAGGCTGCATCCCCAACTGACTGTGGTGAAGCAACATAGGCAGAAGCATGTTCGTAATCAGGACCAGAATTGTTGCTAGGAGGTACAAAATCTTCTTCAAATTTGTGCCAACAAGAGGTCACTATGTGACCAGTTTTCCCACACAATGGACACCCCATTTTATTTCCAGAATAGCCTCATGATCCTCTGCCACCTCCACTTCTGCCTCTTCGTCTACTGATGGAAGTCAACTTTACGTGACTCCGGTGCATTGTAAATCCCCAATTACCATACTTTCAGCACATTTTTGGGTGAATTAGACCGTTTTCAGGGTGTTATCGTGAGCTTATGGCACAGGGAGTGAATTCGTTGCTTTGATGGATTATTACCCCTTTTTGTTGATATTAACCCTATTCTCGAGCACTTTTACCCTCCGGAATTGTTTGGATGTTTTTGGTTGTTTATGATGTTGAAGGGTATTGGTGTCTCGAGGACCCGGAAGGTGACGATTTGTGGTGAAAAGCATGATCAAGGCAATAAGAGGGATCAAAAAGGGAGAAAAGTGAAGTTTTGGGGCAACAGGGGTTCAAACGCGCGTTTGAACCTCTCAAACGCGCGTTTCAGAAGCTGCCATTTGATTCAGAGTTGAACCCCTTTAAACGTGCATTTGGAACTATCCTAAACGCGCGTTCCAAGTACTTCAAACACGTGTTTGAACATTCTAAACGCACGTTCCAAATGAAGATCAGCCAAGAACATGCCCAGAATTGAAGCGAAACGCGCGTTACAACTATGCGAAACGCGCGTTTGAAGATTTCAAACGTCAGTTCCAGCCCTCCAAACGTGCGTTTGGACCAATTTTCTGCAGATTTTTCTCCCACCAATAAATACCCCCCTCCCCCCTTAGACTATTTCTTAAGGAGGAATCATTCTCTTAGCAAAACCCTACCCATTTCTTGCTCGATTTTTGTAATAGCTTAGAATACTTTCTCTTAGTGTAAATCAACATCATCTTAGCTTAATCTTTCCATTTCTTAGCTTAGATTTCCATTCCAAACACTAAGAGACCACATTTTAGTTACTTTTCTATTTTGCACTTTTGGGATCTAATCTCGAATCTCTGCAAATTAATGGTAAATTTCTCCTTTCTTTTACTTGTTATGGCTTACATTTACTGCTTTGTGTATGTTTTGATTAGCATAATGAGTAGCTAAACCCTTTTCATAGTCGAATCATGTGAAATTTGGTGAAATCACCCTTTGGGTGATGGAATTGGGAGTGGGTAGTGCTTTTTATTGTGGTATCTTGCATGTTTCATGTCTGAGAACTTGTTATAACAGATTTGGGCTAGATTGATCACCTGGGTCAAAATCACACACATCAATCTTGAGAGTTGTTCAGATAGAGAGATGTGGGAAAAGGGTTCTAGGATCACTCCTTAGAGTGAGGTTACACGTTTTAACGTTTAAAAGCGGCTCTAGTGCATATCTCGTCTTGTTGATGAATCTTCCTTAGGGAGGGGTGGTTAACACGGCATAAGGTGTTAGGAGAGAGTTGTTCAGACCTTAACACCATGATTAGGAGTTCGCACCCTTGAAATTGAATGCAAGAGTTCGTTCGTTTAATGCACACTCCCGGTTTTGTCTATCCTTAGGGTTGAAACTAGCTATTTTGATCATGGTTCGGCTATGTCCCTTAATCTATCTTTAAAACCTAGTAGTTTAATCTTCTTTCTTTCTTTTCTATCTTTAGACTCGTTAGTAAGAATCTCTTTAGTGTCGTTGTAGTAAACAAGCACTTTAAAAAGATTGTTCACCTAGACTAAGTTATACGTTCGCTTTGGTACTCACAAACACTTTTCCCTTGGGTTCGACCTCGTACTCCTGTAGCTATTCTAGCAATCGACCTGGTACACTGCCGGTTAGAGAGTTAGTTTACCCACGGTTTCGATTCCTTATAAATTGTTTTTGTTGGGGTGAATTTTAGCTCAATCAAAATGGCGCCGTTGCCGAGGAAATGTGTGCTATTTGTGATATCTTGCAAGTGAACCAAAGGCTTGGGCCTAGGTTTTATTTTATTGTGTTCTTGTTGTTTGCTTTTTCTAGTGCATGACCAGGAGATCTCAAACACCACTCGAGCCATACATAGATGGGATTGAAGCTTACGCAAGGCGTAGAAATAGTCAAAGAAGAAGACGTTATCAAGTAGAGGAGTCGATTCCGGTCTTTGAAGAGAATAGTTTGGGTGAGTTGGAAGAAGGATCCGGTATGGCACAAAACGGTGAACAAGGATTGGAAGGTAATTTGGGGAACAATAATGGATTCCCCAATCAAAACCCGCCTTTTGTCAACAACAATGCACAAGGAGGTGGGAATGGACAAGGAAATAACTTTGGGAATGTGAATGAGCAAATGCCACATAATGGTCAACATGGGGCCCAAGGAAATCAAATGGATCCCCTTGTTATGCAACAGTTCAATGCATGGATGTTGAACCAATTTCTACAGAACCAAAATCAAGCTCACAATCAAGGTGTAAACGCGATGCCTAATTGGTTTAACGGTCAGCAAGAGCAAAATCAAGGCGGTTTAACTTGTAGGGACTTTGTGATGGCACCCACGGCGACCATGGGGCATAGTCCATTTTGAATGCCACCGGTGGCCGCCAATAATTTGGAATTGAATAGGAACATCATATATTTGTTGGGAGATAATGCTATATTTAAAGGGACCACCACTGAAAATCCTCATATGTTCATTGATCATTTCCTACAAATTGTGCACATTACCAAGATAAATGGAGTTGGTGAAGAAGCGCTTAAACTTATGCTATTTCCCTTCGCCTTGAAGGAACAAGCCAAGACATGGTATGACTCATTGGCTCATGATTCTTTGCACACTTGGGAGGACGTGGTTATGACATTTCTATTCAAGTATTACCCACCATCAAAGACATTGGACATGAAAGAGGCTATTATCTTGTTTAATGCCTATAAAGGAGAAGAATTATATGAGTCATGGGATAGATCTAAAGCATTATTGAGAGAGTGCTCGGGGCACGACTTGTGACCTTTTGAGGTAGTTCATGCATTTTTCCGAGGGTTGGAGCCGGTGCACCAAGGGACCTTGCATGCTTCGTGTAATGGGGATATTATAAGGATGGTACCAGAGGTGGCTATGAATCAAATCAAGAAAATTGCCGAGACCTCAAAGCAATATGCGTCGTCAAGTAGAAAAGGGCCAAGGAGTAAAAAACCGGGATTGGTTGAAGTAAAGGAAGTGGAGACAAATGAGCAATGTCAAGCTAAGATGCAAACGATGGAGAAAAGGTTGGAGAACCTTGAAAGAGAAAATAAAAAGGCAATGATTTGCCAAATATGTGGTGGCCAACATTTGGCTAAGGATTGTGGGATGACACACAAATCTCAAAATAAGTCATATCCACGATCCTCAATGCAAGGACAAGCTAGTTTTTCGTCACAAGATAGTCCAACCGATCTAGCCAAGAAAATGATGAACATGTATGCCATGTGGCAACTGAGTGCGGGGCACTTGGGCTACAATCTGGTTACGAATCAATTTCAAAGCACCGAACAAGGCCAACAAAACGAGCAACCGGTTGTGGATAATTCTCAATGTTTTGAGGTGAATTATGTGGGGCAAAGTCAAGATGGAAATTATGATCAACAAAGTGATGGTTCTTGGAGAAATAATAATCAAGGTTGGATCAAAACCATCAAGGGCGGAATTGGAACCGGTGTTTTGACCAAGGCCAGACCCAAGCTTATAGGCAAAATCAAAGTTCATTTGATCAAGCGCATAACCAACAAGCCTAATACTATCCTCAACAATTTCAACAACAACAACAAGGGGGTAATTACCAAGAAACTCCTCCACCACTTGCTCCTATTCCTCAAAAGAGTGCAACTGATGTCATATTGGAGCAAATGAACAAAAAATTTGCGGAGATAAAGAAGGACATGGTTGAGATGAACTACAAACATGGGTCCGCCATAAAAATCTTGAGACTCAATTTGGTCAAGTGGTGGAACATGTACAGTTGAAGGGCGGCTTACCGAGTCACACCGAGAAGAATCCAAGAAATGTAAGCGCCATCTTAACTCGAAGTGGTAAAGTGTTAAGGACTAGTGGTGAGAAGAAAGCCCTATGGGAAGACAAAGCTAGAAAAGCTCCTATTGAAAGCGAGGCGGGGGCCATGGATGGCGATATTGATGGGATTGAAGATGATGATGATCATGGAGAGTATGTCAAGAAAAAGGAAGTTGAGAGGAAATAAGCACAAGCTAGGGGAGACTATGTGGTGATTGATGTGAAAGAAGAGGAACCAACTAGAAGAGAAGGGAAAGAGCCAATGAAAGAGCCGTCTTTCCCACGCACCAAAGGTAAGAAAGGTATGATCCCTCCTCCTCCTAAAGATTTTGATTTGAGTACTCTCCCTTATCCACCTAAAGGTCATAGACAAAGTCGTCTGAACCAAGCTCAGAACCGTTTCATTGAAATTTTGCGTAAAATTGACTTGACCATTCCCTTTCTTGAAGCACTTGCAAACATGCCTGCTTATTGTAAAGTCTTAAAAGGCTTGTTAAATGATAAGAGTAAAATGGAAGGTTTGGTATGTTTGAATGAAGAGTGTTCGGCGATTTTTGATAGTAAGATACCCCCGAAAATGAGAGATCGAGGTGGGTTCACCATCCCTATTACAATTGGCGATACTGTGATTGAAAATGTGTTGTTTGACCTAGGAGCTTCTGTGAGTTTAATGCCTAGGGCCTTGTATGAAAAGTTAGGGTTGGGTGAGCTAGAACCCATGGGGATGACCTTACAAATGGCGGATAGGTCGGTTAGGACACCTATGGGGGTAGCGGAGGATGTTCTTGTGCAAATAGATAAATTTACCTCTCCCGTAGATTTTGTCGTCTTAGACATGGCGATGGATTCTAAGACTTCGGTTTTGCTTGGTCTTCCTTTCTTGACTACGAGTGATGCTAGCATAGATGTGAAGAGTGGTGACATTACTTTTCATGTGGGTAAGGAGAGCGTGACAATGAATGTTTATAAGTCAAAATCTCTTGCTTGTCATTCTATCGAATCTACTTTCGCTTGTGTTGTTGCTACCACTAACCCACAGGTTGATAAGGAGTTAACTGTAGAAGACACGGTGGATGCACAAAAGATCGTTGATGGAGTGAAGATCAAGACCGAGGATAAACCGGGATCGCCCTTCTCACCATCATTGTCTCATCCGGACCATAAGCCACTCGTCATAGACCCGGGAATTGGATTCAAAGTCAAGTTGAATAAAAAGGGAACCCTAAGCAATGTGCACCTCAAAAAGAAACCGGAGCAGGAACCGAAAAGAAAATATTGAGTGTTTGGCAAGAGGTAACTTCACGAGCTAGAAGAGCTATCCCATGTGTTAAGTCCACCCCTTTAAATCCCCCTCACGGTGTCTCTCATGAATATACTTATGATTGATATGCTATGTGTTAAGGTGCTTTGTGATGCTTTTTGGTTTGGGTCGTTGTCTTGAGTCTTTTGTGGTATGAGTCTGTTTGGTGCCATTAAGTCGATGCTAACAATGTTAAACAAAGCACTTCTACCTTTCCTCGCCTGTGCCAATAGTATAACTTTGAAAGAATTGGCACCGTATAAGTCATCTTGTCGAGCCAACGACGTAAAACAAAGGCGCTTGGGGGAGGCAACCCACCTTTTTGGTAGTAATAATGAGTTTGGAGTGGTCTTTGGGTGCAAGAGGGGAGAGTTTAGCTTAAAAGAGAGGTTGGGGTGAGAATTTCTTTTTGGTTCTGGCTTTTGTACATAGACGGGGATGTTTTTATGTGAGCCTCTGTGGCCTTATTTTATGCGTGGATGCTCTGTGTTTCTTTTGATTATCTTTACATCCAGTGCGATTCCCATCTAGTATGGTTGATATGCTTTGATACTTTGTTTGTGGCATGGCTTCTATTTTATATATCTCGTATCTATCACCATCTTTTGGCACGTGGACTTTTTCCGTGCATGTGTTTGCCTTGGTTTTGTTTCTATGGTTTTAGATACTCGAGATGGAGCTTACTATAAGATGTCACGTGGGCTACTAGTGCGCCTTTCTGCCGGCTTTTTGGTCAAACAACTAAGTCTTTTACTCTTTTTATCTCTCACACACTGAGGGCAGTGTTTCGTTTAAGTGTGGGGTAGGAGACTTAGCCGTTTTCTTGTTTTTATTGATAAATGTGCTTAATAAGTGGTATGCTTAGCCTATGACCGGGCTTGATTCGATTTTTGGGTAAAATTTTAAAAATTTTCAAGGGTTTTTAACACCGTGTTGTGTGTGTTATTTTCACATTCGAGTGGTGATCACCTTAGTAGGGACCCCGAACGTGTACACTGCGGTTTGATATTATCTTGAGGATGGAGTTTATTAATTTCACCTAAGCTACACTTTGTGCACAATTCGAATGCTACCACATCTCATACCACTAGTCTCGAGATGAAATAGAAAGGTTTACCTAAGTAGGATACGGGATGACGGTCCTGGCGTCTCTTTGACCCTACCAAAGCCAAATAAGCCTAATCCCAAACATTAGACCTTCGTAGCCTCTCTCAGCCTTGATAGAATGGTCTGACCACCATTCATTTTATAGCCGTTTTGATACTTAGTCAGAAACCTACCCTTGAGCCTTAATTTTGGTCACATTTCCTTCATTTATACCCGACGAGTGGATCTAGTCTTTTGTTAGGCCACACTTGCTAAGGCAAGTGTGGGGTGGGGGAAATGATGTCTTGATGGGTTGGTGTTTCTTGATGTTGACCTATAAGGAGAGGAGGAGCTCATTTGGGCCTAGTATTTGGGGTTTGGCCCAAAAAGAAAAGAAAAATTTGTATCTATTCCTTTCTTTAAAAAATAAAAAAAATTTAAAAAAAAAGAAAAAAGAAGTTCTCATTAAATAAAAGCTTGGAGCTTATAGAAATAAAAGGGTTAGAATTAAAGTGATAGTTTGGCTCAAAAGTGATCTTTATGATGTTGGAATTGGGATAGTGAGATAGGTGCTAATGTATTCGACCTCGCCTCATGAAACTTGAAACATAGATGAATTAGGCAATGAGTTCGGGTATGTTAGTATTTTATGGTTCCCAAAGTGCTAAAATAATCAAAAAAGAGTTTGGATGGTTCGTATAGTAGAGATAAGGTGGTACACTTGTTGATTAGGTTCACTCGTACTTCTTTTTCTCCAGTTCCCAAAGTATCCTTTTCGATTAACCGAAATCACCCTAGCCTGACGTTATAACCCTTCAAGTCCTACCCGATCGTGTCCAAAATTAGTAACCTTAATTAGTGGAGAGGCTAGTGGGTATGAAACGGTTGGTAGACTTTTGGTCGGGATTCAAGCCCCGACAATCATTTTGAACACTTGGTCGTAGCTTGGCACCACATACACTCCATTTTCTTGATAATGTTATAACCGGTGTGTATGTTTTCGTGTTTCTTACTTTGTGGTTACCTCGAGAGTGTGGGTAGTAGCACCTACGTCACAACGGTGAACCCATTGGTTAGTTTTAAAACGCCTAGTTTACTCGAGGGTGAGCAAAGGCTAAGTGTGGGGTGGTTGATGGGAGTCAACTTTACGTGACTCCGGTGCATTGTTCATCCCCATTTACCATACTTTCAGCATATTTTTGGGTGAATTAGACCATTTTCGGGGTGTTATCATGAGCTTATGGCACAGTGAGTGAATCCGTTGCTTTGATGGATATTACCCTTTTTTGTTGATATTAACCCCATTCCCGAGCACTTTTACCCTCTGGAATTGTTTGGATGTTTTTGGTTGTTTATGATGTTGAAGGGGATTGGTGTCTCGAGGACCTGGAAGGTGACGATTTGTGGTGAAAAGCATGATCGAGGCAAGAAGAGGGATCAAAAAGGGAGAAAAGTGATGTTTTGGGGCAACAGGGGTTCAAACGCGCGTTTGAACCTCCCAAACGCGCGTTTCAGAAGCTGCCATTTGATTCAGAGTTGAACCCCTTTAAACGCGCGTTTGAAACTATCCTAAACGCGCGTTCCAAGTACTTCAAACGCACGTTTGAACCTTCTAAACGCGCGTTCCAGATAAAGATCAGCCAAGAACATGCCCAGAATTGAAGCGAAACACGCGTTTCAACTATGCGAAATGCATGTTTGATGATTTCAAACGCCAGTTCCAGCTCTCCAAACGTGCGCTTGGACCAATTTTCTGCAGATTTTTCTCCCACCTATAAATACCCCCCTTAGACTATTTCTTAAGGGGGAATCATTCTCTTAGCAAAACCCTACCCTTTTCTTGCTCGATTTTTGTAATAGCTTAGAATACATAACATCATCTTAGCTTAATCTTTCCTTTTCTTAGCTTAGATTTCCATTCCAAACACTAAGAGACCACATTTTAATTACTTCTCTATTTTGCACTTTTTGGATCTAATCTCGAATCTCTGCAAATTAATGGTAAATTTCTCCTTTATTTTTCTTGTTATGGCTTACATTTACTGCTTTGTGTATGTTTTGATTAGCATAATGAGTAGCTAAACCCTTTTCATAGTCGAATCATGTGAAATTTGGTGAAATCACCCTTTGGGTGATGGAATTGAGAGTGGGTAGTGTTTTTTATTGTGGTATCTTGCATGTTTCATGTCTGAGAACATGTTATAACAGATTTGGGCTAGATTGATCACCTGGGTCAAAATCACACCCATCAATCTTGAGAGTTGTTCAGATAGAGAGGTGTGGGAAAAGGGTTCTAGGATCACTCCTTAGAGTGAGGTTACTCGTTTTAACGTTTAAAAGCGGCTCTAGTGCATATCTCGTCTTGTTGATGAATCTTCCTTAGGGAGGGGTTGTTAACACGGCATAAGGTGTTAGGAGAGAGTTGTTCAGACCTTAACACCGGGATTAGGAGTTCGCACCCATGAAATTGAATGCAAGAGTTCGTTCGTTTAATGCACACTCCCGGTTTTGTCTATCCTTGGGGTTGAAACTAGCTACTTTGATCATGGTTCAGCTATGTCCCTTAATCTATCTTTAAAACCTAGTAGTTTAATCTTCTTTCTTTTTCTATCTTTAGACTTGTTAGTAAGAATCACTTTAGTGTCGTTGTAGTAAACAAGCACTTTAAAAAGATTGTTCACCTAGACTAAGTTATACGTTCGCTTTGGTACTCACAAACACTTTTCCCTTGGGTTCGACCTCGTACTCCTGTAGCTATTCTAGCAATCGACCCGGTACACTGCCGGTTAGAGAGTTAGTTTACCCACGGTTTCGATTCCTTATAAATTGTTTTTGTTGGGGTGAATTTTAGCTCAATCATCTACCACCTCTGCCATTGTTTCTTCCTCTTCCACCAGTACCCTATTGGTTTGGTGATCTCACTTCAGAGTTTCCATAGGGAGCATTAGCTCGAATCTGTTGTCCTTGAGATAGATTTGCAGTAGGTCCAGATCTTGAGTATCTAGCTATGAGTCTTTCATGGGTTATAAGTTGATATTGAACATCCTTCCAGCTCAATGACTGAACCCTTGATGTAATATTCACCACCACAGACTTATAGTCTCGATTTAGGCCTCATAGAGTTGCAAAAATAAGTTCAGATTTGGTGATGGGGTAGCATACATCAGTTGAATTGTCTGAATAAGAATTTATTTGTGCGAGGTAATCAGACATGGATTTTGAACCTTTGGAGGCTCTAGACAAAGCATTTTTGTACTATAACATTATATATTTTGATCTACTGTTAAACAAGGTTTCAAGGGTAGTCCAAACTTCATGGGCAATGGAACAACCAATAACTTCACTCAAGGCTTGTTCTATCATATAACCAAGCAGCCAGCCTATCAGCAAGTTATCTTTGAATTTTCAATCTTCAGTTATCAACTGGAGTGCAGGATTTGAGTGTTGTAAAGGGTTATTCAATGCAAGACTAGGTTGAACAGATAATCTTCCAGTTTACATCCTCTTATAATAGGCAGTACAGTGTATCTCCATAGCAAATTATTACTCCGATCCAGTTTTACAGTGCATGTTTGGTTCAGGTTATTGGAAAATGGTGGATGCAAAAGAGGTGAGGAAGGAGTTGGTCTAACAGAACCAAAGAGAGGAGGTGTTGGCACAGTAGTTCGCAGATTTCCATAAGGGGGCTCAGATCTAGTAAAGGATGGACTAGCTTGAGTATTTAAAGAGAGAATACTTGAGCTCAGAGTAGGGACTCCGGTGGCAATACCATCGGAGAAGAAATGGAAGGTCAGTCCTGTAGCTGAAGACCCGAAGTTATGTCTTGTAATCTGAATTTGGTGAGGAACATTAACTCCATTGGACATTGCAAGTGGAATTTGTGTTATCGGAGATACTGAGCTGACGGGAGCTCCATTATCTTAACTTTCCGTCGCCAGAGGTTCGGTGGTGAACGCCTGAGCTCTGATACCAAGTTAAAGGAAAGAGAGAAATCATTTCAGAGAATGAAATCTTTTCATCGGATTTTTTGTTTTTCAACACACATTTGATATAGATATTCCTAGACAATAGGCTCACTATGAGCTTTACATTTGGCACAATACTAAGGTGACACGTGTCACACAACCACAAATACATTATTATTTAATTCTGAACATACAAAGAATAAAAAGGAAACATCAAGAACCATAAATCTTAAACTTAACCGCAAGTTAAGGTTCCTAATTAATGCCATAAGAGATGGCTGAAGTGTGGTTCAAGATGACATTGTTTGGCATGGATCTGAGAATAATAAATATTCGGTCGTGACTCGTGAGCGGTTATGCCTTTCTTAGCAGTAGGTGGGACCCATTGGAAAAAAGACTGGTTTTGGGAGGAAATATGGAGGCTTAAAGGACCCTTGAGATTGAATCTTTTTTTTGGCATGTTGCGAATAATTCTTTACCCCACATCTAGCTTTATGTTCAATCGTTACGTGATACATTCACCAATTTGTCAGATATGCGACCAACACAAGAAAAATGCCCCAACATGCAACAGATTTGGAAGTAAATTTTACCATCATGCATGCATATAAGCATAGTGCTTTCTTTTATCCACTGCATGCAAAAGACTGGATACAACATAATTGACACAACATATACTACACACCGATAAAGGTTTAGGATGACTGTATCTTTTTCCGGACATAGTTTATTACCTGTGAAACTGGAGGAACAAGAAGATCTATGAACCTTATGAAGTTCATACCCTGGACATGTGTTTATTTTGAAAAATGTTCAAAGATCTAGAAAACGGACATTCATATTTTGTAGAAACCCTCAAAAGGTTTTAAACCTTTTCCCATCCCCCTGGATGCTCTAAGTGCTAAAACCAACTTTTTCGTTACAATTACTCTATTTGTTCTGAAATAACTGAGGCAGTTGTCAAAACGATTCATTAAAAGCATTTATTGTGTTTTTCCTACCTCTACCTTTATTTATTAAGATGTGAGAGAATGAATAGAACATTGTATTAATCGTAGACTAAGATTTTTTTTAGTCATTTTGACATTCAAATTAAAACATTAACTTATATTCTTAATATGCGTGTTTTTTGCAACTGACTTAGTTATTTAGGAACGGAGGAAGTATCATTTAAAATAGTTGATTTTTCATTGTCTTCTTCAATTTCTATTATAAAAGCAGTTGTATCATTTAAATATCTTATATATTTTAGAAATTAACATATCATTTATTATGTTACATTCATTTTATTACAAAATATATTAGAATTTCTATAGCTCATAATCTGGATAGTTTATATGTATTTTATACATTACAATTAATACAAAATTTGTAAGTATAATTTGCGGTTTATAATGGAAATTATGTGTGAAACCCCGTACTTCTCGTTAAAGGATATAAATATATTTTGTAATTTTTATGCGTCCCGATAATTTTGATATGATAGACTTCAATTAAATATGTGGAGATAAGATGAATTGTAATGAAAGTTATCATTACCTTTTCATTTTAAAAGCTAAGAAAAGAGGGTAGAAATTTGTAAGGGCATTTTCGGAACTTCCAAAAAGCGCTAATACTCAAACTTAAAACTTCCACCCTTTCATCTCTTCCAAGTTTGTAAAGTTTAGAAAGAAAAAGAAAAGAGAGAGGCAAGAGAGAAAGAGAGAAGAAGAGAAGAGATTCTCCACTTTGCTAATCATCTACCAGTTGAATTTCAAATCAATCGCACCAAAAGAATCATCATAAAAATATATAACCATTGCTAATCATCTACTTGTTGAATTCTTTTGGTTCTAGAATGTTCTGGGAAGGCATGGCGCAACCCATACCTCTGTTCTCTCTGTGATTATGTCTTAGTGTAAAATCCTATATGTTATGTGTTGTAATGTAAAATATATATGTTTTAGTGGCTTTGGCTCCGCACCATGAAACATGGGAGTAGTGGAACGCATTTCATTTGACCTTACGTGATATTGGTCTTGATAGTGAACGTCTTCCTTGTTATGTGGCAAAGTTATGACTTTGGTTTCTAGTGGATTTGCCTCAGCACCTTGAGGAGACCCTCTACAGAGAGATATCTCGGGATCATCGGAAACTTTATTTCTTAGCCTTGTGAATATTGGATTAGAATCTAATGTTTTTGTGCAATGTAGAGTTGGTCTAAGGTCCGGTCCATAAGAAGCCTTCTATGTGCAAATGATAAGTGGATAGTTAATAACATAATTACATACATGAGAGTCTAAAAATTAAAACACTTTGATCTTCGGTGAGGCGCGTTTTTGTATCGCTGCATGGAATTATTACCCCTCCAACAAGTCAGATACCAAATGGACTCAGGTAATATTCCATATGGTTAAATACCGTGCCCTAAAGGTGTGAGGAATTGTCGTGGTGCATACTCACCACGCAAAGTGTCCTTGGATAAAAGTGTAACAAATGTATTGTGTCTATTAGTGTGACTAGTAGAGGGGAGTGAGCTACTTGAACATATATGCTATTAATGATAATCCTTGTGTTGTTACATTTTAGATTCGGTGTTTCTACTCTTTACTGAGTACTTTTGTATTTACCATTTTATTATTGTTTCCCACCCGAAGAAGGTGGATTGGTGTAGGTTGTGTTTGAGATCGCTCAAGAGCGATTTCCGAAGTTTTGCAACAGCTTATCTTTTCTTCATTCTCTTATATTATTGGTATATAATATTCCATAATTCTTTTGTAATAGATTAAGATAGTTGTACTCTTTGGTTGTAAAACAAGAGTTGTAATAGTTGAATGGAACTTCAATTATTGTTTTGGGATTTTGTTTTAGATGCAGTTTGTGTTGCTTTTCGATCATTGTAGAAGTCTTTTAGCTTCATAAGTGTACCTTTTTCGTTTTCCGCTTTGGACTCTGATATTGATGATGTCAGGCTTACATATGTAACCGATCAATTTTAATTATATACGTGCCGGATATCATTTTCTGGTTAACGACCCGCTAATCCGGAACATAGGCGTCCCATTATGCTTACACATGAGTGAATATTTATTTTTATAGATTTATGGTACTTTAAGAGTTTTTTAGCCCGGTCTGCGATAAATACAATTATGATGACCAAAAAGTTTTGTATACAATAGTTTTAATGGTATATCGGCAAAGCTCCCTAGTCTAAATGGCCATCGTTGAGACTCCACGAAGGGAAAGAAAAAGTGGTACAGTCCCCTCCCACCTCCGCCGTTGGTGCACAAATATGAATGTATTTTTAATCTAATTATTTCTTTTAGGGCTCTTTCAAAAGAATTGGATCAATATTTTTCCCTCAGTACATTTTCCTTCCTGCTACCTATGGATGGGTATCAATTTCTTCATTTTTTTATTATCGTAAAGAAATGATCTCTTGTGAGGATAATAACAAACAATAACTGAAATTTTAAAAAAATATTAAAAACTTCTCTTCCATTTACATCCTGCCATTGTTGATACTTTTAGGATTATGCCCCTATCATGTCAGATTATAGTTGCTATTTCTTGTGGATGGCATCTATCAAATTGATACATATGAAGCAATGAAAACGGTGTTTCAGGTCTACGTCTCTTCAATGCTAAATGCATGTTGTTATGTCTCATTTTAAATGTTATCATTGTCCTTCGTGTAAGGATTGTGTCCATTCCTTATTCAATGACTGACATTCAGCCAATAATAAATAAAGGGGTTTTAAAGACATCCTCACTATTACTTCTGACACAATAAAAAATTACATCGATATCACGATGATTATTAATAAAGGGAACATCGGTCCCACTGGTGTTCGTTGTTGAACATCATTGGTGTACAACAACGAACACCAGTAGCACCGACGTCCCTTTATAAAAGTGTCACAACTTAGAAATGTCAGTCCACTGACGTTCGTTTTTGAATAGCAACGACACAGACGTTGGTGCTTCAATATCAACAACAATGTCACTGACGTTTTTTTCATCCGAAAAAATAATCAAATAATAGGTGTCTTAAGTAAAAACAGGATGCCTTTAGAACCTCCTAAATAAATAAATCAGAAGTTTGTACTCATATGAATAACATGAATAACATAGGAGTCCATTTTTTAAGAGAATTTATAATCATAAAATTAATATAATAAATAGTATTTTGAAGAAATATAAGTAATTAATTCATGTAAAAATGTCAGAATTGTGAATGCTATAAGACTAGGGTTGATAAAAAAAGGTAGTGATAGTGCCAACACAAAATAGACACAATAAAATACACAATACACTTTTGAACCATTGATTATGATGTGAGACCTATTAATTTAAATGGGTCTCATAAAAATCAATGGTAAAAAACGTAGTTGTGGTACTTTGTTATGCATATTTTGTTGTGGCGAAACATTTTTCGTTGGTAAAAATAAAAATGCAAAAGGAATCGGAATTGATTTTCTAATATTTAAGATATATTAAAGATAATGTTTTGACAGAGTGATTCAAAGTCCTGTCTTTTAAAATAAAAATAAAAATATTCACTTTAGTAGGCAGTGGACAAAAAAATGCATTCACTTTTTTAATAATGAGGCGGTGGGCCAGAAGAACAAGATAAAATTGAAAATGATAAAATATGACAAGAAAAAAAGAGACTGGTTGAAAAAGACAAAAAAAAAAAACAGGTAGATATACAGAAACACTCTTACTTAGAAAAATATCCTTGGCGGATATTATTTTATTTTATTTTTGGAAATTTCGGCAACAATATCTTCGTAGTTAATGATGGAGGAAAATAATTAATTCGGCAGCATTAACTTCACAGGCATTAATTCATAATTAATAATGAAGGAAAAAATTAGGAAAAAAATGAGGATAATACTTAGTGAATGGGTTGGCAATTAGTAGTATCTTATTTGGGTGTAACTACATGTATTATAGTGACAAGTACAAATCTTTTTTATTTTAACACATTTAAATTGTCGTAACTATATGCTCTTTATGTGTGTTACTGCACATTTTTTTGTGGGTACTACACTTAATTCATTAGTTGTTACTACATAATTTCCTGCGTTAGTACATGTATTTGGTAGAGTTGTACTACATATTTTCCTACGTTAACTATATATTTTCCTACTTTAAATTTAAACCTAATATAAGTTCGTACTTCTAATGTAGTAACTCATGCACTAACACATATTTATATTAATTTACTACTTATTAATATATCAAACTTTTTTCGGGTGTAACTACGTGTATTAGACTGTCTAATACTAATCTAATCTAATGTTTGTTACTACATGTTTTTTTGTTGTGACTACATTCTTTGTATGTGTGTTTCTACACATTTTTTTGCTGAAACTTCACACCTAATTTATTAGTTGTTACTATATATATTTTCAATGGTACAACATGTTTCACATGTATTACTACATTATTCTTGGGTGTAACTACATATATTTGGTTGATCTGTGCTACATATTTTTCTATGTTAACGACATATTTTTCTACGTTAAATTCCAACCCAATATAAGTTTGTGTTCAACAACATGTAGTAACTCATGTACTCACACACGTGTATATTAACTTACTACTTGTTATATATCAATCCTTAGTACTTATTACGATATTAATAATTTTTTGGGGTGTAACTACAAATATTAGACTGCCTAGTACTAATCTTTTTCGGTGTAGCAAGCAACAACACACACAATTAATCTCACTATACACCCAATCCACACAACACAGTTACACTAAGTAACACGTTGTAACATCAACATCATGTAGAAAAATACATGTCGTAACACATGCCTTTTTCATCATTTAGTAACACCCTATGCACACTCTATAAGATGTAGTAGCGCATAATGTAGTAGCACAGTGAAAGTCCACAAATGAAGTAACACGTATTCACAGTGGTTTCATGAACACACTTAGACGTAATAACACCACGATGGAAACACCCTCAAACGTAGTAACACATAATGTACACTCTAACCCTAAACCATGAACCCCAAACCCTAAACCCTAAACCTGAACCCCAAACCCTAAACATGAACCCTAAACCTGAACCCTAAACCCTAAACGCTAAACCCAAACCTTCAACCCTAAACCCTAAACCTGAACCCTAAACCCTAAACCTGAACCTTAAACCCTAAACCATAAACATAAACCCTGAACCCTAACCCTAAACCCTAAACATGAACCATATACCTTAACCCTAAACCTTAAACCTGAACCCTAAACCCTAAACCTGAACCATGAACCCTGAACCCTAAACCTGAACCCTAAATGCTAAGTTAGGGTTCAGGTTTAGGGTTTAGGGTTCAGTTTTAGGGTTTGGCTTCAGGGTTTAAGGTTTAGGGTTAGGGTTTAGGATTCAGGTTTAGGGTTTTGTGTTTAAGGTTTAATGTTCAGGGTTCTGGGTTTAGGGTTTAGGGTGTACATTATGTGTTACTATGTTTAGGGTTTATGGTTTAGGGTATTATTGAGTATTTAATATTTTTTGTCCTTTACAACCACCATCTTTTTTTCCTTGTCCTTTTTACTCATATTAGATTAAAAGTAGTCCTTCACAACCTTTTCCTACTTAATAGATGATTGTAACGTAACGATAACGAAAACCCGAGTAATTTACAGGCTCGTGTTGTTCGGTCTTGACCCGGGAATGCTAAAAAATCATGAATCAAAAAACCTTCTGAGATGCGCTAAAAGTATTAAATGCGGAAGCTAAAAGTCAAAAGACCCCGCTTACTATGAATCTCAATACATATTTCATTACATATTACATACGTTACATACCATCCGTTAATCCACTAATACAATTCAGAGATAGCTTTTGAAACATCTACACTAATCCACCGCACATGAATCACATCCCAAATTGTTAGGGGTTATCTCCAAGTTCTCATAGAAGACCATCAGGATCATGGTACCATTATTGAAACTCAAAAGGCACTAGTACTAGTAGGAGAACTAAGTCAATCACGGTATAACATAGACAAGCAAGGGTCGTATTGCACAGAGACACGACTGTGAATAAACAACCTAAATAACAAAGATATAGCGTACACAAATGTGGTCTTAGACCAATTGTCACTATGGAGGTCCCTACTCTAAAACTAACAAAGCTCTGTGACAGAAAGACGAAATCAATTCAAGACTATAACGAGATTTGAGCTAATCGAACCATGAACCAGTTAACCTCCCACAGTCTAGTAGATATAACCTCCATGTTTTTATATGCACCTAATTTCAGTTAATTTAATGGTTACACTACCATGATATTTTGAACCACTCCGTGAACGAGACGAAAAACAAAACATGTTATGCCATAAGACTTATCGTGAACAGACTTAGCCTTAATATCAAACATGCATTAATAGAATCTATGGAAGTGTCTTATCCGACCAAGTAGAATGATCCAACATTCAATCCTATGGATAAGAAAACTCACTAAGGCACCTATCGTGAACGAACTCGGTGAACCTATATCAATCTAAATACCCTTGTCCTAACTATTCTATCACTGTGAACGTTTCATTGGGAACAACCTACGATATTATGAATAGAGTTAGCTACTCTCTACATGCATAGAAATAAACCTGATACCCAGAAGTAATAAAACAAGAACGACCACTGCAATTCAGGTCTATCGAACCCATGATGGCATGACTTGTGGATAGTTCGACAGTCACGAACTGAACCACAGTTTTCTACTCATCACACATCAATTATACTACAAAGTATGGATTCGAATCAACCATTCATCATTCAGTTACCTACTACACTACTCAAGCATGGAATAAGATAATAACAAGTACATCATGCAATCACAAATACATGTATGCATCATAGACAATACAAACATAGAGTACCTCAAGCAATAAACATCAATGCTAGAAATAGACTCTCGAATTGATGGCTGAGTACATCAAATTCGCTCCCAAAATAACAAAGGAAAACAAATCTTTATTCAATAATAGCATAAATTGTATGAAATATATAAGATATGAGTTAGAACGCTGAAATCAGCCTTATATAGGCGTCTTAACCTAACTAGAAGCTAAGTAGGATTCAAATTCACTTCAAGATGACTTAGGGTTGATTTTGGGCTTTTGGGCCGTCGTAGTCTAGACAGGAACTTCCTGTCGAACTCTTTAAAGGTGGGCTGGTAGGCCCAGTTTAGTGTTTTGATCATATCTGGACTTTTATAACTCCGATTGAGGTTATTCGAAATGTGTTGGAGAGCTTGTCTTGAACCCTATAACTTTGATGAAGAAGTCCAATCCCAATTAGGATGATCCTGCCTTCAAAATTACATTGCAATCTCAACCTTCATATTATTCAGTCCAATCTTGGTTCAAATACTTCAACACTTTATCATATCAAACCTTATAAAACTTCATTCTGTGACCTGAAATGATCCCCTACTTCTCTCTTTCTATCAAACTAAAAAGTTCTCTTGACGCTCCAACTTCCACTTACCTGTCATAGACTAGAAAATACCCTAAAGTAGCTCTTTTCTATGCAGATTTGGAATAAAACACAAGCATCGGATTACAAGTCAACACATAAAGAATTGAACCTTAAACCGAGTAAATATGAAGGATAAAAAGGTACGCAAATATGATCAAGAACGGGATAAATTAGTGGCAAAAACATCATACAATTGACTGTGATCAACTACCCCACACTTAGTCATTGCTCGTCCCCAAGCAAAACCAAGGAGAACCCCCAAAAAAAATAATAATATACAAATGAATTAAGAACATACAAAACTCAAGGAATCAAAATAGGACACAATCGATGCATGTGTGGATAACTCTTTCATGTGATTGCAAGTATAAAAAGAATCAAATCATGCATGTCTCTTAATCTCAACTTGACAACTAGAAACCCGTTGTTCTTTTATTGATTATCTTTTCTTTACTAGAAAAACAAGTCAAGCATCACTTGGATCGGGATGGATTTGGAAGTCGAGTACTACTCGACTCACATTTGTTTGGAATATGTAACTTCTAAAGTAGGAAACTTGCGATGGTGCGTACCTAGAAAAGTCCCCTATCATGGAATAACCAAAACAATTGCTTCCTTCCTGCCAATTTTTTTCTTTCATATTCATTTTGCGTTTCCAGGCAGTTCCTCTCTTTTCTTTCTTTTTTCTGCCCCACCGGATGTCGATCAACACATACCGCAGGTCCAGTTGTTTAATAGATCCTCACTATTCACTCGCAAATCCGTTTTTATTTCCGTCATTCCCAAAAACTCAAGACTCATTCGCCTTACTTAAATTATGCAAGGTATTAGCAATATACACACCTTAATTGTAGATATTACGTATTAATTATAAATATTTTGTAGAATATTCTTTTGTATTTATTACTAGTTCTAGAATGCTCTAACATGTACTATATATGTAACCCATAACGTATACATTTCAATTGTGAATAAAATTATCTTTCTAAATCTTTTCTATCATGGTAGCAGATCGTTTCTGATCCTCTGGGTTTTCCTTTCCGTTTTTCTTAGTCTCAGCCGATCATCTGTCCTTCTTCTACTGCCATCTTTTTCCGTCCGACCACCCTCCATCCTCCCTCTTTCCGGCTGCCCTCCCGTTCCGTCTCCCGCAGCTAGCTTCTTCGGTCAGTAATCATCCCATTTTTTTTCTTCTCTCCTATGTTTACTTCGTACCACCAAAACTTTTGTTTAATCATAGGCAAAAAAAATTTTATATCTATTGCAAATCTCAGTCAAAGTCCGAACCACAACTGCATATTATGACTATTAGTTTCCAATACTAGTCCACTGCTCCCTTCGCATAGTTGCGTGTTTTAGAAAAAAAAAATGTCCCAACAATTCTCCACCGCAGCACCTCCCCAATGTCAACCCCAGCCTTCTCCACCTCAGCAGATTCAGCCCCCTCCTCCACCTCGTGCACACAATGCGGATGCACAACCTTGGCTTCTGGATAGTGGAGCTTCTCACCATATGACTGCGGATTTTCGGACTCTCAGTTTACACGAGCCGTATTCTGGTCCTGATGCTATTCAGATAGGGGATGGCAGCTCTCTCCCTATTACTCACACGGGTTCTACTACTCTCTATACTCCTACTTCCTCTTTTCGTTTATCCCGTATTTTATTTGTGACTCGTATTACCCGTAATTTACTTTATGTATCTCAATTTTGCCTGGATAACAATGTCTCTATTGAATTTTTACCCGATTCTTTTGTTGTGAAAGATCGTCAGACAGGCTCATGTCTCCACAAAGGAGAGGTTAAAGATGGCATGTACCTCTGGACACCTCCTCCCATTTTAGACTTTTCTGCAAATAAAAACAAACTTTGTGACTTGGCACCATCGTTTGGTCCATCCAGCTTCTCCCATCCTTCAGCACATCATTCATCAGCACTCTCTGGCCTCCAGCCTATCCCTTGATACCTCTCACTATGATGCGTGTTCCAGTCGTAAGAGCCATCGTCTTTCTTTTTCTGTATCTACTTTACGGTCATCCCGCCCCTTAGAAATAATTTTTTCTGATGTCTGGACATCACCTATATATTATGTAGACAATTTTAAATATTATGCTATTTTCGTCGATCATTTTACCCGTTATGTTTGGTTATACTCCCTTAAACGCAAATCTGATGTTAAGTACTATTTTCCGCGCTTTAAAACCTTAGTTGAAAAACAATTTGATGCTACAATTAAGGTTCTTTATTCTGACAATGGCACTGAGTTCATAGCTCTTCGCAGTTATCTCTCTGACCACGGCATTGATCCCCACATCTCTCCTCCTTACACACCTCAACACAATGGCATCTCTGAACACCTCAACACAATGGCACCTCAACACCGGTCTGACTTTCCTTCATCATGCCCATATGCCGTTAACCTACTGGTCTTATACTTTTGCAACGGCGGTCTACCTCATTAATCAAATGCCAACTCCCGTCCTCTCCATGTCCTCTCCTTATGAAAAATTGTTTTGCACTGCTCCTAATTACTCCAAGCTTCGTGTCTTTGGCTGCCTCTGTTACCCCTAGAATTTTCCTTATAACAACCATAAGCTCGAACCCAACTCACTTCCCTGTGTCTTTCTCGGTTATTCCTTAACCCAAAGTGCTTATCTGTGTTTGCATCTTGAGAGTCATCGTATCTATGTCTCTCATGTGTTAAATTTGTGGAATCTATTTTTCCCTTTCTTTATTCCCCTTATTCCATGTCACTTGGATCGTACGACACTGACTCATGGCTTCCCACTCTCTTGGCCTCTTCCCCTTCTCTCATTCATGTTCCTGCTCCCGCTGTTTTACCTCAAACCGAACCTCCCGCTCTTCCCCAAACCGAACCCCCTCCCTGTTCTCCTTCTTTTTCCACGTCTTCCTCCTCTCCTTCCCCTACACCATCTCCTTCCCCCACACCCTCTCCTCCCCCACCTTCTCATCATTGACCACTCATTCTCGTAATAATATATTCAAACCCTGCCAAATACTCAACCTAAACTCCTAGTTGGACTCAAAATACTCTGATACTAAACCTTCCATTTATAAACAAGCTCTCCAGTCTCCTCAATAGCATACTGCCATGTCTGACGAATTTAAAGCTTTGTTTACTAATGGAACTTGGTCTTTGGTTCCTGCTCCTCCACAGGTTAATTTGGTTGATAGCAAATGGGTCTTTCGTATTAAACGAAAGGTTGATGGTTCTGTTGATCGTTATAAAGCCTATCTTGTTGTAAAGGGCTTCACTCAGTGTCCTGGTGTCGATTACTTTGAGACTTTCAGTCCCATTGTCAAGCCTACTACTATTTGTTTGGTTCTCTCTCTTGCAGTTTCTTTTGGTTGGTCTCTCCGCCGGTTAGATGTTAACAATGCTTTTCTGTAGGGTACTCTGAATGAACATGTTTATATGGCCCAACCACCGGGCTTTGTTGACTCCGACCACCCTGATTATGTATGTCGCCTGCATAAGGCCATTTATGGTCTAAAGTAGGGTCCCCGTGCGTGGTACCATGAACTGAAGTAATTTCTTCTTTCTCTGGGTTTTTGTAATTCGGCGGCGGACTCCTTGTTATTCATCTATTCGGCTTCCTCAGTCTTTCTTGTGGTTCTTGTTTATGTTGATGATATAATTATGACAGGTACTGACACTGCTGCGGTTTCCTCTTTTGTGGATGCCATTGGTTCTCATTTTCTATTAAGGCCTTGGGTCCTCTCTCGTATTTTCTGGGAGTTGAGGTTGACCCTACACCCTCTGGTCTTCTTCTTCAACAGCACAAGTATATACGTGACTTGCTTAGGAAATTTAATATGCTTTATGCGAAGGCAGTCCTCAATCCTTTACCTTCTGATGCTATACAACTCATGCTTGAACCTGCTATTGCCTATGATGACCCCTCGGCTTACCGACAGCTTCTTGGCAGCCTTCATCATTTGCTTTTTACCCGCCTGATTTGGCATTTTCGGTCAACAAATTATCCCAATACATGCATGCTCCTACGGTTAATCATTGGGCTCTTGCCAAACTCTTACTTCGGTATCTTGCTGGCTCATCCCGCCGTGGTCTCCCTCTCTATCGCTCCTCTCCTATGGTTCTTCATGTCTTTTCTGATGCTGATTGGGGAGGTAATAAGGAAGACTACTCCTCTACCAGTTACTTGGTTTTCCTTGGTCGCAATCTCATCTCCTGGAGCTCTAAGAAACAAAATTCTATTGCTCGTTCTTCCATTGAGGTTGAGTATCGTTCTGTTGCCTCTACCACTGGAGAACTTAATTGGGTTACTTATCTCCTGCAGTCTCTCGGTTTTTCATCAACTACGCATGTTCTTACTATTTTTTGGGATAATATTGGCGCGACTCAGATAAGTGCCAATCCTGTGTTCCATTCGCGTATGAAACACATCGCCATTGATTTCCATTTTATTCGTGATCAAGTTCAACAAGGCTCTCACCGTGTTACTCATGTATCCAGTGCTTTCCAGCTTGTTGACGCATTAACCAAGCCTCTTTCCCGTATTCCATTTCAGCATTTCTATTCCAAGCTTGGCCTAATCTCTGACCGTCCATCTTGAGGGGCCGTATTAGCAATATACACACATTAATTGTAGATATTACGTATTAATTATAAATATTCTACAGAATATTCTTTGTATTTATTACTAGTTCTAGAATGCTCTAACATGTACTATACATGTAACCCATACCGTATACGTTTCAATTGTGAATAAAATTATCTTTCTAAATCTTTTCTATCACAAGTAAATAAAACAAGGCACATGTGACAAGTATTTTTGAAAATCAACTCATATAATTAGTCGTATTTTCACAAAGCAAGAACAATCAAAATTATATGTGAAAATGGTCGGTTCTACAAAAAGATGGATGATTAATAAACCACTACTTCAAATAAGTGACACACCCTTTATGCACTCATTCACGAATTAAGTATGTAATTAATTAGTTCCAAAATCTTAAGGGCTTTGTTTTAACTCGATCAATGCTTAGGAACAAACAAAAGACTAAGCAAATTTTCAAAGTTGTTGCATTTCATCACCTTTTCTAAAAGTCTAAGTGCCTACCCCCTACTTAAAAGATTACATTGTCTCCAATGTAACCAAAATAAAGAATAAGGGAGAAGAGAAAAACATCTAACTTTGGGAAATGGCGGATCTCATCACAAAGCATCCCAAATCGATCATCGAATGAATTGAAGTGGATCACATCAAAGTCACGCGTAACAAGCTGCAACAAAAAAAAAATAGAATGGTCCTTGCGAACAAGGCGTGAAAACATCAAGTAATATAAAAAATATAGCACTCATCCCTTCGATATTACAGTAACAAAAAAACAAATGCATGAAACAGTTTAAGCAATACCGAGAAAGATACTATTACAAATCTGTTATGAAACTGATGGAGATAACTTTAGATGTAAGAAATAGAAACAGATGCAATCAAACGCAAATAATCAAAGGGGATAACAGAAAACAAGAAGAACACAGATTTAACGTGGAAAACCCCTCTCAAATCGAGAGAGATAAAAAACCACGGGCAGAAAAGAGAAATTTATTATTATGCACTGAGTTACAGATTTTCACACACACAGACAATGCAACAACAACTGTATTTATAGGCACAAATCCCTAAACCCTAGCCGCAAGGAATCTTTGTCTGATACGCCATAAATACCCCTACACGTGTCCTCCTTTTAATGACACTGTATAGCTGTCACATAACAAAAATAACAGATGTGGGACCCTGCTGTATTCCAGTACTCAGCAGCCCTTCACCCTGCTGACAGAAGCCTCAGTAGACTCCACCCTACTGACGCACAGAATTGAATACACTTCTCAGCTGCCCATCACACAGCTGAGTCTTCAGATTGGTTCCACCAAATGTAGAGTTTAAGTCACATTACTGAAAAATCTCCACCTTGACTTCAACTCTCATCAGAGTCAAACAGATTGCATAACCAGATGTACTTGTACTAAATGCATTCGTCAATGCCAGATGTACATGTACCAGACTATCTCCACAGCATCCACTCCACTGATCTGCCCTCAGTAGAGTTTCCAGAAACAGATTATAAGCTCTGAATATTCAGTAAGTCCAGGCAAAGCTGAAACTTACTCTGCTGAACTGCTTTAGTGAACATATCAGCAGGATTATCCTTGGTGCTGATCTTCTTCACTACAACCTTCTTCTCATTCCTCAGAAAATGATACCTGACATCAATATGCTTGGTTCTCTCATGATGAACCTGATCCTTGGCCAAACATATTGCACTTAAACTGTCACAATATATCTCAGCCTGATCCTGATGCAACCCCAAATCACTGACTAGCCCCTTCAACCAGATACCCTCCTTAGCTGCTTCAGTAAGAGCCATATATTCTGCTTCAGTAGTTGATAAGGCTACTGTAGCCTGAAGAGTAGCTTTCTAGCTGACCACTGCATTTCCCAATGTAAACACATAACCAGTCATTGATTTTCTACTGTCAACATCACCTGCATAATCAGCATCACAGTAACCTGTGACCAGACCAGTATCACCTCCATAAATGAGACCAACATCAGTTGTACCTCTCAGGTACCTGAATATCCTTTTAACCGCTGTCCAGTGTTCCTTTCCAGGTTGAGCCATAAACCTGCTGACCACACTAACTGCCTGAGCCAAATCAGGTCTAGTGCAAACCATGGCATACATCAGACTGCCAACTGCACTAGCATAGGGAACTCTTGACATATACTCCTTCTCTTCAGCTGACTGTGAAGCATAAACAGACAAATGAACATTTGATGCCATATGAGTATCTATTGGTTTTGCAGCAGGCATCCCAAACTTGTCTAATATCTTCTGCACATAACCCTGTTGAGACAAGAACAATTTCTTCTGACTTATATCTTTCCAGATCTCCATCCCCAATATTTTCTTGGCTGTACCCAAATCCTTCATTGCAAATTCAGCACTGAGAAGGTTCTTCAGATTTTGAATATCAGACTTCCTTGCAGCAGCAATCAACATGTCATCCACATACAGAACAAGATAGATATGTGATCCATCTTTCAGCAGACTGTGGTATACACAACAGTCATAAGGACTTCTGCTGTAACCCTGCTGAAGCATAAAACTGTCAAACCTTTTATACCACTGCCTTGGAGCTTGCTTCAAACCATACATTGATTTCTTCAACTTGCAAACATAATTTTCTTTGCCAGGAACTTGAAAACCCTCAGGTTGTGTCATGTATATCTCCTTATCCACCTCACCATGTAGAAAAACATTTTTCACATATAATTGCTCAAGTTCCAGATCCTGCTGTGCCTTGCTAGTAAAACCCTGATTGAAGTGTGTATGACCACTGGTGAAAATATTTCATCAAATTCAACCCCTTCCTTTTGACTGAATCCTCTTGCAACCAAACGTGCTTTATACCTGACCCCTTCTGCCTTAGTTATTCCTTCCTTTTTCTTGAAAATCCATTTACAAGTGTTGGAAATATTATTTATGTTTTGTTGATGATTCGTCACAAAATTAGACAAATCACTTACAACCCATGATGATGAAGTCGTAACTAACTGTTATAGTGCATGATGAAAGAAGAAGCAAGAAATGGTCTAGTGATAAATGTATAAGTTCTATCTAGAGTCTGAACTTTGTATAGGTTGTTTTAGACAAGCATTGTAATAGAATAGGAACTAGGCGAACAGCTTAGTCACAACAAGAAAACTGAGTTATAACAAGAAAACTAAATATGCACTTGAAGAACTGAGGGTTCAAACTCAGTTATGCTAAAACTGAAGAAGTTAAGTACGCTGAGGGACGCAGACTCAGTTGGCTTATCTAAAAGACTGAAGAACTGAGGGCCACAGACTCAGTTACAGAAGATTGAAGAACTGAGGTGGCAAACTCAGTTAGAAGCAGATTAAGTCTTGACTATAAATCAGGATTCAGGCAAGTCTGTGGTGACATGAAACTGATTTATAGATCATGTAAAACTGAATAATCTTAAGGACAAAGATTATCAGCTACCTGGAAAAGAAGAAACTGAATGGTGTACTCTGACTTAGTCAATTAAAGTCAGATATTAAGTAAACAAGGTACTCAGTTTTGAAGAAGAGTAGAAAACTGAATTATGGCCTTGATTGAATTTAAACTGACAATACGACAAAAGATCGTACAAGTGAACGTTGGCTAAATGACAAGTGTAACAGCTACAAGAGCTAGTGACCGTTACATCACCCCTATAAATACACAAGAGAATCACTCAAGAGAGATAAGATAGTAGGATCAGAAAAAGAGCTTTACAAGCATATATTCAAAGATCCAGATCCAGATCCAGATTCAGAAAATCAGATCATACATATCTAGAAAAAGGGGAAGCCAACGGAATTGCCTTGAAGATTTCAAAGAAAGATCCAGTAACCCATTAAGTGGGAAAAAAGGCATCTTGGAGCTACAGAGTCAGATCCAGAAGAATCAGACAGCTCACTGAATTAATCCTTGATTAAATCTAAACCTAACCTTTGTGAAAAATGGTTGGTTGTGCATAGTTTGAGAAAAGCAATTCTACTTTTTCTCATACGGTGTTGCTACAGCAGTTGGTGTAGTCTGCGGATTGTGTATGTTAGTGGTGAGCTGGTGAAGGAGCAATTCCACCTCCGAAAGATCAGTGTGCAGAGTGAAGGGAGCAATCTCACCTTTCTTCATTTTGTGTAGACAGTGAAACTAGGGTGTCGTGAAGGACTGTCATAGTGCTAGGATTTTGTAACGGTTATCTCATTATTCTAGTGATACCTCCTATGCCACAGGAGAAGGGGAGACGTACGGGGTTACACCACCCGGAACTTCCATAAACAAATCTTGTGTTGATTTACTTTATGCATTAGTGTTTGTTTTATTTATTGCATTATCACTCAGCAAACACCAGACACTGAGTCAGCACAGAACTGATACATAGAAGGTCTAGTTTTCTATTTACACATCTATTGCACTAAGGGCTAGTTTTATCCGCTGCCAGTTAACAAGACTAAATATAAGTCAGCATTAACTTATATTCAGTTGAGCTAACTGAACTCCGCACAAGTTAAGGGATAGGAACAAAACTGAACTAAAGATCAGTTTGAGTTTCAGAGAAACTCAGTTCCTGGGGCTTTTCCTTCTCAGGATTAGTTTTTGGTGACAAGTTTATTCACCCCCCTCTGATCTTGTGTTAGCCTCTCCAAGGGACCAACAATTGGTATCGGAGCAGTTCTTCCATTTGGAAGAGATCCAAGGATATACACTTTTAAACCAATTGTTGAAGACCCCTCACTGTATCAGTTCACTTAGTTTCAATGTCTACATCCAGAACTAGAAGTTGGCATATTCACCCCCTGACTAATTGCTTGCAAAATATATCTGATTTTCAGGATCAAATGATCGAAAGGTTCAGTACGACAGATTTATATACAAATTCAGAACCTAAACTCAGTGATGATGTGGATTCAAACTTCAATGTTCATATTAACGAATCCAGAGGAGTTCCATCACTAAGAGACCTCTCAAAAGAAGAAGGAAAGGAGCTACAAGTAGTTGTTGATATAGAAGATTCATCACAGCAACAAAAGAGTGTACATTCGAATCCTAAAACTGCATCAAATCATCAAGGAAAGGTACATTCTTCAAATCAGTTATCATTTGCTGAACTCAGTCTGAATAACTTTGATCTTGTCAAGTTAACTGAAAAACTTACGTTGGAACTAAAATTAAAAGACAGAGAACTTGACAAAGCAAAAGTTTGGAATGAGTTTCTTGAAACTGAAGTGTCCAATCTAGCTGATAGATTAATGTCTAGTAAATTTGACAAAAGCAATGATAATCCCCCACCCCTACCCAGTCTTGAAACCTCAAAAAGTATAAACTCTAGAAATCAAGATACTGGAAGATCTAGTGGATTACACAAGGAAACTAAAAATGTTAAATCTCAAAAGATCCTTGTGAAATCAACTAAGATTGAGCGTAATGGTTTATCCAGAAAAGAGTTGAGAAGGTTTAATTCTCTCAACAAAGAAAATGAAAGTAATATTTCAGTAACTAACTCAACCGGACCCAAAAAGGTATGGGTACCAAAGAAAACTTAAACTGTTTTGCAGGAAAAGTCAGCTCTCTTTGCAAAATCCTCAGAAAACTGATGTATATTCAAAACTGAGAAGGCAAAGGCTGATGAAGGACAAATTGGTCAAAAGAAGTAAAAACTTTCCAGCTACCATCTGACGTTTGGACTGACATGGCAAATCACTCGAAGCCACGTGTCAATCTGGGAGAAAAAGTAGATGTACATCCCTACATAATCTCATTGATTGTGACACGACTCTCATTTGAAAACGATTGCAAAATCCTGCCCATCCAAAATCAAGCATTCAAGGATCCCTAACTCAAAAATCAATGGAGCGATACAACATTGACGATGGAATCACCACCAGCCTGGAAAATTTCTGTCAAAAATTCTCAAACTCCACTCATTCAATCCAAATTACAAAGAAGATAAAAAAGATTCGAGGATTGGAGAATTTGATTGATACAAAGGTCACTACTTTGTGTCCAGCTGGCATCAGAGATTTCTACAGAAATGCCGAAATCATCAACAATGGAAAAAGCTTCAAAACGCCTGTTCAAGATAAAATCTTCACCGTTGATGAACAGCTGCTTTCCCTGCTGTTCCGTTTAGATATAATTGGAGGCTCTTCATCTTTCACATTCGGAAATGAAGAAAAGAGCAAACTTTGGAATGTCACTGCAATCAACAAGAAGGAGAAGAACTTCATTGGCTCCATCTATCAACAAAAGAAAGAATTCGCAGCATTGACAATACTTCTTACCAGAAACGTCATCGGTCACGTTCGAAATTTCTACACTCTCTCAACTGATAAAATGAAGATGATTTATGCTATTTGGTTTGAGAAACGACTGGATTGGAATAAATTTGTTCTCAATCAGTTGATAAAGCAAATTTCAGACGAGAACGAAAGAGTCAAAGAAAGAAAAGATATTGGAGAATCATTTTTACTGAAAAAGGGATTTCCCTATCTAGTCCAAAGAATACTAGATCACCACTCTATCTCCAAATCAACTCCAACCATAGTCAAACAACAATCTGTGTCCACCAAAGCTGGGAAAAGGAAAATCATTGAGGAAGAAAGTGAAGTTTCTGACTCCAGTTCAAGCGAGATCATAAAACTGGATGATAGAACTATAAGAAGACAGAAAAGGTTGTGGAACAAGCTTCAGACGAAGGAAACCAAACCTGAAGTGACAATTAATATTGATGATGAAAGTGATGTTGAAACTGATGAAGAATCAGAAGGAAGGGAAGAAAATGAAGGAAGCAAGACAGATGAAACTGAAGATGATGTAGAGATGGAAGAAGAAACTGAAAGAGAGATTGAAGAATCTGAAGAAACTGAAACTGATGAAGAATCTGAAGGAAGTGAATTTCTCACTACCATGTATGGGGAATACACTAAAGAGAAAAGAGAAGCCGTGGAAGATGCAGAATTCTGTCAGGCTGAGTATGAAAAAGAACTGACAGTTCCCGATGTTCATTTTTACTATCCTGAGGCCAGCACCTCATCCCAGGCTCATGAGGCACCCACAAGCAAATCAGACCTCTGGCTCAAGAATTTGAAGCAGAAAAACTGAAAAATTTGAAGGATTTCATTGAATGTTTAATACATAATCTACAGGAGAAACTGTTCAACCTGCATGAATTAATTGGAAGAATACATTATTCAGGTTTGAACAAATACTCAAACATCATCACCCTACGTAAGTTATTTGAAGATTGCTTTCGCTTATCTTCAAACAAGGGGGAAGATGAAGTTGTAGGTGATGAAGCTGTAAGTGAGGATGCAGCTAAAGCTGAAAAGACTTATGCCAGACAACTGATGGAAGATCAAGACAGACAAGTAGATGCTGATCTACTAACTACTCAACTTGATGAAGAAGCAGTTGATAGTCTGTTTGAAGAGCTGATTGCAGAAGGAGACTTTAAAGAAACAAGAACTGAGGATGATGAGGAAGCCGCAGTTAAAGCAGTGTTGAGTATCAGAAAGAAGCTTGTAATCTGTGTCAAATCTCTTGAGAAGTTGGCAGATAAGAAGACACAAACAAAGGGGGAAACTGAAAAGAAGTCAGAAAGTAATGAGGAAAAAGAAAAACTTAATCTCATTTCAGAAGAAGAAGAGAAATTGATGGAAGAAGAACTCAAAGAAAATCTGATCAAGTTCAAAAACCAAGAGAATGAAGAAGGAAACCGACTGCTGAATGAATATCTGGAAATCAAGCCTAGAGATGGTGAATCAGTTGAAGAAGGAAAAGAAAGAAGACTTCTGGAAACGAAGAGGAGCATCTTTTTTGGAGAAAAGTTAATGGCACTGGAAAATGAAAAGATGTAATCTAATTCAGTTTTTAACTCTGTCTGTTTCATTTTGAATTCTTGTAATAAACTTGGCTGTTCTAGTTTGCTATCTTAATTTGTTTTGTTAAGATTTCTTGCACTATTCTTTTATTATTGCTTTTAGGGAGGGTTATGATACATCATCGAAAAGGGGGAAATTGTTGGAAATATTATTTATGTTTGGATGATGATTCGTCACGAAATTAGACAAATCACTTACAACCCATGATGATGAAGTCGTAACTAACTGTTATAGTGCATGATGAAAGAAGAAGCAAGAAATGGTCTAGAGATAAATGTATAAGTTCTATCTAGAGTCTGAACTTTGTATAGGTTGTTTCAGACAAGCATTGTAATAGAATAGGAACTAGGCGAACAGCTTAGTCACAACAAGAAAACTGAGTTATAACAAGAAAACTAAATATGCACTTGAAGAACTGAGGGTTCAAACTCAGTTATGCTAAAACTGAAGAAGTTAAGTACGCTGAGGGACGCAGACTCAGTTGGCTTATCTAAAAGACTGAAGAACTGAGGGACATAGACTCAGTTACAGAAGATTGAAGAACTGAGGTGGCAAACTCAGTTAGAAGCTGATTAAGTCGTGACTATAAATCAGGATTCAGGCAAGTCTGTGGTGACCTGAAACTGAGTTATAGATCAGCCACCTGGAAAAGAAGAAACTGAATGGTGTACTCTGACTTAGTCAATTAAAGTCAGATATTAAGTAAACAAGGTACTCAGTTTTGAAGAAGAGTAGAAAACTGAGTTAAGGCCTTGATTGAATTTAAACTGACAATACGACAAAAGATCGTACAAGTGAACGTTGGCTAAATGACAAGTGTAACAGCTACAAGAGCTAGTGACCGATACATCACCCCTATAAATACACAAGAGAATCACTCAAGAGAGATAAGAGAGATAAGAGAGGAGGATCAGAAAAGGAGCTTTACAAGCATATATTCAAAGATCCAGATCCAGATCCAGATTCAGAAAATCAGATCATACATATCTAGAAAAAGGGGAAGCCAACGGAATTGCCTTGAAGATTTCAAAGAAAGATCCAGAAACCCATTAAGGGGGAAATAAGGCATCTTGGAGCTACAGAGTCAGATCCAGAAGAATCAGATAGCTCACTGAATTAATCCTTGATTAATTCTAAACCTAACCTTTGTGAAAAAGGGTTGGCTGTGCATAGTTTGAGAAAAGCAATTCTACCTTTTCTCATACGGTGTTGCTACAGCAGTTGGTGCAGTCTGCGGACTGTGTATGTTAGTGGTGAGCTGGTGAAGGAGCAATTCTACCTCCGAAAGATCAGTGTGCAGAGTGAAGGGAGCAATCTCACCTTTCTTCATTTTGTGTAGACAGTGAAACTAGGGTGTCGTGAAGGACTGTCATAGTGCTAGGATTTCGTAACGGTTATCTCATTATTCTAGTGATACCTCCTACGCCACAGGAGAAGGGGAGACGTACGGGGTTACACCACCCGGAACTTCCATAAACAAATCTTGTGTTGATTTACTTTATGCATTAGTGTTTGTTTTATTTATTGCATTATCACTCAGCAAACACCAGACACTGAGTCAGCACAGAACTGATACATAGAAGGTCTAGTTTTCTATTTACACATCTATTGCACTAAGGGCTAGTTTTATCCGCTGCCAGTTAACAAGACTAAATATAAGTCAGCATTAACTTATATTCAGTTGAGCTAACTGAACTCTGCACATGTTAAGGGACATGAACAAAACTGAACTAAAGATCAGTTTGAGTTTCAGAGAAACTCAGTTCCTGGGGCTTTTCCTTCTCAGGATTAGTTTTTGGTGACAAGTTTATTCACCCCCCCCTCTAAACTTGTGTTAGCCTCTCCAAGGGACCAACAACAAGTCACAACTCCCTTGTCAGTAGGCTGTTTGACCAATTCCCAAGTCTGATTCTTCAACAATGACTCTATTTCATCTCCCATGGCAACATGCCACTGAGATGCTTCTGTACATGTCACTGCTTCCCTATAAGTAGTAGGTTCAGCAACCTCTACCTCTTCTGCAACTTGGAGTGCATATCCAGCCAAATCATCATACCCATATCTCCTTTGAGGTATCCCAACATTAGATCTTCTAGGACTGCTGCCAGCTAGAATCTGCTGATTAATGTTTGTATGACGCCTTACTGAGGTCTCAGTAGGCTGGCTTGGATCAAATTCTGGTTCATTATCCAGATCAGTATACTGTTGATTTGGATCCACTGATTGTTTCATATCAGTAGACTCCACCTGAAGCTCAACACTATCAGATTCAGCACTGGTTTCAGATTCAGTAGACCTCTCCACTGATGAGTTTAACATAGAATTTTCATCAAACACAACATCCATGCTGAGGATTACTCTGGACTCTGTTGATGACCAAATTCTATATCCCTTCACTCCATCTCCATACCCCACAACACTCCCTTCTTGGCTCTTGGCTCCAACTTCCCTTCACTAACATGATAGTAAGCTGTGCTCCCAAAAACCCTTAGAACTGAGTAGTCAGCAGGCTTGCCTGACCACATCTCAAATGGTGTATTGAGAATGATTCATGTGTGAGGACTCCTGTTGATTAAGTAGCAAGCTATTTTTACAGCCTCTGTCCAAAACCTCCTTGATAAACCAGTTTGAGAAAGCATACATCTTGCCCTCTCCAGTAGAGTTTGATTCATCCTTTCAGCTACACCATTCTACTGAGGTGTATTCCTTACAGAATGATGTCTGGCAATACCCTCAGCTGAACAAAATGAATCAAAATCCATCCAGTAGAATTCCAGACCATTATCTATACGAAGCTTCTTGATTTTCTTGCCTAACTGATTCTCCACTAGGGCCTTCCACTGCTTGAAATTACTGAATGCATCACTTTTTTTCTTCATCATCACCACCCAAGTCATCCTTTAATAGTCATCTATGAATGACACAAAATATCTATGACCACCCAATGACTCAACTTTTGATGGACCCCAGCAGTCTGAATGGATATAATCAAGTGATGCCTTTGTGTTGTGCAACCCTGCTGAGAACTTACTTCTGTGCAATTTCCCAAACACACAATGTTCACAAAAGTCCAGATTCTTGACCTTATATACCCCAAGAAAACCTGCTGAAGAAAGAATCTGCATACCCCTTTCACCCATGTGACCTAGTCTCATGTGCCACAGTTGAGTCTGCTGAGACTGGTGAACTGCTGAGGATGCAACAGCAGCAGTGCCAGATATAGTAGATCCTTGTAATATATACAAGGTTCCCCTCTTGATGCCTTTGAGGACTACAACTGAATCATTGAAGACATTCAGATGTCCACCTTCACCCTTGAAATTGAACCCCTTGATGTCCAGTAGACTAAGAGATACCAAATTATTGGTCATCTGTGGAACATGTCTTACAACTTGCAGTATACATAATTTACCATCCTCTGTCCTTAACTTTACTGAGCCAATTCCCACAACTTTTCAAACCTTGTTGTTGGCCATATAGATTTGACCACCATACATCTGTTAATAAGTAGAAAACCACTCCTGTTTGGACAAATATGGTAGGATGCTCCAGAATCAAGTATCCACACATCATTGTGGTGTGTAGAATCTCCTGCAACTAGAACCAGATCCTCATCAGATTGCACAGTAGCCAAGGCTACTGTGCCAGAATTGCCTTCCTGCTGTTTCTTCTTCCTTGGACAATTGGACTTCCAATGTCCCTGCTCCTTACAATAATTACAGACATCAGTAGACTTAGGACCTTTGGACCCTGACTTCTTTTTCTTCTTCTGTCCATATCCTTTTCCACTATTGCTGCTAGCCACTAGCCCAGCAGCCTGACTGTCTGTCCCAGCAGCCTTGTGTCTCAGCTCCCTGGCATGTAAGGCAGACCTTACATCCTCCAAAGCTACTGTATCCTTCCCAACTATGAAAGACTGCACAAAGTTTTCATATGATGCCGGTAATGATATCAACAGGATTAGGGCTGCATCTTCATCCTCAATTTTAACATCAATATTCCTTAAATCAGGTAATATTGTATTCAGCTGGTCAAGATGGTCCCTCAGTGGACTCCCATCATGCATCTTCAAACTGAACAACCTATGTTTCAGCAACAACTTGTTGGTCAGTGACTTGGTCATATACAGGCTTTCAAGCTTCTTCCACAACTTGGCTGCGGTGTCTTCCTCAGCAACCTCAGCGATAACTTCATCAGATAAGCACAACATAATGGTTGAATGTGCTTTCTCTTCCAGACTGGCATAGTCTGCTGCACCTGTATTTGGTTTGTCAGATAAATGACTCCACAAACCCTTCTGTTTCAACAGTGTACGCATCTTGATTTGCCACAGACCAAAACTGTTCCTTCCTGTAAATTTATCGATTTTCACGTTTACTGCTGACATCCTTTCTTGCTAAAGATCACAACTTTATCAAAGATCCTAGCACCTTACTGAAGGTCTTAGTGAAGATGAAGTTGATCGTACAGATTGTTTTCTCCAGAACCTAGCTCTGATACCACTTGTTATGAATCTGATGGAGATAACTTCAGATGCAAGAAATAGAAACAGATGCAATCAAACTCAAATAATCAAAGGAGATAACAGAAAACAAGAAGAACACAGATTTAACGTGGAAAACCCCTCTCAAATCGAGAGAGATAAAAAAAACCACGGGCAGAAAAGAGATATTTATTATTATGCACTGAGTTACAGATTTTCACACACACAGACAATGCAACAACAACTGTATTTATAGGCACAAATCCTTAAACCCTATCCGTAAGGAATCTTTGTCTGATACGCCATAAATACCCCTACACGTGTCCTCCTTTTAATGACACTGTATAGCTGTCACATAACAGAAATAACAGATGTGGGACCTTGCTGTATTCCAGTACTCAGCAGCCCTTCACCCTACTGACAGAAGCCTCAGTAGACTCCACCCAACTGACGCACAGAATTGAATACACTTCTCAGTTGTCCATCACACAGCTGAGTCTTCAGATTGGTTCCACCAAATGTAGAGTTTAAGTCACTTTACTAACAAAATCAACGTAAAAATAAATAAAAAGACTCAAACCAAGTCATAATTGTAGCCCGATAAGTACAAACCAAAATAAACAGTCTGAGGTTAAATAAAAGACTATGGAGAACCATGCGCATCCACATCATATGGGGAGTCATCAAGGGGATCCAACTCAACTGTATCGGAGGAAGAGAAAGGTATGTACCCATCATCGGTGGTACTAAGAGGGTTAGAACGCGGCGGAGGGATATAAGTGGGCTGGCTAGGTCATGGTGACTGCACTTGGACTAAACTATCTGACTCTACACATCATCCATCCTATACAATCTCTCAAATATGTCAACTAAACTGCATCTGAGTTGAAGGGTCACCTAAGAAGTCATGGTGGCTGCACTTGGACTGCTCAAGAAAATTCAAGCGCATAAAACCTGTAAACCCCAGGGTATGGTAGACTATTGATCCTAGGCGGGAAATGGCATGGATGTACTCAAAGTGTAAGAATGTCGAAGGGATGGAACTTCTCTATCCAATAGATGAGTTGTACCCTCTGCCAAAGAACTTAATTTGTGTTTGCGCTGGCAACATCTTGCTACAAACCCATCTATACCATATCCATATCTCATAATTTGAGAATTTCCTATCCAGAAACATAGTGTGCACCATGTCCCTGCCAATCCTGCCAATATGCACTCGTGATATTTCTAAATGTCGGAAAGAACAAATGGCCTCCGGACCCATTAATAAGTTGTACACTCAATATCCTCCTCCCAATCTATCTCAGGTAGTTCATAATAGCTCTAATATGCTCATCGTCAAACCGTATAACTCTCCCTCAAACTAAAGTCTCAATGCATACTGGGTTTGTGTGACCCCCTCATGACTAATGTTTCTCCCGTGATTGCCCGTAGCTCTGCTCTGCTTGTGTGGGCAGAGATCATAGTCCTCATCATCGATATCTGGATATTAAACAACGTATATAAGAGCAAAAAACTCTAAGAGTGGGACTAATACATCGTTTAAACGTCCAGAGGATTTTAAACTTTGATACTGATCTATTAAGGCTCCTACCTTAACTCACGATGAACTACAGGAAAAAACTGAGAAAAGATGAACATAGTAGCAGACATGCTAGGACCGGCTGCCAAAAATAAAATAAAAAATGAACAAAAAATAAAAACGAGCAAAACCTTAGTTATTCAGATTGTAAAGTATGTTGCTTGTCCCTGGAAGCAACACCAAAAGCCTTGATTGCACCTCAAAAAACACTAGTACTAACAAGAGAACCCCCCGAAAAAACAAGAGAACTCGGTCAATTGCAGACTTCACTGTATAGCACATGTGAGCAAGGGTCATATTCCATAGAGATAAGACTGCAAAAAACAACCTAAAAAACTATGGTCTTGCACACACAAAGGTGGTCTTGGACCAATTGTCACTATAGAGGTCCTAATCTTACAGAAAATAGAGAAAAACTACCAAATAAATAAATAAATAGCAAAAAGCTAAAGGCAGGAGGGAAGAAAATTCAATACGATATCAAGGATGGGGGACCCTCGCACGGCTCCCACTGTGACGAGTTTCCTACTGGAGATGTCAGTACGGTCCTTGCAAAAGTATGAAAACATCATGGACCTTTGAGTAGTACTCGGTCATCGAGTCCGCCCGGCCCAAGTAAGGTTTCTGGTTGTCCTCCTTTCTTCTGAAATAAAAGGGGAGAATGCAACCGTTCGACGAGTTAATATTGTGAGGTTGGTATAACTTGGTTCTTCTTACGGGTACCGTACCGCAAGAGGTTAGTCACACGACACACCGGTGCAACGGTAGGTAGTATCTAATGGGGGGCTTATGGATAATGGGGTGATGCATGTTTTGGCTGAACTCTTTACTGAACATGTGATAATTAGTGGAGATTTTTTATGGAAGAACATTCTACATTGAATCTTTGCTCGGGAAATCCAAAGGCTAAGTAGGGGTAGTTGATGACGGATAAATTCTTATCAAATAAGGGATCGACTTTACTCCTATTATGAGGCAATTCTAGTAATTTCAACTATAAACCGTGAGTTAATAATTAAAAACACACACACACACAGAGACAATTTACAACTAGTATTTCAGTATATATAAGCCCAATCAATTGTAACTGACTGTAACAAACTCCAACCGCTTCTTTACCCTTGTGTTCGACGAAATGCTCCAATGAACAAAAACTCCTTTCAGTTGTGTATACTTCAACACCCCCCTCAAGCTGAACTTGGTACAGTAAGGACCATGTGAAGCTTGCCAAAAACTCCTTCCAGCTGTGTATACTTCAACAAGACTTGTGTTTATACAAGTCTTTTAGAGGATAAGTCTGTAGAAGTCTTGTTAATGTAGCTTTGTCTAGAGTTTTAGTCAACAGATCTGCTGGTTGGTTTTGAGTTAGAATAGGCAAGGGTTTTAAGACTTTGGCTTGATATTTTTCCCTTACAAAATGACAATATTTCTCAATGTGCTTTGTTCTTTCATGGAAAACAGGATTTTCCACAATATCTTATGCACTTTGACTGTCACAATATAAGGGTACTACATCTGTGTGCTCAATCTGGAAGTCTTTAAGTAAATAGATGATCCACTGAATGTCACATGCTGTTATTGCAATTGCTCTGTATTCTGCTTCACTGGAGCTTCTGGAAACTGTTGGTTGCTTTTTTTATTTCCATGATATTAAGGCATTACCCAGAAAAACTAGGAATCCAGTGACAGATTTTCTTGTTTTCTTGCATGCTGCCCAGTCTGAATCACTGAAGGCTTTTAGTTTGATCCCTCCTTTGCTAGGGAAGAAAAGACCCTTTTCTGGTGCTGATTTAAGAAACATAAGCAGTCTATGTGCTGCTTTAAGATGAGCTTCATTAGGCTTGTCCAGAAATTGACTCAATTGTTGGACAGGAAAAGCTATATCTGGTCTTGTATTTCCTAGGTATAACAGCTTGCCTACTAGGCTCATGTAATATGTATTGGATTCCAAGAGTGGAGCCTGAACCTCTGTAAGGTTCTGTGATGTATCCATAGGTGTTTGAATTGGTTTACAGTCTAGGTATCCAAATTCTTGAAGAAGATCTAGACAGTACTTTATTTGATTAATGACTATGCCTTCTTTGGACCTGGCAACTTCAAATCCAAGAAAATATCTTAATTCCCCTAGATCTTTTATTGTAAAAGCAGAATAAAGTAAGTCTTTAAGAAATTGAATTGCTGACATATCCAGACTTCCAACCACTATATCATCAACATAGACTAAGAGGGCTATAAAGTGATCTCCAGTGCCTTTTGTGAACAGACTATGGTCATTGAGGGACTGTTTGTATCCATTTTCCATCAGTTTTTGAGTAAGTTTGGCATTCCATTGCCTACTTGCCTGTCAGAGGCCATATAAAGACCTGTTGAGTTTGCAAACCAGTCCATTTGAGTTTAGGCCAGGAGGAGGCTTCATATACACATCTTCATCTAGATCTCCATGTAAGAATGCATTGTTTACATCTAATTGATGCAAGAACCACCCTTGTTGAGCAGCTAGTGCCATAAACAATCTAATTGTTGTTTGCTTTGCAACAGGAGAAAAAGTCTCCAAGAAATCTATGCCTTCAGTTTGTGTGAAGCCCTTAGCCACCAATCTTGCTTTATACCTTTCTACAGATCCATCTGATTTTCATTTTATTCTTTAAACCCACTTGCATCCAATAGGTTTGACTGATGCAGGTAAATTGACAAGAGTCCAAGTGTTTGTCTTGTCCAAAGCTTCCAATACCAGGTTCATGGCATCCTGCCATTTTGGATCTTGTGCTGCCTATGCATAGTTGTTAGGCTCCATCTCCTGACTGATTTTTGCTATGAATCCCTGATAACTTGAAGACAGATTAGTATAAGAAATAACAGAATCAATAGAATGAGGAGATGTCCTCCTTTTTTCAATACGACAAACATAATCAGTAAGATAGGATGATGGATGTCTGTGTCTAGTAGTTCTTGCAGTCACATGATCAAGATTATTAGGAATGTCTGAGTTCCTATTTTGAGTGTCTTGATCAGTGCTGTTTCCTGAGGTGGAAATAGGTACATGATTAGGAATCACTGCATCATGCATAATAGGCACTGGTAAACATGGAGCATCAGTAGAAAGACTTTCTAAAAAAGGGAAAATATGTTCATGGAATGTTACATTCCTTGACACAATTATGGATCTGGAAGAAATATCCAGAACCCTATATCCTTTTATGTGAGGTTCATAACCAAGAAAAACAGATTTGGCACTTCTGTTGTCAAATTTACCTTTACTTTGTGAATAAGTAGAGACAAAACATAAACAACCAAACACTTTGAGATGATCATAATTAGGATCAGTGCCATATAACAAGAAATGTGGTGTTTTGTTGTCAAGCAAAGGTGTAGGAATCATATTTATTAAGTACACTGCATGATTGACACAATAACCCCAGTATTCTATAGGTATGTTAGATTGTATTCTTAAAGCCCTGGCAACATTTAATATATGTTGATGCTTTCTTTCAATTAGTCCATTTTGTTCAGGAGTTCTTACACAATATTTTTTATGAACTATTCCTTTCTTTATATAAAAAGGCAACATGTTCAATTCAGCACCATGATCAGATCTGATGGTTTTAATACACTTGTCAAATTGAGTTTGTACAAAAGTACAAAATGCTTGAAGAAGACCATCAGTCTCTGATTTGTCTTTCATTAAAAAAATCCATGTAAATCTTGTGTAATCATCAACAATTGATAGAAAATATGTTTCTCCATTCACAGTAGGAACTCTATTGGCCCCCAAATATCAACATGAATCAAATCAAAACAATGAGTAGTAAAAGAAACACTGACAGGAAATGAAGGCTTCTTATGTTTGTCCAATGGACAAATCATACAATCATTATTTGGTAACTTGATTTTGGAATCTATAGACTGTAAAGTCTTAATTCTTTGTAATGAGAGATGTCCTAATCTAAAATGCCACAGCATAGACTCAGAAAAAATACAAGAATTACAAACTTGACTGCATCTATCAATGATAGGACTTTTGACATCAGCAAGAAGAAAATACAATCCATCCTTTTGTTTAGCTAAACCAGCCCTCCTCATAGTTTTGTGTTCCTGCACAACAGCACTGTCAGGACCAAAACAGACAGAAAAACCACTATCATAAGTGAGTTTCTTAACAGATATCAGATTATAAGTGAAAGATGGAATGCAAATTACATTCTGTAAGATAATATCCTCATTGATTTTAGCATTGCCAATATGTGTGACTTGAACAGACGAACCATTTGGCAGTCTTACATATAAATTCTCAGCAATTTTAATATCATACATTATTTTAAGTGAAAAAGCAATATGGTCAGTGGCCCCTGAATCTAATATCCAGTGTACCAAACTGCCATTGCTACCTTGCCCTTGAGAATTAGATCCAGCTGCCATAACTACTGAATTGCAGTGTGGATTTGAAGATTGTAAGCCCTGGATCAAAGAAAGCAAGTGATCATATTGAGACTGAGAAATATTTCCAGGATCTGAAGCTAGTTGTTGTGCTGGAGGTACAACTTCTGAGAAATCTTGACAACCATCTGCAACTACATTGTTAGCAACAGGACCTTTGCCTCTACCATAAGGCTTGAAATTAGGTGGAAAACCAAATTTCTTGTAACACTTATCAATTGTGTGTCCTTCCTTTCCACAGAATGTGCATACATGCCTCTTAGAACTTCCCTGTGTATACCTACCATTTCCTCTTCCTTGACCTCTACCTTGAGGAAGATGTATATTCTGCTGACTAGATACAACATTACAATCCATACCAGGAACAGGAAATTGTGAGGCAGTGGCCAAGATTACAGAATATGTACTTGCAGTGGTGTAATCTAATTGTTGCTCATGATTCAAGGGCATTACAAAAGCAGTTTTAATATCAGGTAATGGTAAAGTCATTAGAACCTGTGATTTAACCGTACTGAAGTTTCCATTCAATCCTTTCAAGAATCTTGTAGTATATGCCTCATTATAATATTGCCTCATAATCAGTAAAGCATGACACGTACAGGGAGGAATAAGCCTCAGTACAAGGTATTGATCCCACAATGACTTGAGCTTGGTGTAATAGTCTGTAACTGATAGATTGCCTTGTTTGGTTTTCTCTATTTCTTCTTCAAGATTTGAAAGCTTATACGCATTCTTCCTTCCAAATCTATCTTGCAAATCAACCCAGATTTCACGAGCTGTATCAAAATAGATGACACTCTCAGCAACTGTAGGTACCATCGAATTGATCAACCAAGAATGGACAAGATCATTCAACTGCATCCAATTCGAATACCCTGCATCTTCAACATCAGGCATGGTGGATGAACCATCTACAAAACACAATTTACCACGAGAAGATAACACCTTCGTGATAGCTCTTTTCCAGTGAGTATAATTGTCAACTCCTTTTAACAAAGGTTGAACAAGAACGAGGCTAGGATTATCATTTCCAGAATTTGCAGCCATTGAAAACAATTAAGAAATTGATGAAGAATCTTCGAATCAAGAGGAATAACATGAAGATTTAACAGCGGAAAGTTAGTGTAAGCTCTGATACCATGTTGAATTTCGTGTAAACAAACAAGATCAATCAAGATCTTAAACTATGAAGATCAAACAGAAAGAATCAAGACAAAGAACAATCTGCAGAATTTGAAAACAGAAAAAGCGGGAAAACTTTATTCAATCATTTTGGGAAATTGTTGATGATACAATGAAATAAAACTTGTAGAGAGACAATTTACAACTACTAGTTCAGTATATGTAGGCCCATTGTAACTGACTGTAACAAACTCCAACCGCTTCTTCTCCCTTGTGTTCGACGAAATGCTCCAATGACCAAAAACTCCTTCCAGCTGTGTATACTTCAACATTATGTTCTTTAATCTTTATGAATGTTCGACATGGATCCGACGGATTCGTCGATCAGGGAGCGATTCGAAGAGAGTGATCACCGCCGCAGCTGTGCTAATTAGTAGATCTGGATTCTGTGCAGTCGGCGCCAGCTACGTCTGATTTTCAGTTTTAAATTATGTGTCGTAAGCCTGATCAACTCACACGCTCTCGTAAATTAGAATGATGGAACTCTGTTGAAGTACTAATTAGAACATAGTTAATCGGATCGTTTAGGTACTGTCAGCCGTTGTCGGTGTCTATCTGGATGAGATTTACGGTAACCCCGTCATCCCTAATTTTTGAATGCATGTGATGTTGAAACAACTCATGGTTGGTTAACTGCAAATAGGGCTAGCTGTTTAGCAAAAAAAAAAAAAAAAGTTTAGCCAAATTAGAGAATCACACATGTTGCTGTTAATAAATATAATTCACAACAAGAATGGTTGATTTATGATTGAGAAGACTTCAATTGCTAGTAAAGACTAGTCTCTTCAGAAATCATAAGAAAATCATTGTATGATCTTGCGTATTTTATACTTGGAAAATGCTACATCCACTACATGAAGATGTAGTGGATGATGTTGTGGATGATGTTGTCCTTTGATTGGAGAATTTTTTTTTTTTTTTTAGGTCCTGACTAAATGTATGGTGTAGATGATGTTGTGGAGATAAGTATAGTGAATGTAGTAGTACCCTTTATACTTTAATATCTTAAAATTCTATTGGTCATCGACCAATCATCTTGTTGTCCATTTTGGAAATTTGTTTGATATAATCATTAGCCCTGCAGCAATGACTATCATTCGTATGCTAAGTTCAATCTGTATTCATATTATTATTTATGTCTACAAATTTAACACTATCTTTTTATTCAACATGAAACTTTGTACCATTCAAATATCGTCATATTTTCTCAACCCATTTTAATACATATGTTTATAATAAACTTTTATCATTCCGAAATAACTGAGACAGTTGTCTTAATACACATATTAAGAATATGAGGCAACGTTTTAATTTGAATGTCAAAATAACTATAAAAACCTTAGTATATAATTAATATAATATTGTATTTATTTTCTCTCAACCATTAATAAATAAAGATAGGTGTGAGAAAAACATAATAAATATTATATTAGAAAAATAATTACCTCAGTTATTTCGAAACAAATCCATTTAACAGCCGTCAAAGTTATTAGTTCAACATGAACAATTTGACACGAAACCTTTTTTTTTTTGTTTTGTTAACACGCGGAACTTTTTTAAGGTGGACTAATTAAATACGTGTTGTCGCATTCAAAGTAATGTACGATACAATCAAAGGTGAAGGACATGCAACCCCGCGTGTCTCTCATTGGTTATACTTATAAAAATGGCATGTCGAAAATGTATGACAACGTAAATGAGTAAAACGACACAGATAGATTTATCCAAACTAAGAAAAACATATTCTAACAATCAAAATGCTAAAACTCTTTAAGACGGTTCTCATTCTTGCCATTGTTTGCCTTCTAGTTACGGTAGCAGTGGCTCCTCCATCAGGCGGAAGTTCTGGAGGATCAAGTGGTGGTGGTGGTGGTGGAGGAGGAGCAAGGAGCGGCGGTGGTGGCATATCGAGCGGAGGAGGAGGAGGAGCAAGCGGAGGAGGAGGAGGAGGGAGGACCGGCGGTGGAACCGGTAGTTCAACGGGAACTTCCAGGGCTGGAGGTGGAGGAACAAGTGGAGCCAGGGGAGGCGGTGTTACAGGACCTGGAGATAGTAGCGGGACAGGCAGCGGTAGCACAAGCGGAGGAGGAGGAGGAGCGAATCCTGGCATAGTGGTTCTGCCGTTACCCACTTCTCGTCCGACAACTGGCCACAGCTCATCTTCAGCGCCCACCATGTTCACTTGTTGGAGTTTATTAAGTAACGTGGCTGCATCTTCTTTTTTCCTATATTTAATTATTGGTGTTCTAGACTTCTAGGTAAAGCAGTATAATATTTTTTTTTTTTTTTTTTGGGGGGTTAAAGCAATATAATTTAAGATGTGGTTCTCTGCTATGTAGTTTTAGCTATCTTCACACTATTGTGTATTTATGTTCACCTTATGATAGCACTTCTGCATTTCTTGTATATATATTTGCTTTTTGATGAATCGTTTGTTTGTAATTTGCAAAGCAAAAAAATAAAAATAAAAAAAAAGCAATTTGATTTTTGAAGTCTTGATATGTTATTTAAGAGTAATTACTGTGCAATGATTGAGGGTTTTCCTAACAATTAATAAATGTTAGGGTCAAAAACAAAATTGAAGGAAAGACCCTTATTTAATTGATAGAATATAATATATGTTACATTGTGTATGTGTCATACATATTATTGTAGTATCATGTGTGAAGGACACTTGCCATCATCTTAATGTGAAGTGTATTAGATGATGCCACATAGTTGTTAGTTTGTTTCAAATAGATTCTCTCATTTAATATATATATATATATATATATTATATATATATATATATATATATATATATATCTTCCTATATTAATAAGAAGGAAAAAGTTGTCTTTGTGTGACAAGTGTCACACAAAGATTGGTCCCTTTTTTTTTTTCCCCCACGTTTTAATATACTTCCCCCCCGACCATTTTACTGTTCATCAGATTTTAATTTTTTTTTTTTTTCAAATTTTTTTCCCTCGGACTAAATTTCGTCATTTATATTGTGTTATACTTAAAATATGTAGAGTGATATTTTAGTTAAAATGTACTTAAATACTATTTACTATATTATGTGTGTCAGATTGTATGATGTCACATAATCATTTTCTAATATGATTGCACATCTACTGGGCTATAGCATATTCACACACACTATTTTCTATTCTGCTCGCGTTTGAGAAAAATACATAGATTAAAAAAATGATTTATTGTGTTGACTTTCCATATAAAGTTCAAAAAAAATCTTGAAAAGTGTAGCGGTGTATCGAATATGAAAAATTAATTGATTGAATGAGCCTACGAAATTGAAAAGTAATATTTAAAAGCGGAAATAGTATTAAAATATGTATTAGAAATGTAACTACGACATATTAAAAAAAATGATTTTGGCAACTGCGACATATAAATAAGAATGGATGGAGTAATAAAATATTAATGTTTTAGTGTGAATAAAGACCAAATTTTACTGATACCATGGTAAATGTATTTTATTGATGAGTGTTAAATATAGTTTGGAACTTTTGTTTTTTTGTATCAAGTGTCTATATAAGTAAATCGAAAACATTTGTCTAATTGTCGTCATGTTAAATAATTGACATCATAATTTGTTGTATAATATCAATGCCGGCTAAATTTCGTCATTCATATTGTGTTGTACTTAAAATGTGTGGAGTGATATTTTAGTTAAAATGTATTTTATATTTAATAGTTTTTAACATTAAGGTAAACATCTAGCATGGGCACTCCGTGCGTTGCACGGAGTACCATTTTTACTAGTATATATATATATATATATATATATATATATATATATATATATATATATATACACTCTATCCTTCACGTCGTTCGTGTCACACAATGATTGAATGAATGACAAAAAAATATCTTCCCAAAATGCTCCTTGGATTTTCTTTTCAGTTTGTATATTTTCTTGGTATCGAGCCACCGAAAAATGCCATGGCCATCGCAACATCGTCGTCATCTTCATCCACGAGTTCTAGATATGCTCATAGACAAGTAGGAGATGCACCAGCTCTCACCACAGTAGCTTCTTCATTAGAGTCTCCACCACCTTCTCTATCATCTGGCTGCGATCCATTCACTTCCTAGGTAAATCCACGCGCTTCTCCGTTGTATCCACACTAGTTTTGGATGTCTTGGTTATTGATCACTTGTAAGTCGCTTATACTAGCAAGAAGACTAGATCCATTGCAGTATAGCAAACGAGTAAGGGTCGATCCCACAGAGACGAGACAAACTATACAAATAAACGTAGTAAATCATAATTAAGAACACACAGAATGGTCATTGATAAACATAGACACAAAGACACATAAAAACGGTTACCGTTTTTTCCCATTACCAGTCTCCTAGCTTGACGTAATTAACCTATCATGTTTAACCCCTTGTCCCTAGGATACCAGATCCATAAGTTTTATCTTCATTAGCTACAGGTGCAATACCCTAAACTCGTCATATTTCCATTGAAAGGACAGTAGACGTCTATGTGCAGCTAACCTACCTTAGGCTGTATTAACACCACATGCATTAAGATTTATGGATTGCCAGCTCAAGACCGAGAAACTCCTTAGGCATCCATCGACAATGACTGGCAGTACCTAAAGATCGATCAAGACTATGTCCTAACTAGCACATCGAGCGGAGGAGGAGGAGCGAGGACCGGCGGTGGAACCGGTAGTTCAACGGGAAGTTCCAGGGCCGGAGGTGGAGGAACAAGTGGAGCTAGGGGAGGCGGTGTTACAGGACCTGGAGTTCGTAGCGGGACAGGCAGCGGTAGCACAAGCGGAGGAGGAGGAGGAGCAAATCCTGGCATAGTGGTTCTGCCGTTACCCACTTCTCGTCCGACAACTGGCCACAGCTCATCTTCAGCACCCACCATGTTCACTAGTTGGTGTTTATTAAGTAACGTGGCAGCATCTTCTTTTTTCCTATATTTAATTATTGGTGTTCTAGGTAAAGCAGTATAATTTTTATTTTATTTTTTTGAGGGTTAAAGCAATATAATTTAAGATGTGGTTCTCTGCTATATAGTTTTCGCTATCTTCACACTATTGTGTATTTATGTTCACCATATGATAGCACTTCCTCATTTCTTGTATATATATTTGCTTTTTGATGAATCGTTAGTTTGTAATTTGTAAAGCAAAAAATTTAAAATACAAAAAAGCAATTTGATTTTTGAAGTCTTGATATGTTATTTAAGAGTAATTAATGTGCAATGAATTGAGGGTTTTCCTAACAATTAATAAATGTTAGGGTCAAAAACAAAATTGAAGGAACGACCCTTATTTAATTGATAGAATATAATATATGTTACATTGTGTATGTGTCATACATATTATTGTAGTATCATGTGTGAAGGACACTTGCCCCTTCTTAATGTTAAGTGTATTAGATGATGCCACATAGTTGTTAGTTTGTTTCAAATAGATTTTCTCATTTTATATATATATATATATATATATATATATATATATATATATATATATTGATATACCCGATCTTGATTAGAACCCGAGTACCTGGATGGGGCATGAATCCAAGCCCAACAACAGATCGTGGGCCTCCGTCCGTCTGTCCACAGTCAATAAGCGGACTCAACTCCACACCGACACCTCGGACACTGTGCAAGTTACATATATTATCAGACTGGCTAAGTTTCGAGTTGATAACATCAAGACAAAAGAAGATATGAGTCCGACTACTATCAAGTCCGCTGTCCGCCGATCTTATCTTGCCAGCTGTCCAGTCAACTTATAAATAATTATCCTTAATTATATGATTTTAATGTCTTGTCGCGATTAGACTAAACCGACTTAGCTTTTGCCTATATATATGGGATCACAATGTAAAAGAAAAAGATCAAAGAACTAATATATACAAAGTTACTCTGTCAATTTGTCGACTCACTTGTGTTTTTATTCATAAGCATCATCCGACCACCTTGTTCTTGATAACCACCACCTTCTCACTTGAGAAATCATACGTAAACAACCTTATATCCTCATTATATCCCTGTTACCGCAAACCTGATATATCCGACTATATCAGTTGGCTCCGTTACCGGTAACAATCATAATCTTTCAGCATCTTCGAATCATTCGCCCCACCATAAATTCGGTTTCACGGCGTTGCCAACCAATTTTCTGATAAGCAAAAGCCTTAGTTTCTGGGTTATTCGGCCCTCAATCCATTGTTTTTGTCAGGAAGGCTATGGCTTCTTAAGGAGCAGATTCGGTTCTTGCAGATTTTGGATTACATCTAGTCTAATCAACCTCAAAGTCGAAGAACACCTTCACCGGTGAGTTTATAGCTGTACCTGAGCCCATCATATTTCCCAGGTTGGTATAAACTCTTGGTCAGTTCTACTCTTCAAGTACTAAGGAGGTCATTTGCTTGTTGAAACCGCCTGGAAACACACTTTTGGGTATTTTGGATTCTGAGTCTTGGGAGATATTTCTATAGTCAACAAAATATCTTTAAAATATCAAGTCAAACATGGCTGGTGCGAAAAACATGACAGCCGCTACACCGTCTAAAGTGGGCAATCAGGCCCTACACGTGGAGCGAACACGCCATTTGTCGAGAGAGCACCCATCATGGGGTAGCAAGTAGGAGGGTACTGTCCACCGGGGACAAGGCCGGACATGACATCACACCAGACATGCGGGCTTATATAAGGGAGAGAACCCGAGCCCGTGAGATACACGACGCGATGGTTAGACAAAACCGTGGAGAGGGTATCATAGGGGCTCCTCATCCGGATTAAAAGAGCGGCGAGCGGTCTCAGGGGGAGAGACATGCCAGCAATAAAGTCCTTATGCAATATCTCTCCGGGCACATATGGATTACGTAGAAGAGATGTGCACAGGTAACATGCTACACATTGCAGAGGCTATACCTCCTCAACCCGTAAGCAAGTTTATTCCCCCCATACCAGCACCTTCGGAGATACAACCCACTCTAAATCCACAAAAAAAATATTCAACCCCAACATGTAGAGAGGGAGGAAAGCAGTCATGCGACTTCTCAACCTAAGGACAAAAGAAGGTCAGCTTTAGCTCGTCTAGGAACCGTGGTCGACGACCGCGGTGCAGCCCCAGGACGACCAAAAAATCCCTGACAGGTCCGTACCCGCATTGAGAGGCTAGGAGAATCACAGGTTGAGGAAAATCATACCTGGCTCCCCATGATCCCTGAGGATAAAAACGAGCTTGGAATAAATAGAAAACAAATAGAGGAGTTACAAAAGGGTAGGACCGGAAAGGAAGTTAAGCCCGCGTGGGGTACCAGTGTCCTTCAACCTAACATCTTAAAGGCGGCTCCAAGAGGTGGTACTCACTATCCCAATTTCATCAATTAACATGGAGCAACAGTCCCTTTGGATTGACTTTCAAATTTCCAAAGCAGAATCAGTCTATGTACACCTAGCGATGAGGCGTGGTGTATAGCTTTTGTGGGATCAATGTAGGATAGAGCGGCGTCATAGATTCGCGGACTTCCTCTAGGTTCGATCCTGTCTTGGGACGATTTAATAAGCAAATTTATAGCCGAGTTCAAGAAAATGGTTGGACCCAAAAAGACCCACATCGACCTTCACGAGGTCCGACAGGGTGAAAACGAATCCACCCGTAGTTTTTACGAGCGATTTTACAAAGTGTATAAGCGAACCAGGTAGCGGACAACGTTGTGATGAGCAACTTTGAAACGGCGCTGAGTCCATGCTATTTGAAATTGTACTTCGCTCTGACACCGCCAACAAACCTCCAAGAAAATGCTGGGTTCGACTAGGAAATATATTGCAGCCGTAGGAAACGAAGGATCTTCATCGTCCTACAAGGGCAAACAGATGGCTGAGTGCAGCCCGCCCAAAGACAGCCACAGAAAACGTGATCGGGATATCAAAAAGCCTGAGAGATTTAGAGAAGAGACCTTCACTCCTCTCAAAATCTCATACACTTAGATGTTAAATAAACTAAGAGACGAGCTCCCTGAGCCGAACCCCATGAACCCAGACCCTCGTCGCGACACAACGAAGTATTGGGGATTTCACAGAGATAAGGGTCATAATACCAACTAATGTATGTAGTTCAAGAGAGAAATTGAAAAGTTGTTAGCACACAGCATGCATGATCAATACAAGAAGGACGTCGGGGGCTGAACCGAAAGGATCGACAAGCCCGTCAGTATGACAGACAAATTCGCCTGATCACGGAAAATCCTCCCAGCAATAATCAAATCAAAAGTCGCATCGGATCTATTAACAAGCATGTGGAGAAGCCAGCTTCCCTGCGCGGGAATGAGCAACCCCTTGCTTTTTCCCGGAGCGAGCTGGTGACTTCCATCAACGCATCGATACGGGAGCATGTCGAGACATTTTGTACTATAATTGTTTCAAAGAGCTCGGATTCAGCGACTCTAACCTGAGGCCGCACAATGACACCCTTGAGGGCTTCGCCAACCACAAGATACAGGTCAAGGGGGACCTCGATCTAGACGTGCAAATGGGAGATCATGCACCTTTCCGAACTGAAAAGGTAACATTTCTCGTGGTCGACCTTCAATCAAATTATAGCATGATAATTGGAACGCCAGCCTTGAAGCAGTTTCAGATGGTAACTTTTATCCCGCATCAACGGGCAAATTTTTACGTTGGGGATAGGATTGGGGTGTCTGTTAGCGAACCCGCAACCATCCTTACCTTTATTCATGAAATGAGAACTGAGAATAAGAAAGCTCGCTTCGAACAGCCTTAAGGTATGAAGGGCGTCAGCATGATCAGAGCAGTGAGAGAACCCCTCCCTGCCAAAGTGGATGTGAAACCTTACAAGTCAGGGATGAGACCTACTACACAGAAGAGGATGAGTTGATCGAGGTAGTCATTAACGACAAATATCCCGATCAGAAGATCATGATAGAGGCTCACCTAGGTCTCTCTGAGAAAGAAGCTCTGATTAATCAGCTCAAAGTAAACCTAGATGCATTTGCCTAGGTGGTTACAGTTATTGAGGGGAGTTGAGGCCAACGTCACCCTCCATCATCTCAACGTCGACTCTAACTCAAACCAATACAACAATGAACCCGACAATTCACCATGGAAAATAAGACCATAGTTAAAGTAGAGGTCGGAAAACGTCTTCAATCAGGAATAATCAGAGAGCTAGCATACCCTACTTGGCTGGCAAATATAGTGATGGTGAAAAACCATAATGGAAAGTGGAGAATGTGCGTTGACTTCACGGACATCAACAAAGCTTGCCCAAAGGATCCATATCACTTCCTCGAAATGATCGACTGGTTGATTCCATCGCTGGTTTTGAGGTTCTTTGCTTTCTTGATGCGTACTCGGGGTATCATCAAGTAAAGATGGCTGAATCCAACAAAGAACAAACGGTCTTCAGAGTTGTTGGGGGCCTATACCATTACGAATGATGCCCTTCGGGTTGAAAAATGCATGTTCGACTTATCAGAGGATGGTCAATAAAGTTTTCAGCTCGTAGAAAAGAACATGGAGGCCTACATAGATGACATGGATGTCAAGTCCACAGGTGACGGTCATGCCGTCGACCTTCAAGAGAATTTCAACAATGTTCGGCAACACTCAATGAAACTCAATCCTGCCAAATGTACGTTTGGTGTCCAGGCAGGCAAGTTTCTGGGGTTCATGGTTAGTCGTCGAGGGATCGAAGATAATCTGGAAAGATTCAAGCGTTGCTCGATATGAAGGAGCCTACCATGATCAAGAAGGTATAGAGGCTCAACGGCAGAATCATCGCTTTGGGCCGATTTATCTCAAAATCAGCAGAAAAATGTCTCTCATTCTTCAAAATACTCAAAAGTGACAAATCTTTCTCATGGAGTAAGGAATGTTCTCAAGATTTTAAGGATTTGAAGGAAAATCTAGGGAAACCACCTCTTTTGGTTAGCCCTGTAGAATGAGATGTTTTGTTTTTGTACTTGGCGGCCTCAGACTGGGTTGTTGTCTCCGTACTTGTCGAGGAGGCCAGATCCCTCAAAAATCCCGTTTATTATGTAAGTAAGGTTCTCAGTCCGGTGGAGAGTCGTTATTTTAATGTTGAAAAGTTAGCCTACTCGCTTGTTGTCGCTGCCCGTAAACTCATGAGTTATTTTACTTCACACACTATCATTGTCTTAACGGACAGCCTAATACGTCAAATTCTACACAGACCGGACCTTTCAGGTTGTTTGCTTCGATGGGCTATCGAGATTACCGAGTTCGATATTCGATATCAACCAAGGAAGGCTATCAAAGCTCAAGCATTACCAGATTTCATTGTTGAGACGAGTTCAGCTCGACTCAACCGAGTTCGTATGTACCACTTGAGTCTGCTACGGCCTCGAACAAGCCCGATCAATGCTGGCAGTTATATGTTGAAGGAGCATCGAGTCGAAATGGATGTGGGGCCGGTGTTATTCTGATGGAGCCGGGGACAACAGAAGAAATCGAAAAAGCTCTAAGGTTTGAGTTCCCGGCCATAAACAATCAAGCCGAGTATGAGGCAGTTATAGCCGGAATTAAACTTGCAAAGGAAATAAAAATGGAAAATGTTGAAGTCTATTATGATTCTCAGCTCATCGTAAACCAAATCTCAGGGGACTATGGGACACATTGTGGCATCCTAGAAAAATACGGTGATATTTTCAGACGATTGAGATCTGACTTCAACTATTGCGAATTCATCAGAGTTGGAAGAGAGGATAATGAGCGAGCAGACTATCTCTCCAAGTTGTATGTTGTAGAAGAGATTGCGGATCCTTCAATAATGGTGGAATATCTTGTTGTACCGACAATTCAAATAACTGAAATCATGGAAATCGATGAACCAACGCCGATTCCATGTTGGATTGATGAAATTCAAGCTTATATAGAAACATGCACCTTGCTTGTGGACACAATTATATCCCGTGCCCTCAGAAAAAGAGCATCCAGGTACATCATAAATGACAAAACGCTTTATAGGAGATCCGCCACTAAGCCTTTATTGAGGTGTGTCCGAAAAGAAGAAAGCAAAAAAATACTCATAGGGCTTCACCAATGAGTGTGTGGGGGCCATCCCGCTAGCCGCTCCTTGGCCCAGGAGGTTATAACATCGGGTTATTACTGACCGAAATCCTTAAGGACTCGGAAAAATTAGTCAGAGAATGTCCGGATTGCCAGAAACATGCGGACATCCCAAGACTACCATCGATTGAGCAAAGCGTTGTGGTCTCGCCCTGGCCCTTCGACATGTGGGGACTCGACCTCATCGGACATTTCCCTTTAGGAAGGGGTGGATGCAAAGTTATCATAGTGCTGTGGATTATTTCACGAAGTGGACCAAGGCCAAACATTTTGTTAACATAGGTGTGAAAGATGTGGTTTATTTTCTAAATGATCATATATGGTCTCGCTTCGGCATCCCACGGCGTGGGCAGTGGTGACAAACCATGGACCACAGTTCAGAGATAAATTCTCTGATTTCTGCTGGGAATACGGCGTCAAACACTGGCAATCATCCATAGCTTATCCCCAGGGTAATGGACAAGCCGAGGCCGGAAATAAACAAATAATCAAGATGCTTAAAATTCAGAGTTTTAAGCGTGCGGGCGTATCTAGAATAACTGTCCAAATAAATGTCCTATTATGTGTTTGAAATTTTTCCAGAGTATGGCCCCCATTTTTAATAAAGTCCAAGATGGATCCGAGGCCTTTGTTGAAAATTACGTTGAAAAATCACTCCGATACGTACAGCGGAAACGCTTCAAGGATATGATAACATGTATTTAAAAGATAAATGTAAAATCGGGCTTTATTAAGTTCGCCTCACCCCGTTAGTTGGGTGAAAGTTATAAGTATGAAAGTTTAACCACTCATGTCGTAAACGAGAGGATAGACATAACCCTAGCCGATTCTTACATGTAGAACCTTTTGAGGTTGTCTGCATGCCATGGTCTGTTAAGATCGAAGCCTTGTTGATTCTTGAGAATACAAGTCCCTTTTTTGATCTCTCTGGCGACTTGATACGGACCCTCCTAGTTCGCAGTAAGCTTGCACCTATCGGGTTGAAGACCAGCAGCCTTCCTGTCTCGTAGAACGAAATCGCCGATCTTGAAGGAGTGGTCACGGAATCATTTATCGTGATGTCGTTTAGCGGTTTGCTTGTAGTTCATGAGCCAATGGTACATCGCTAAAAAAATTTCCTCCGCTAGGTCTCGGTCGGTCTGTCTATTGAGTAGATTGTCCGTTGCATCGTATACAATGACCCTGATACTTGGGAGCGCCATTTCAATAGGATTCATGGCCTCCAATCTGTAAGTTAGAGGAAACGGTGTTTCTCCGGTGGGTGTTTTGATTATGGTTCGGAGTGCCCATAATATGGTGGGCAACTCATCAACCCAACCGCCTGGCTTTGCTTTCTCACTTACACTCTATTTTATCTGAAACAAGGGGGCCGGATACTACTATGCCGGACTCAAAACATATCAGACTCGATATACACAGTAAATTCGAGCAAAATACAACATACATTCGAACACAAAAGGAACTTCATATATTCAGAAAATGAAGAAAATATCATTACAAGTTGAGCAATGCAGGATGAAGAAAAGCTTATACAAAACAGAATCATACATAGCGAAATCAAAATAATGTTATACAACTTTAGGAATCGTCAGGTCGCATGTCGACATTGCCGACGTTCTCAGCACTTAGAGAAGAATGTAGCATCTTATCAGCATTAGCGTCAGCCTTATCTTCCCCTTTATCAGCCTATTCTTGATTCTAAGCTTTCTCCCAGGTGGCCTGATTCACTAACTCCTAGAGATTTACGGCTTCGACCTGAGGTGGCTCCCAACCATCCGTATAAGTGTTCAACTCGACCTCAGTGAATGGAATAGAAGGGTGGAAAACACTCAGATGCTCGGAGAAGGGCGGGGTAACAATCCAATCCCGTATTGTTTCAAAGCTGGGAACATCGCCACCTTGAGCCCACAGACACCTTGAGAAATGATAGATGCCTTGGTCATACCCCATCAAGATGTTCTCGTCGGCTGTCTTCTGAGCACACCTAGAGGATCTAAACGCTTCCACGGCCACCTTTCTCGCAGCCTCTAATCGAGTTTCGATCTCAGCACTCAAGTCAAACATTTGCTGCTTCAGAGTAGCAGACACCTCTTGTTCAGCTTTCCAAAAGTTTCTAGCCTCGTCGACCCGCTGTTGCATCTCTCTCAGAGACTGATCAGCCGGTTTATCTTTCTCTACGAGTTCACGGTTAAAGGTTTCCAGACGCTCGGAGTTCTCTTGAGCCTTTAGTTGCATCTGCTTTGCCTCTACGAGCTGCTTCTTCAATTCAACATTCTCAGCTTCAGCAGCACTAAGCCGCACAAGCAGATCGGCCCCGACCACTTTGGCAGCATTTAACTCCTTGGTGACATCCGAGCTCGATGATATAATGTCTTTATGATCATTTATAATCTGTTTGAGGCCGGTCCCGACCTGAAAAAGAAGAGGTTTAAACAAACTGGTTGGAAAATAAAAAGATAAAAGAAAAACAAAGAGCAAGCAGAAGTTTACCATACTCACCGTTGCCCCGTACAAGCCCCACAAGTCCTAGATGTTCTTTAGAAAGGCATGACGGGGATCGGTCTGATTTGATAGCACTATCTGATCCGCTATGCCGCGACCGACCTCCAACTGAATAGGATAGGAAAGACTCCATCTCAGATGCCTCAACGGGGCCACATCGGCTATCACCCTAGATATCGTGATCTCCCTGGGCATGTCAATGGTCAGCTAGTGCATGTATTCCCTATCCAGCCAGACAGTAGGACGACCCCGAGGTCTAACGGGTACAACAGCAAAGGGCACTATCGTGTTAGTGTCTGCCGATGAGGATTTGTCGGCCATAGATTTGCCTTGGTCAGCAGCATATTTGGATATATCCTGAGAAGAGGCGTCTACCTTCGGCTGGGTATCACCCATCTTGTATTTTTTAGGTTGCCGAGCCTCCTGCTCGCCATCCCCACCCTAACGGGATCAGTATCATCAGCCATTCTTTTCTTCTCGACAACCGGAGCCTTGGTGAGTACAGTCTGTTTCAGAGTTTTGCCCGCCCCAACTTTCCCCATTGTTTGTTTAGCTGGGGACGAGGCCGCTTTCCCGGCTGTGGATTTTGAGGCTCCACGTACTAAAGCTATGCCCAACGAGTCATTGCGGACATCGACCATTGGTAGGCCGGTCTTAACCCCATTCAGCGCACTGCCTCTTTGCACCTCACCAAAGGTCTTCCGGGAAACGAGTAAATTATGTTGCTTCAAAGCGTCCATGGTACCTGCAAAGGGACAATGTTAATCAATCAATGTATAGTCAAGAGAAAGAAAATGAAAGCAGGTAAATTGAAACAAATGATAAACAAGTGAAATCTTACTTGGAGCCCGATTTGAAGGATTTCCTTAACAAGTAAGACACATAGAGGGCATGCATCTACAAAAATGACATTCCCCTTACCAATAAGGGTCACAAGGCGATGGTTCAACCACTACCACCGAATCCCTAATACCCGCTCCGGAGAGTCCGGCCATCCTAACAAAAGGTTGGTCGGCATCTAAAAGGAGTCTCCAGTTAAAAACCTGATCTTGACCCTGCCATCATCGAATATACCCGAGCAATTCTTTGAGCTCAGCTATGAACTCATCATCAGCATCCTGAGTTTTCATATCCGTCAAATGATCGGTTTTACCGAAGTTCACAGGAAATTTCTTAAATGGCCAACCAATTTAAGATTCTACCCTCATGCACCTCCTATTCCAGTCGGACACCTCATCGGGAAGATCAAATAGAAGTCGGGGCCTACCGCTGCTCGATCTGCTGTAGGGTTGAATCTGACCATCGTCGCCCTTCTTGTTGAAACCGGAGAAGTGAAATAAGACCGGCAGTGATGGTTCTCGCCCACGTAACTGGATTATCACTATAAAGGCCATCACTACTCGGACAGTCCCAAGTGTAAGATCGCAGGGCATGACCCGAAGCTTCTCCATAAATCTGATGAAGAATGGGTCGAAGGGTGGCCGAAGATGATCATAGTGCACCCACACATAATCCACGTGATCTCGACCGCAAACGTGGGTTACATTTGTCATACACATGCTGGCAAACCGGTAGTCAACCGGAATATCATAAGCCTCCATTGACGATGTATAGTCAGCCTCCATTGACGATGTATACTCTCCACATCAACTGGCAACTTCATTACTGAAATGTTTATGGTCGGCCAACTCGCTTTAGCCACAGCGGACCTCTCTTTACGTGGTCTCGTCTTTTTTTCAGATGTCGCCACGGTTTTCTTTGACGCCACAATTTTCTTGGGCATCGTAGTCTTATTTGGTGCCACAGTTCTCTCTGCTTCCAAGACTTCCTTGAACCCCGCCGCTTGAGCAACTGCCCCGGGCCTACCCCTTGAATTTTGTTGATGAGGCTCCTCAAATTTACCTAGTCTAGAACGTCGACCTCACCCCCGGCAGCGCCTTCACCGATAATCTCATCACCTTCATCGCCACTCTCCTCATCGTCAGAGTTAGGCTCATCGTCGACACCGACTACCTCTTCTTCAAATACCTCTTCTTCAACTACCTCTTCTTGGTCACTCATGTCGACCTCCTCCGAGCCATAACCGGAAACTGCTCGGGCTTCCTCATCCGATTGAGTGTGTGATTCCGAAGACATTCTGGAAAAAGACAGGATGCGGTGGAACAGTTAGTCACCTAGACATGGAAGTCGGGCCGAGGTGAACATAGTCACACCCCGACACCTCGCCCCTCCGTTTCCCTACACAACAGATAAACCCTAATGATTGATGAACCTTAAGGTCATCCGGGACTCTATCTAGGGGATGGGATGAATATTTGGGGAAGAACACATGTATATTGAAGCAAAAGGGCCCTAAACTCTTATATCATTCCAACAAATAGAAATCGACCTTTTGAAATCAAAGGGTGAATGGAATCATACCTGAAAGATAATGAAGAGTTTGAAGAGTTTGGATAACGGTTGAAAACTACAGACTTTCACCGGAAATCGCTTGCTCTTGCCGGAATTCTCTCGCCTCACTTGCCGGAAAGTATTGCAGAAAGGGGAAAAGGGTAAAAGAGGGGGAGAAAACCCCTATTTATAGACAGGAAAATGGAGGGAAGTGACGATTCGGATTTGAAATTCAAAAATAATTATTGCTAGGAATGGTTTTCGATGTCTCGCAGCCAATCAGAAGACGGGGCGTTTCATGTCAAACGTCATGTCATTATTGCAGCCGACATGACATTTAGTGAACCGATGCGACCTCTATCCAACGGCTTATGGCCTCATCTCAAAGAGGCTCACGGCCTTGATTCAAGATGGCTCACGACATTGGCTTACGGTCATCCAAACCCGTTCGCACCATAAAGCGGTGTCAAAGCCTGTTTGCTACAATGCACAACATACATCAGTAATTTGTAATGCGATATCAACAATGATTCAAGCCCGATAGCCATTATCGGCATGTAAGCCCATTCGATCCATAGCACGGAATCTAAGCCTGTCCGCTACAATGCACACATAACGTCAGTAATTCGCAACGCGATATCAACACTAATTTAAGCCCTATAGCCATTATCGGTATCTCTCTGTCACAAACGACCACAATATGGTATGGTTCTCTACTGCTTTTTTGAACTCTACTCTCCACCTCGACGGACACGTACGGCACAGAGTAAGGTGTCATTAATATACCCGATCCTGATTAGAACCCGAGTATTTGGATGGGGCCTGAATCCAAGCCCAACAACAGATCGTGGGCCTCTGTCCCGCCTGTCCGCAGTCAATATGCCGGACTCAACTCCAAACCGACACCTCGGACACTGTGGAAGTTACCCATATTATCAGGCTGGCTAAGCGTTGAGTTGATGACATCAAGACAAAGGAAGATATAAGTCCGACTACTATCAAGTCCGTTGTCCGCCGATCTTATCCTGACAGCTGTCCGGTCAACATATGCATAATTATCCTTAATTATATGCTTTTAATGTCTTGTCATGATTAGACTAAACCGACTTAATCTTTGCCTATATATATGGGATCACAATGTATTAGATAAAGATCCAAGAACTAATTTATACAGAGCTACTCTGTCAATTTGTCGACTCACTTGTGTTCTTATTCGTAAGCATCAGTCCGACCACCTTGTTCTTGATAACCACCACCTTCTCACTTGAGAAATCATACGTAAACAGCCTTATATCCTCATTATATCATTGTTGCCGCAAACTTGATATATCTGACTATATCATATATATACTCTATCCGCTACGTCGTTAGTGTCACACAATGATTGAATGAATGACAAAAAAATATCTTCCCAAAATGCTCCTTGGATTTTCTTTTCAGTTTGTATCTTTTCTTGGTATCAGAGCCACCAAAAAATGCCAGGGCCACCGCAGCATCGTCGTCATCTTCATCCACGAGTTCTAGCTATGCTCATAGACAAGTAGGAGCTGCACCAACTCTCACCACAGTAGCTTCTTCATTAGAGCCTCCACCACCTCTCTATCATCTGGCTGCGATCCATTCACTTCCAAGGTAAATCCACGTGCTTCTCCGTTGTATCCACAATAGTTTCGGATGTTTCGGTTATTGATCACGTGTAAGTCACCTACACTAGCAAGAAGACTAGGTCCATTGCAGTATAGCAAATGAGTAGGGGTCGATCCCACAGAGACAAGGCAAGTTATACAAATAAACGTACTAATCATAATTAAGAACACACAGAATGGTCATTGACAAACATAGACATTAAGAAAAATAAAAACGGTTACCCCTTTTCCCCATTACCAGTCTCCTAGCTTGACGTAATTAACATATCATGTTTAACCCCTTGTAATTCCCTAGGATACCAGATCCATAAGTTTTATTTTCATTAGCTACAGGTGCAACCCCCTAAACTCGTCATATTTCCATTGAAAGGACATTAGACGTCTGTGTGCAGCTAACCTACCTTAGGATGTATTAACCCCACATTCATTAGGATTTATGGATTGCCAGCTCAAGACCGAGAAACTCCTTAGGCATCCATCGACAATGACTGGCAGTAGACTATGTCCTAACTAGCACTTCAACAGAGTTTTGATGCTAGTTTACGAATACGATTACTAGAGTGGCTAGATCTAAGTAAACATAGGTTAAACATGTCGATCAGACGTAACTGGGGCCGAACCTCTGGAATTAGGGTTCTAAGGCTGCACCGCCGAGGTGGTAAAGACCTTCGCCTAAGCGGGTTTCATTAAAATGCAGATTAATTACAGACACGTTGAAACATGCTAAACAACCATATTAAAGACATGAAAGAACATTCAAAGCTTCATACCTTCAACAATGAAGGCCTAGTTTGATCAACTCAAGCTAGTTGATGGCTTGGGTGAGAAGGGTCGAATCAACAACTTCAAAAGAAAATAAAATGAACTTTATTTCACAAGAAGAATAATATTGTATTATTGCAACTTATAGTTCTTGTTAAGCATACATAATAATGGACTGCTACAGACCTTTTATAGAGGGTTGTAGCCGACTTAAACTAAAATAAACCCTAGCTGACTTCAATCTGTTCCCGAAAGGCGGTGTAGTGAATCACAAGTCCCGCTGCGGCCCGATGGGCTTCTGCCACGGCTGGGCAAATTTCCCTGGTTTTCCACAGATTCTTCATGGACACCTTCTGTCAAGCCCAATACTTTATGTTAAGCTCAGATCCGCTTTAATATTGCTCTCGAAAAAGGGCACTGTTCACAGATTTATCTAATGAAAAAATAAACAAGTAATAATATTTATAAATCCGGCTTACCTCAAGTGCAAGGATCGTAGTAAAGAGGTTGATACCGGGTCGATATTACGGGGAACTAACGATTGGTAATCCTAGTTTTTGTTTAACTAACTATGTCACGAAACTAACCTAAACAGCAAATAAAACTAAACGAGACTGAAAGTAAAGATAACACGAATGTAAAACTGGATAGAAGAATGAATCTAAAGCCAGGGAAGATATGGGTTGCGAACAATTTAAACTACAACTAAACCTAAGATGCAATAAGAAGATTTGATTAAACTAAATAATTCAAGTTTTAAGGGATTAAATTCAAATTATAACGAACAAACGAGCGATTGATCCACCTATCCTAACAAGTATCAATCCCTATCTCGATTATGTTGCGTTTTCTAACCAAGTTGTGATTTCACCTTGTCTAAAACATGAACCCTAATTTCTTAGATAGTTCACCTATTAATCTATATCTTTCGATTTAAACATTAATGACTTTACTAATTAAAGGTGTAAACTGTAACGTTTGTAACCTAGAGATCTAACCTATTAACTCTCGTTATATAGATTAAACATCTATCCCTTATCATGATGATCTACTGTTTATATGACTTTCATCAACATAAAACAATCAAACATGCACATCTTTCGATATAATTTCAACGAACAATATAAAACATGATAAAGGAAACAACTTTAGATAAAAACTCACAATATAATCGAAGAAACGGAATCAAAACGTGCTGGATAGGCTTCACAATGCTCGTTTGATGAAGGCTTAGCCTCTAAACATCCTCTTGCAAGTTGAAATTGTAGAAGAAAAGAACAAAAAAACTACTATTTTAATCTAGAATTTGAATCATAAAAACTAGAATAATAAGTGTAAAAACGCAGCCTAAAGCCGCCCCTAGGTTTAGGGTTTTGAGTAATGAGTATATGGTATCATTCATGTGGAAAAACAGCAAGTATTTATAGGAAACAAAGTCGGTTGGGCAAAGTTGGCGTATGGACGCCCGTCTGGAAAGGGTGAACGCCCGTCTGGTCTTCATAAAAATCTTCGAGTCGGGCCGAGCTGGATCAGACGCCCGTCCTTCTTTAAATTGGACGCTCGTTCACTGAATATCTGAACATCCTGAACCAAATTTCTCCTCCTGGACGCTCGTTCACTTGATCAAACGCCCGTCCAACTGGACGGAACTCAGACGTGCGTTTGGCTTGATCAAAATTTGATTTTCTCATCTCTATCTCTTTTCTTCTATCCAATTTCTTCCTTATCTCTTTTTCATCAATTAAATCCGACATTTATCTTCATTTAATCATCTTTTGAGCATCAAACACTTACCTATAACACATCAAAACATCGCAAAACGTAATATCATCCAAATAATCATAAAATCAAAATTAAAACACCAAAATTAACCTATTTGGCGAATAACTCATTAAAAACCTCATTTACTCAATAATTCCATTAAACACTCATTTCTGATGCAAATTATACAAATATGCGTGAAATTATCATAATATATATCAATATAAATCGTATAAATTCACCCTTAACAACTCCCCCACACTTAGCCTTTGCTCGTCCCGAGCAAAACAAAACGAAAATCAAGGCTCGGAAAAAGATAGACATCTCAGACAATATAACATAGATCCAATAAATCAGAAGTTCACCGTTGTGTGTGCATAGCCATAACAAACTTCCACTAAATCCAAACTTGAGTAACTCAAAGCAAAACTAGCTAATACCCCCTTCAAACTAGCGATAAATGACACTCATAAGATGTACCCTACAAACGTAAAATATCCCGAAAAGGATGATCGAATATATCTAGGGCCTTTCTGAAATACTCAGAGGATAATCCCTACAGCATATCTATCAGTTTATGCTGGGGATAAGATAGACAATAACTAAGTCTTTCATTCATTTCATACCACTTCCTTTTGCAAGTTGATTTAATTATTTCACTTTTAAACGCACATCAGAATGAGCTCTTGCCCTGTCATAGAAGAATAGGATATTCGAGATATACCCTACCTTACTCAAATCATAAGGCAGCTTTTCCTGACTGTCGTGAGCTTTTAGTCATCATAGTGGTATATGACATACGTGGTATACCCTATCGCACTCAAATCATTGACTAGCTTTCGACACACCCCATTAATACATTATAGACTCTACTTTTTCATTTGACAATAAGTTACATGTTACTTATCACATTCAAACCTCAGATATTCATAGTATAACATACTTCGGATCTAAATACAAACTATCATAAACCTCAAGATATATACGTAGCACTAAGCACATGACTTATAAGAAAATCATAAATCACTAGTCAAAAGGGGTATAACTTTATAAATTAGCTCATCGTTCACTATGGCTCGTGAAAAATAGATCTCAGGCGAAACAACTAACTTATCAAACATATGATATATAGCTTGGATGACTATAAAAATAACGAACACTGAACTGAATTGCCTACTCGGGACAAAACAAAAACAAAAATGTCGAAAATTTTGAAAATTCTAGCTCATTTTGCATAGACTCGTAATAAATTAAGCAAATGTATAGATACATATCAAATCATTCCCCTCCCCCACACTTAAAGATCAACATATCCTCATGTTGTGCAGAATGAAAGAAAAGAGAAAGGACTTAGCTGATTTCAATGGATACTCAAATCGTTGGTCAGGCCGGAGCCTATGTAGTGACAATTAGAACTCGTAACCATACGATGTAAAAGCGAGCTCGACAATACCGCTAAAATATACCTGCACTACTCGACAAACACGGAGAAATCTCGGGGAAAACGGAGAATTATACCAAAATGAAAGGTCATAGAAAAATTGAGTAATATCAAAAGATGAAACATTCAATACATCCAAAATAGAAAGCAGAGTAAAATCAAATGAAAGTACGGATGCCTTATGGCTTACTTGATTCATTGGGGAAAAAAATAAACAGTAGCTATACGAAAAGTACAACGAACCACGTAATGGAAAGTAGCAAGATTATACAATCATCGTATCTAGGACAAAACAAAAGCTAGAATCAGAAAAATAAGATCAGGTCTGGCCCGGCGCTGCAGAATCATCAGCCGGAGGTGCTCCACCCGAAGGAGAGTCAGGCTGCTCCTCATCCGAAGACAACTCAGACTCGTTCAGCACATCCGCAACGGCGAGCTCAATCTCATCCGAATAGACATAATCAATGATGCTTGGATTGAAGACCCTGTCGTCCTCGGCTTCCGGCCCTCACTGATGCTCCGTAAAATAGACAAGATATTATTCTGTGAAGTCCGAATATCCTCCATCCAATTCCGCACACTGTTGGCCATACTCAACCTCATCCGGACTGAGGGAGATTAAGTAGGAAGGGAGGATGCTTGAGGCGGTGCTGAAGATGAACCAGGCTCATGTGGTGCCTCCGCCTCAGAACGTCCCGAAGACTTAACCTTTTCTCTCTGTATAGGTCTCGGGTTCTTCGGTTTGTGATCCGATCCATACTCAGGCACACTGATGCACGGTCCAAGTAATAAAATACTCGATGCCTAAACAACCAACTAGCAAGAGAACTAGGTTCAATCGTAGTATAGCTAGATAGAGTCGAGGTCGATCCCACAGAGACTCGGCTTAAACAAGTACAACGTTATTAAACTAAAAATAGATTAAAGGGCGGTCTACGACCAACAATAACGTAGAAATAAAGATTGACACGATAGAAAACACAAAGACTAACAATACGACACAAGACACTAAACACTTGTTTTTAAGGTTTTATAAGACTCTAACAAACGGTATTGATTACGCTAGTAGTAATTACTCCCCCATATATGTATATCTAAGCCGAGACAGAAAAGACATTAAGGTTGATTATATTTTGGCTACGGGAGTCATCCCCTAAACTAGATCTAATTCGTGAACAGATGGAAGATCCTTATGCTTAATTACGAATCCTTCCTTGGACAGGATAGAACATCATATAACAAGCATGCTATACGAAACTAGGGATGCCGATCTAAAATCGTCACCTCGTCTAGGCAACCACCGTGGACGGGTTGGCACACCTCCTAAACGATCGGCTAACTTATGTCCTATTTAACATGGCAATTTTCACAATATATCATATTAATTTACGAGAACGATGTAACAAATTGGCCAGATCTATTACATGTGTATATGAAAAATAGAAAGCACGACGTAGCCGAAGTCGTTCACAGAAAATTACTAGAATCTTGATGGCTAGATCTAACCATATAGACCGTGGTAGATCTAGACCGGTGACTCTAGAATTTGCTCGTAAAACGCCTTCGTACGGCTTAGATCTACATGAATATGGGTTTGATAATTAACTACATCATGAAATCAATACACAAACGACTACTCCATAACGAAATAAAATAGATCTACGAATAAAAACGACATATTTGGATAGACATTACCCTCGTAGACGGAGGGTCCTCCGATCCTTCAATGCAATCTCTAATCGACGAATCCATCGCCTCCGTGATGAAGAAACATAATATAAAATAAGAAGAACTATAAACTAAAAGTATTGTAATATTGTGTCTTATGGTTTGTTGGGTGCGTTTTTACAAATTTCGTAGTTGCTGCTTATATAGAGGTTTTTGCCGACCTAGGAAAGATCTAGAAGATATACACGCGATTTATGCCGGATAAACTTCAAGTGACCGAGCCGACTCTCTCGGTCGACCGAATGGATAGGCTCGGTCGACCGAGCCCTTTTTTACACGTGTTAAACGCGTCTCTTTGTCTGACTTGTTCCCCACTACATTCTTTTGAACTGATCTGATTTATCCTTTGATTAATGCTCCAATTTTCCTCTTCATTATCTTGAGATTTCTCGATTGCACGATATTTATCTTCCCGATTTATCACGATCTACAAAATCAGCAATTATCGCACAATAAATCGGTCTTTAATAATAAAAATAGCTAGATACCAAATATCATATTAATAATCACTTAACATTAAATAATAAATATAAACGAGTGATTTAATATGAAATATACATTATTAATCTCGATTTAAGGTCAACGTTGATGACTTTTACGGGTATAATTTGACCGTCATCAACTACCCCCCACTTAAACTTTGATCGTCCTGAACAAAGCATCAATAAGTCATTCCCCAAGACAACATTTTCTATGGTCAAATCATACTTACACAAGAAACTCAAGTCAACTCATACTAGTCATGCTCATAAGATATCCATTATTCACTACTTACTATGAATCGAAGTGATGTGTGCATGTGCACTGGTTTTATATAAATGTGGCAAGATTAGAGTTTATGCTAACTTCGCAATCTCAACCTACCAACCTCAGCATTCATACTTCTTATGCCTCGCAATGGTTAGAGCACTAGAGCAATAAGCAAGAGGGTATCAATAGGGATTTTGGACTTGGAGACCGAGTACTACTCAAAGCCTCTTAAAAAGTTGAATATTTTTGTTTTTCATATCTTCATATTTTTCAAATACTATCAATCTCAAGGAAGAAAACTTTTTAAAGTATCCCCCTATCTTAGATCATGTATAGCATTGAATATTACCACAAGCGCGGGGCTACGTTGGTAATGTCACCACAAGCCCAGTGTCTAACATTTTGCTAAAACACATGTACGTCTCAAGCTTATTACTCTGCTTTAATGGCTAAAAGATAAGAATGCATCAGCAGATAGATAATGATACTAAGGTCACATAACCAATCATCTATGCAATGTACACATAATTTCGTCAGTTATTATGATTTGCGCGGTATACTCGATTCACAGATTGAGTAATTGAATGATAAATAACTACTTGCAAAAACGGGCATGAATATCCTTAAATTTACTTAACATAAGTATAAAACGATCACGTACTCATGAAACTTGGTTCCTTTCCTATCAATTCTTAGCTAGGAACTCACAATTCTAAGGGTACGAGATACATAATATGGTATTTATTCAATTTTTCAAATTTTCAAATTTTCAATTTTTCAATTTTTCTACCGTTTCATTCAAATTTCAATTATAACATAACATAGCTAAGTCTCCTACCCCCCACTTAAACATGGCATTGTCCTCAATGACAAAAATAAATCAGAATTTAAGAAAAAGACTTAGCTCTGGAAACGGCTCCCAAGTAAAGGAACAATATCGGAGTAAACATCAGCATGTCATGGAGAGACAGACACATCCTGTATAAGCAAACAAGCTCCACGAAATCGTCAAATACCATGTTCATGGAAGTTATAAAATAATGTGGCAGTAATTAGATATAAATACCTAAAAACAGTTTAAGCCACTTTACTTTATACTGCCATGGACAATACCAAAAGGGATTTAAACCTAAATAAAAACTCACATGACGGCTATCAAGGAAAAAACCTCGTTTATTCCGAACTTAGACTCGGAACATGGCGAGATGAAAAAAACCGTAACAGTCTCATGCTACTTTATTCAAAGCAAAAACAAAAACAAATCTAAAATATAGTTGTAAGAAATAGTTCTGTGGTTATAGTCGTTAGCTCGACTGTACTCACATGATGGTCTAGTTGTAACTAGGATTGCCTAGAGTAAATACTTCTTCCTCCCTCTCAAATTGATTCCCGAGGTAATGCTTTAATCGGTGGCCATTCACCACAAAAGTCTTTCGATCATCCAAGTGACTTACCTCTACAGCTCCGGAAGGAAATACTTTACTCACTTTATAAGGACCAAACCATCTTGATTTTAGCTTTCCCGGGAAAAGTTTCAAGCGCGAATTGTAAACAAGAACCATATCACCGATCTTAAAGGTGCGGTCAATGATCTTTTTATCATGAAATGTCTTAGTGCGCTCTTTATAGATCCGAGCATTCTCGTAAGCTTCAATGCGAAACTCTTCTAAGCGAGTCAATTCCAACAATCTCTTTTCTCCGGCTAAACTTTCATCTAAATTCAACATACGAGTAGCCCATAAGGCACGGTGCTCAAGTTCAACCGGTAGATGACACGCTTTCCCAAAAACAATCTGGTATGGGGACATACCTATGGAAGTCTTATACGCAGTCAAATAAGCCCATAAAGCATCATCTAACTTCAATGACCAATCTTTCCTTGTTGGGTTCACAGTTTTTTCCAGGATGCGCTTAATCTCTCTGTTCGTGACCTCAACTTGACCACTTGTTTGAGGATGATAAGCGGTAGCTAACTTATGTCTCACCCCGTACTTGGCCATTAACATCTCAAAAGGCTTATTACAGAAATGGCTCCCATTATCACTAATGATGACAAGAGGGATTCCAAACCGCGTGAAGATATTTTTCTTTAAAAACCGCAGTACAACCTTTGCATCATTGGTAGGTGAAGCAATAGCCTCAACCCATTTCGACACATAGTCTCCACCAAAATATAGCGGTTTGAAACAGACGAAGTGAAAGGTCCCACAAAATCGATTCCCCATACATCAAAGAGTTCTGGTTCTAGGATACTCCTCAGTGGCATTTCATGTCTCCTCGAGATATTGCCCGTCATTTGGCATGAATGACAGGATCTAGCATATTCGTGCGCAGTTTTGTAAAAATTTGGCCAGTAGAAACCACATTGGAGAATTTTAGCAGCAGTCTTGTCCCCTGCATAGTGTCCTCCCGCTTCATAGGTATGGCAATGTTTAAGTATATCGGGGAATTCACTATCAGGAACACATCTTCTAAAGATGTTGTCTGAGCAATGCTTAAAAAGATAGGGTTCATCCCAATAATAGTGTTTAAGGTCCGCAAAGAACTTCTTCTTTTGCTGCTGGTTCAAATCTGGTGGCAAATATCTCCCGGATAAATAATTCACATAATCTTTAAACCATGGTTGTTGCTTCTCAGCCTTAACAACCTCACCTTGCAAAGATACTGCGGCGCAATCACGATTCCCTAAAATGGTAGAGATGGAGGATAATTGCTCGTCGGGGGGCTTTTCTAAGCAGGGTGTGAATGCCTCCTCAGGCTCTTTCTCCTTATCCCTAACATCCTCTACATTTTCCTTGTTCTTTGGGATTGGTGGAGTAAGCTCCTTTTCAATTCTAGTCATTATTGCGTTCACATCCCTAGGGTTCCTATCAGTGTTGCTTGGAAATCCCCCAGGAGGTCTAGTTGACAGTTGTTCAGCTAATTGTCCTATTTGATGAGAGAGATTATGGACTAAGGCTTCTTGGTTGGTGACTTTGGCATCATTCTCTTGACAGTATTGGTGAAAGTTTGTAGCCAAGTCAGTAATGGATTCTGCTAATTGATTCACAGTGTCAGACATTGTACGTGTTACTCATCTTTTCAAGCGCAACTTCCTAACCGTAAGTTTGAGCTTGCTGAGGTACATAAGTTTTGTGTGGTTTTACCCCTTCATTTGGATCACTCCATTGGAATTCAGGTTGGTCATGATTTGGTTTGTAACCTTCATAGTGATTACCCTGTCTCCCAATGTAATTGGCTTCTTTAGTACCCGCATTCTCTAATGGCCTAGTCGTTTCCGTCCCTTTTCCAGTCTCTACTCGTACAATCCTCTCATGCATACCATCCACCTTATCATTTATGAGCAATAGAGTATTTAGGATCTTATGCGATACATCCTCCTCAAGATTATCGGCCATCTTTACAGTTGCTATTTCACCACATCCCCATTGGCTATTCATTGCTATTTGCTCCATCTTTCCTCGTGCCTCCTCAGGAGATAAAAGAACAAACGCTCCATTGCTGGAGGCATCTACTCTTATCTTCTCTATATCTCTCAATCCATGGTAAAAGGTTTGCATTAAAATCCATAGAGGGATATCATGATGAGGGCACTTCCTTATGGACTCCTTGAAACGTTCCCAAGCTTGATCAAAACTCTCCCCAGGTTGCTGCTTGAACCCCAAGATATCTTGGCATAACTTAAAGGTCTTTCCTATAGGGAAGTACTTATTCATGAACTTTTGTAGCAGTTCTTCCCAGGTCGTGATTGATCTAGCCTCTAAAGAGAAAAGCCATTGCTTCGCTTTATCTTTCAAAGTGAAAGGGAAAAGTCTCAGCTTAATGTTATCCTCAGGAACCAGTTCTGGCTTCACGGTACTCACGATCTCTAAGAAATTCATCACGTGAATGCCAGTATCTTCATTCAGGATACCATGAAAAGTGGAATAGTTTGCCACCATTTGAATGACATTAGGTTTCAGGTGATAAATTTCAGCAGCATTTTCAGGTACTACGATAGCAGGAATGAATTGTTCAATGGTAGGCGTTGCATAGCTTTGCAATGTGCGTCTTTCCCATGCAGCCACAGCTTGGTTAACAAAATTTGCATTATTAAAATTATTTCCATTTACCTCGTTGGCTTCATTTAGTGATCCTTCCATGTCGGAGTCAGATTGATTGGAATGTTGTGTTCCTTCAGATTTTTCCTCGCCTTGCTCCTCGTTTGGATCCTTAGAAATCCGGGTAGCTTGTTTTTATTTTTTATTTTTTATTTTTTATTTTTTATTTTTTATTTTTTGCAAAGCAAAAACAACAATAAACAATTGAAATACGCCAAGGCTACTGCCTTTGGCGAGACTCTAAAATAGACAAAAATAAAAATAACAAAAACAATAAACAATTAGAAACTTTAATGTCTAATCTTTTAACTAGGCTTAATAAATAAAAACTAAACTAAAACAGACTCGAAAAATACAAAAACACAAGGCAGAAACTGTGTAAAACAAAACAGAAAAAAAACAATAAATTCTCGGTCGACCGAGAACTGTGGTTCGGTCGACCGAACTCTTTTTATTTATTTATTTATTTATATTTTATTTAATTTTTATTTTTAACGACACTGTTTAATATACTGACTCTTATTCACAATATTTACGAATCTACTTTTAATAAAATAACCTATACTCAATTTAATGACACGAGTCCCCGGCAACGGCGCCAAAAACTTGATGCACGGTCCAAGTAATAAAATACTCGATACCTAAACAACCAACTAGCAAGAGAACTAGGTTCAATCGTAGTATAGCTAGATAGAGTCGAGGTCGATCCCACAGAGACTCGGCTTAAACAAGTACAACGTTATTAAACTAAAAATAGATTAAAGGGCGGTCTACGACCAACAATAACGTAGAAATAAAGATTGACACGATAGAAAACACAAAGACTAAAAATACGACACAAGACACTAAACACTTGTTTTTAAGGTTTTATAAGACTCTAACAAACGGTATTGATTACGCTAGTAGTAATTACTCCCCCATATATGTATATCTAAGCCGAGACAGAAAAGACATTAAGGTTGATTATATTTTGGCTACGGGAGTCATCCCCTAAACTAGATCTAATTCGTGAACAGATGGAAGATCCTTATGCTTAATTACGAATCCTTCCTTGGACAGGATAGAACATCATATAACAAGCATGCTATACGAAACTAGGGATGCCGATCTAAAATCGTCAACTCGTCTAGGCAACCACCGTGGACGGGTTGGCACACCTCCTAAACGATCGGCTAACTTATGTCCTATTTAACATGGCAATTTTCACAATATATCATATTAATTTACGAGAACGATGTAACAAATTGGCCGGATCTATTACATGTGTATATGAAAACAGAAAGCACGACGTAGCCGAAGTCGTTCACAGAAAATTACTAGAATCTTGATGGCTAGATCTAACCATATAGACCGTGGTAGATCTAGACCGGTGACTCTAGAATTTGCTCGTAAAACACCTTCGTACGGCTTAGATCTACATGAATATGGGTTTGATAATTAACTACATCACGAAATCAATACACAAACGACTACTCCATAACGAAATAAAATAGATCTACGAATAAAAACGACATATTTGGATAGACATTACCCTCGTAGACGGAGGGTCCTCCGATCCTTCAATGCAATCTCTAATCGACGAATCCATCGCCTCCGTGATGAAGAAACAAAATATAAAATAAGAAGAACTATAAACTAAAAGTATTGTAATATTGTGTCTTATGGTTTGTTGGGTGCGTTTTTACAAATTTTGTAGTTGCTGCTTATATAGAGGTTTTTGCCGACCTAGGAAGGATCTAGAAGATATACACGCGATTTCTGCCGGATAAACTTCAAGTGACCGAGCCGACTCTCTCGGTCGACCGAATGGATAGGCTCGGTCGACCGAGCCCTTTTTTACACGTGTTAAACGCGTCTCCTTGTCTGACTTGTTCCCCACTGCATTCTTTTGAACTGATCTGATTTATCCTTTGATTAATGCTCCGATTTTCCTCTTCATTATCCTGCGATTTCTCGATTGCGCGATATTTATCTTCCCGATTTATCACGATCTACAAAATCAGCAATTATCGCACAATAAATCGGTCTTTAATAATAAAAATAGCTAAATACCAAATATCATATTAATAATCACTTAACATTAAATAATAAATATAAACGAGTGATTTAATATGAAATATACATAATTAATCTCGATTTAAGGTCAACATTGATGACTTTTACGGGTATAATTTGACCGTCATCACACACCGGCATCAATACACAGACTATGAATCAAGTGGGGGACAATCAAGCTACGCGTGTAAACCTTCTGATTGATAGCTATCTCATCGTATAGTGCTTGTCCAACATTCACATTCAATCCAAAGGTCAAAGCATACAGCATCCCTAAGTCACCGATATGAAAATGCGTCAGATTGTTCTTTGGCAACAACCGACTCTGTATGAACCTACACTGGACTTTCCAATCCTCCGTCCAGGTAGTGGTGACCAATTCCTTCCGGTTTCCACCCGGTCTCAACGTCCATGCTACATCCGGGCAAACCTTCAACCTTAACTCCTCAAACGGATCTTGCCCCGCATTCTGCCTATGAACGATTTCCTCCTTGTAGTCCCGACCTTCAAAAGACGCCAATCTATACTTCTCATTAATCACATCTGGCGTAAACGGAACTTTCACCCCCGAACCACGACTACTCCCGTCTCCAAATCAGTCTCCGAGCAATTTGCATAAAATTCCCGAACTAGGGAGTCGTTGACTGGGGTACTCGGGATAGTCATCAAGGCATCCCATTTCCGGTCCTTTAACAATTTCACGAACTCCGGATCTACCTTAGTCTCCATCGTAGCCCTCTCGATCAACATAGTCCTAGAGAAATAATGTTTGGTAAAGGCGTCGTGAGCTCTGGGATTCACAAATCTACGAGGCATAGGCATAGGGGCTACGGTCTTCGCTCTCTTCCTAGGTTGTTCAGCCCTAGGCTCAGCCGGTTCCTCCTCCCGAGTAGCATCCACAGCTTCCTTCACCCTAGACGATTCACCACCTCGGTGAACTCTAGGCATCCTCATCAATGGTATATCATCATCAGTCTCAGATCCCGAGGTAGGCTCATCCCTCAATGTTGCCCTAGCTTGCGTGGCCCTAGGAGGTTCCTCTCTAATGCTAACACCTCGAGTTGGATCGATTAAGGTGGGATCAAACTCTTTACGCTTCTTTCCAGACTCCCTGGCCACACCCTTACCATGCTTCTTAACCACTGCTTTCCGAACCATTGTTGAAGCTTAGTCTAAACCAACCAACATCCCAAACCAAAGCAAACAATCCACTCGTTTATCATCCAAACGGGATTTCAAATCAACAAACCAACACCAACACAATCACAAACCACCCATGCATCAACCACCATCATCACCACAGCAACAATACAGCAAGAAGCAAGAAACAAAACAAGGAAAAAAAACAAATAAGGTAAAACTCACATAAAACAGTCGAGCCGAAGATCGAACTCCAAAAAACATGAACTAATCCTTGAAAAGTTACTAGAAACTTACCAATGATGATGAAAAGATGATGATGATGCTGGAAAGGATCCCTAACGATGCAAATTCGAGCCTAAAATCGAATTTTTTCTTGGAAAAAGTCGGACCGAAGAGGACTCTGATTCGTCAAAATGGTTGTTGATTGAGGAATGAGGTTTAGAAAAGTGAAAAGAGGGGACCAAAAGCGTTCTATAGCAACTGAAATCGCTCAATTTGGTGTAATATTGAGGGATTGAGGTTGAGAGTAGGGCAAAAGTCGGTTTTTTCGATTTGAATTTCTGAAAAATGAGGGTTCATAGACTGAGGGGGTATATATAGGCAAGGTATGGACGCTCGTCCAATTCTGTGGACGGGCGTTCAGTAAAGAACCATATGAACTGGACGGGCATCCAATGCATGAGACGCTCGTTCAAACTTTCAAATTACATACAGGATTGGAGGGAAAATTTCAGACGGGCGTCCATTTATAATGGATGGGCGTCCAAGAAATGCATAGGGTAGACGGGCGTCCAGTGTATCTGGACGGGCGTCCAAGCAGAGATTATGCAAAAATTATAAAATTTCATACAATTCAAATTAAAATTTGCATTTTCTCATTAAACTTAAATACAACCTCAAAAATACAAATGAAAAATGACGAAATACATAAAATCACTAGAAAATACGTAAAAACAATAGAAAATAGTGGGTTTGAGCGCTTTTGTTTTACGTCGTTTGCTCGACGAAACAACCTAACAATGCTAGTCATCGTAAATTTCCACCCAATCCACCACCCGGATAAGACGGCGGAGCATGTCAATCGCCGGAGGAAAATCATACTCGTCCTGCAAAGCCCAATCCTCACCAGCTACATCGACACCCCGAAAATGCTCAGCTTGCAGCACTAACGCTAAATCTGTCAGCATCGGATCATTCAGGATTGTGTATGGATGTCCTAGAGCTGCCTGTAACTCCTCTGTACTAAAGTCTCCACCTCCCGAAACTCGGGGAACAATAAGAACATAGGTGACAGTCCTGATGCGGGTACTAATATCAAAGTCTACGTGCAAAACGATAGTCCCTCCCGGTCCGTCATCTACAGTAATAAGTGAGATCCTCCTAAGGAAAGGTAACTCCTCTAGTAGAACTCCGAAATCCATATCTAAAACACAACTCACTAAAGATACAAAGAAAAGAAAAACTTAGTAAACTAAACTTAAATAACTAAAACAAACATAAAACAAAAACAACTAAAGATGACGATATCTAGGATGCCCCCTAGTGGCGCTTTTGGTTAATGTCGTTAGCTCGACACTGTTTAAGCTCAGCCTGGATCAGGCCATTTGGCTTTTCTACCAGCCACTACCTCGTCTAGACTTGGGTCAGTAGTTCGGCTGCAGAAACAACACTTAACACAGAGGGTGAGCTGTTTGATAGCCTCCCAAATACGTTTAAACTTCCCCATGGTTGACTTCTTCTTCTTCTGAGTATTCTGATGACGTTTCTACTTACGCTCCCTCTCAAACTCTTCCATATCCCAACTACCGGCTAGAACTTCTTCAGATCGACCACTACCGTCATCCTCTGAAAACAGGTCGGGTGAAAACTCGTCAAATTCTTCGACCTCTTTAGTACCACACCCGAGGATATTGAGGAAACGAACAATCAAAGGCTTTTCCTTGGGTTCACCAATGTAGTGCTTACACCTTTGACCATTTACTCGAAACGGTTGGTCACCATAACCTCGTAGTTCTAAAACACCTCCAGGAATAATTTGGAGAATCTCAAAGGGACCGGACCATCGTGTCCTTAACTTTCCAGGAAACAGATGTAACCTGGAATTATACAGAAGAACTTATTCCCCGACTTGAAATTCTCTCTTCTTAATTTTAGCGTCATGGAGGAGTTTCTCTTATCTTTGCTGATCATGGCGCTCTCGTAGGCATGGAGTCTGAATTCGTCCAACTCATGCAACTGTTGCAGTCGATGCTTACCACAAGATTGGGAATCAAAGTTCAGAAACTTTGTAGCCCAATAAGCTCTATGCTCTAACTCGACTGGCAGATGACATGGCTTACCATAAACCATTTGATATGGGGATGTACCCATAGGAGTCTTATAGGCGGTCCTGTATGCCCATAGTACATCATCCAATTTCAAACTCCAGTCTTTTCTATGACTGTTGACCGTTTTTTCTAGGATTTTCTTAATGCTTTGGTTGCTTCTTTCAACCTGACCACTCGTCATAGGATGGTGTGGTGTACCAGTCTTGTGACGAACACCATACTTCTCAAGCACTTTCTCCAGAGGTCGGTTGCAAAAATGTGTCCCTTCATCACTAATCAAGGCGCGTGGACACCCGAATCTCACAAAGATGTTTTTCTTTAGAAACTTCATGACCGTCTTATGATCATTGTGAGTCATGGCCTGAGCCTCCACCCATTTCGACACGTAATCTACGCAGACTAAGATGTATTTGTTACCACAAGATGATGGGAATGGTCCCATAAAATCGATGCCCCATACATCAAAGACTTCGCATTCTAAGATGGGTGTCAAAGGCATGTCAAAACGCCTCGTCAAAGTACCGGTTCTTTGGCATCTATCACACGCTTTACAGAAAGCTTCTATATCTTTAAAGATCGTAGGCCAATAGAAACCGGATTGAAATATCTTAGCAACGGTTTTCCAAGGACCAAAGTGACCTCCAGTGGGTCCATTGTGGCACTGCTCAATAATATCGCGCTGCTCAGACTCTGGAACACATCTTCTAAGCAGACCATCTTTACAGATCTTAAACAAATAAGGTTCATCCCACACGAAAGATTTCAAATCAGAGAAGAAATTTTTCTTCTCCTGATAGGACAATTCTGGATCAAGATATCGGGAATGAAGGTAATTGACAATGAAAGAATACCATGGAACATCTGGAGCGCAGCCATCGATAAGCATAATGTTTTCTAGAGGAAAGTAAAGATCTATATCATCTGGATCATCCTTTCCCTCACTTAACATTCTCGAAACATGATCCGCCACGACGTTTTCACTGCCCTTTTTGTCTTTAATTTGAACGTCAAACTCTTGTAGGGTCAGTATCCAACGCAGTAGGCGTGGTTTGGCCTCTTTCTTCATCATTAGATACCGCAAAGCAACGTGATCTGTCCACACAATCACTTGAGCTCCCAACAAGTAACTACGAAACTTGTCCATAGCAAAAAATACGGCCAATAATTCCTTTTCAGTCGTCGTGTAGTTAACTTGAGAAGGATTCAATGTGTGACTGGCGTAATAGATTGGCTGGAATTTCCCTTTGATTCTTTGTCCTAAAACAGCACCAACTGCATAGTTTGATGCGTCGCACATAAGCTCAAAAGGTAGATTCCAGTCAGGCGATATAAGAATTGGAGCAGAAATTAAACGGTTCTTAAGCTCCTCAAACGCCTGCTTGCAACTCTCATCAAAATCGAACTCAACATCTTCCTTAAGTAAAGTAGACAGGGGCTTGGCTACCTTGGAGAAGTTTTGAATGAATCTTCTGTAGAAACCGACATGTCCAAGAAAGCCTCTCACTTCACGCACATTCTTCGGATTAACTCATCTTCTCGAAAGCTTCTACTTTGGCTCTGTCTACCTCAATACCTTTGGCGGAGCTCTTGTGGCCAAGAACTATTCCCTCATCTACCATGAAATGGCATTTTTCCAAGTTTAGTACTAAGTTATTTTCCACACATCTGGATAACACTTGATCTACATTGTCAAGACAGTCGTCGAAAGACTGACCAAAGACCGAAAAATCGTCCATAAAGATTTCCGTACACTTTTCTACTAGCCCATCAAAGATAGCCAGCATACATCTTTGAAATGTAGCTGAGGCATTGCAGAGACCAAATGGCATTCGCCTGTAAGCGAATGTACCATAAGGGCAGGTAAAAGTGGTCTTTTCTTGGTCAGTTGGATCAATGGGTATCTGAAAGTATCCTGAATATCCATCCAGGAAGCAGTAGAATGCATGCCCTGCCAGACGATCAAGCATCTGTCAATGAATGGAAGGGGAAAGTGATCTTTCATGGTTACTTCATTGAGCTTTCTATAATCGATGCAGACTCTATACCAGTAACAAGTCTCAACGCTATTTCCTCTCCCTTCTCATTCTTCTCAATCGTAATTCCACCTCTACCTGAGTAGGAGAAACCCATTCACTATCAGCGATGGCATAAATGATTCCCATGTCCAGAAGTTTGATGATTTCTTTCTTAACCACCTCTTGCATATGAGGGTTGAGCCTTCTTTGGGGCTGTCTAACACATTTCGCACCCTCATTAGTCTTGATCTTATGCATACAGATGTCAGGAGATATCCCTCTGATATCTCCTACTTGCCAGCCAAAGGCTTTCTCGTTCTTTTTCAAGACGTTGATTAATTTCATTTCCTCTAAACGAGACAACTTGGCAGATATAATCAAAGGAAGCTTGTCACCTTCTCTTAGAAACACATACTTAAGATGTTTAGGCAACGGCTTCAGCACCAAATCTGCAGGGGGGTCTTCTAAACTCGATTTAAGATATCCACTTTTCAACTCAACATCGCCGAGTTTACTTAGCGGTCCCACTGCCAAAGCTTCTCCTTTCAACAACTCATCCTCAAACTCAGATTCTAACTGATCTAGATTGACCGCAACATGATTATTCAATTTATCAACCAGTCGCTCATATTCAGTTGCAACAGCAATGACTTGCTTTTCCATGAAATCATCGAAGTCATCAGACATATTCTCAATGGAAAAGCCGGTTGGAGGACCAGAGGGTACTTGAATGGATCTGGAGACATTATAGCTTACTTCCTGGTCACCAACTCGTATCGTCACTCGCCCACCATCGCAGTCAATGAGGGCTCTAGCTGTAGACAGAAAAGGCCTTCCAAGTATCAGGGGGACATTTTCATCCTTTTTAATGTCTAGGACGTACCAGTCAACGGGAAAGGTAAATCTATCAATTTGAACTAGTACGTCTTTTAAGATTCCCGCTGCTTTCTTAGAAGATCTATCAGCGATTTGCAGATTCATGGTAGTTGGTTCTAGAAGATCAATTAAACCCAGCTGTTTGCACACAGACAATGGCATGAGGCTTATAGATGCACCCATGTCACACAAAGAGTTAGGGAAGACCAGGCCTCCCATTAACACTGTAAGCACGAACTTTCCAGGGTCACCTCTCTTGGTTGGTAAGACTTCATAATTGATCATTGAACAATCCTCACCATTCAGCCTCTCCATGTCTGACAACTTCCTTTTTGAAAATACAACATCCTTGATAAATTTTGTATACTTAGGCATTTCAACCAAGACCTCTGATAATGGAAGATTCACTTGAGTATTTTTCAAGAGATTCAGCACCTTTTCATACTTCTTATCTTCACTCAAAGGGATGTTGCTCTTTCTTGGCGGAAATGGAAGCTTTTTCAGATCACTTTCAGAAAAGACTTTCTTCGAAGATGCACTGACAGCTTTGTCTTCCAGATCCTTCCACCGAACAGCTTTTTCAATCTTTTTATTATTCAGGGGATCAGCCTCCTGACTATCACTTGATTCTTCACTCCTCAGGGGTCAGCCACCTGAGGACTTCCAGCTTTTTCACCTCTCTAGGGGATCAGCCACCTGAGTTTTCTCTTTCGGCCAAAGGGAGTGTAGGTGCTCAGCTTCCCCTCCTGCCTTATCACTGGCAGGAGGGGCTAGTGGTTTCCCTAGTGAGGGCACCACTTAGTTGAGTACCACTTCTTAAATTTATCGCACTGGCCTCTTCTCTACCGTATGGGATTGAATGTACGAGGACAGTGCATTGGCCATTGTTCAAATCGGTTTGAGCAACTTGACCACCCTTCGGATTCTTTTCAGTGTAACTGGGCAGTTGCCTTGGGGGTCTTGAAGCTAACTGCTCAGCCAGTTGCCCAATTTGTCTCTCAAGGTTCTTATTTGTACTCATCAGGAGTTGGATACTTTTATTTTGCTCCTCCAATTTAGCTTCGAGATTGTTAGATTGGGAGGGGCCTTGAGAGTTTTGGAAATTTTGAGAATAGGGCTGGCTGGGCCGACTTTGGACAGCAGGATTAGAATTTGCGGGCCAATTCTGATTGAACCTTTGATTAGAATTGGAATAATTATTATTTTGGTTCTGAGGAAAACCAGGGTTTCAATTTTGATTCTGATTGAAATTAGAATTCGGATTGAAACTTGAAGATTGATTGAACCCTTGGTTTTGGAGATTATTCTGGCCAGAAAATTGATTAAACCTTTGATTGTTCTGGCCATAGAATGCATTTACTTCAGCATTCTGTCCGTTCATAGGACAGAATCTAGATGTGTGCCCCACCTCGTCACAATTCGGACATGTGACTTGATTATACTGTCCATAATCATGAACAACATTCACTTGATAAGGTGCAGGGGGATTGAATTGACACTGGCCAATCATGTGGCCAGTCTGACAGCAGCTCTCACAATACAGGACCTGAGGGTTCTGTGGGAAGGAAGAAGTTTGATTCGTCTGATTTGAAACTTGAGAAGTTTCCAGCTGCTTCTGCAGCATGGCGATCAAACTTTGCATGTTCACTTCCTCAACCTTAGGAGGAGGAGGTGCTTGAATGGCTTGATAAGAGGGGGTGTGGTTATATTTGGCAATGTCATCGAACAGTGCCCACCCCTCATCAGGCGTTTTCTTCAAAAATGCCCCACCAGATGAACTATTGACCATGCCTTTTGTAAGCTCGGTCAATCCACTAAAGAAAGTGTTGACTTGCCTTTCCAGTGGCAAGCCATGGTGGGGACACTTTCTAAGCAGAGACTTGAATCTTTTCCAACACTCGAAAAAGGATTCATTCTCTTTCTGGTAGAAAGTGAATATGTCGTTTAAACACTGGGCTGTCTTTGAAGGTGGGAAATATTGACTTAAAAATTCTTTTTCAAGTTCAGACCAGGTGGTAATAGATTCATCGGGGAGAGAGGTATACCACTCTTTAGCTTCTCCCTTTAAAGAAAATGGGAACAGTTTCAGTTTTATAGCATTCTTACTTACTCCTTGGATGCGCGTAGTACCGCATATCTCTAAGAATGTATGTAAGTGAGTATGGGGATTTTCTGACTGATAACCGTGGAAGATAGATGCATGCTGCATCATTTGAATGAGTCCGGGCTTTAGCTCGAAGGTCTGTGCAGTTATGGTTGGGATAACAATAGCCGGGTTGACTTTGACTTCGCCAGGCATGGCGTAGTCTGCCAACGTACGTCTATCTTCAGCAGCCATAATATGAAGTTTTCGAACTCTTCGGCTAAACGATCCTCTAAATCTTGATCGGCTTCTTCAGAAGGAGCCGCAGAACGTATTTTCCGCCTGTTTGGCCGGACTATGGTCCGCTCTAAGTCAAGGGTATATAGTAATGGTCCCTTTCGACTTCGAGTTTGCATAAACCGAACCAAAAACAAGTGAAAGAAAGCTAAAAACTAAGAAATTAAAAGCCTAAACTAAAAATTAAAGCCTAGTAAAAGAAAAGAGAAGAAAAGAAGAAAGAGAAACAGAAATATTGAAGAAGAAAGGAACCAGACGGACGTCCAAAAGTCTGGACGGGCGTCCGGATGGAATTTAGACTGGACGGGTGTTTGGTGGTCCAAACGCTCGTCTGCAGGGAAGAAGACTTGGACGGGCGTCCAAAACCTATGGACGTTCGTCTAAGTGAGCAAAAACGGTTCAGGATTGAAAGTTTTCCAGCAGACGGGCGTCCAATTGTCCAGACGCTCATTTGGAAGCGGGAAAACAAGAACAGAGCAGAAAAGATAGCAGAAAAGAAGGAGAAAGAAGAAAGACAGAAACAGAAAGAGGAAACAGATAGAAAGAGAAAACTAATCGCGAGGGAACTACAAAGGGAAGACCTTAAACCCTAATTACCTAATTAAAAATCTACCTAGCATATGAACAAAAACGATCAAACACACAATAAAAACAAACACTAGGCAACCGTTTGGTTCCCCGGCAACGGCGCCAAAAACTTGTTCACGGATTTATCTAATGCAAAAATAAACAAGTAATAATATTTATAAATCCGGCTTACCTCAAGTGCAAGGATCGTAGTAAAGAGGTTGATACCGGGTCGATCTTACGGGGAACTAACGATTGGTAATCCTAGTTTTTGTTTAACTAACTATGTCACGAAAACTAACCTAAACAACAAATAAAACTAAACGAGACTGAAAGTAAAGATTACACGAATGTAAAACTGGACAGAAGAATGAATGTAAAGCCAGGGAAGATACGGGTTGCGAACAATTTAAACTACAACTAAACCTAAGATGCAATAAGAAGATTTGATTAAACTAAACAATTCAAGTTTTAAGGGATTAAATTCAAATTAACGAACAAACGAGCGATTGATCCACCTATCCTAACAAGTATCAATTCCTATCTCGATTATATTGCGTTTTCTAACCAAGTTGTGATTTCACCTTGTCTAAAACATGAACCCTAATTTATTAGATAGTTCACCTATTAATCTATATCTTTCGATTTAAAGATTAATGACTTTACTAATTAAAGGTGTAAACTTTAACGTTTGTAACCTAGATATCTAACCTATTAACTCTCGTTATATAGATTAAACATCTATCCCTTATCATGATGATCTACTGTTTATATGACTTTCATCAACATAAAACAATCAAACATGCACATCTTTCGATATAATTGCAACGAACAATATAAAACATGATAAAGGAAACAACTTTAGATAAAAACTCACAATATAATCGAAGAAACGGAATCAAAACGTGCTGGATAAGCTTCACAATGCTCGTTTGATTAAGGCTTAGCCTCTAAACATCCTCTTGCAAGTTGAAATTGTAGAAGAAAAGAACATAAAAACTACTAATTTTAATCTAGAATTTGAATCATAAAAACTGGAATAATAAGTGTAAAAATGCAGCCTAAAGCCGCCCCTAGGTTTAGGGTTTTGAGTAATGAGTATATGGTATCATTCATGTGGAAAAACAGCAAGTATTTATAGGTAACAAAGTCGGTTGGGCAAAGTCGGCTTATGGACGCCCGTCTGGAAAGGGTGAACGCCCGTCTGGTCTTCATAAAAATTTTCGAGTCGGGCCGAGCTGGATCAGACGCCCGTCCTTCTTTAAATTGGACGCTCGTTCACTGAATATCTGAACATCCTGAACCAAATTTCTCCTCATGGACGCTCGTTCACTTGATCAAACGCCCGTCCAACTGGACGGAACTCAGACGTGCGTTCGGCTTGATCAAAATTTGATTTTCTCATCTCTATCTCTTTTCTTCTATCCAATTTCTTCCTTATCTCTTTTTCATCAATTAAATCCGACATTTATCTTCATTTAATCATCTTTTGAGCATCAAACATGTACCTATAACACATCAAAGCATCGCAAAACGTAATATCATCCAAATAATCATAAAATCAAAATTAAAACACCAAAATTAACCTATTTTGCGAATAACTCATTAAAAACCTCATTTACTCAATAATTCCATTAAACACTCGTTTCTTATGCAAATTATACAAATATGCGGGAAATTATCATGATATATATCAATATAAATCGTATAAATTCACCATTAACAGGCACCCAAAACGGAGCAAAACCGAATTGATTCCAAAGGTAAAACATATACAAGCAGAATCACAACACAAGAATTAGTCACTATGCATCTCACATGTATTTATATGATAATTAGACTATTTCTCATCAATTGACAATAATTTTGGGGGCAACTCGGAAATGAAAAATAGTACTCACTCCATTTTTTTAACTGTCGCAAACAGAAGATTCACACAGATATAATGTAATAAATTTGTTAGAACTATAGTATCAATGGACGAAATGATCTTTCTAATTTAATTTGACTATTCATTCCTCATATTAAAACTTGTGCCGATTTTTTCCCTTTTCAATGTTAATGCCGCCACTTTTCATGATTTTTGCAATGCCTGTGACGTTGGAACCCTGTTTTGGGCATTGGAAATCAAAACGTTATTTAATTATATAGTATTCCCTCCGTCCCATTTTATTTGTCATGTTCGACTTTTCAAAGAGATTTTGACTAGCATATTTAATGCTTTGAATTTAATGCTTTGAATCTCATTAATCGAGCCAATATTTTTACATATGATAAAGTATTACTTAAATGACAAAAATGTAAAAATATTGGATCATTTAATGTGATTCAAAACATTAAATACGCTAATCAAAATCTCTTTGAAAAGTCAAACAGGACAAATAAAATGGGACGGAGGGAGTAATTAAGATGAGGTTAAAGAGGGAAAAGAATAATAAATATTGTATTGGTATTTTAAAATGACAGATAAATGTGAACAAAATAAATTCTAAAAAGCAACAGTTAGAAAAACGGAGGGGTACTAAATAGACCGTCATCAACAACCCCCCTCCCCCCTAGATATTGATCATCCCGAGCAATAAAAAAAAGGATTGAAGCCGGGGAATAATATACAAGTTAATTAAAAACAACTTTATTCAAAAAGTCAGAACATGAAGCACATCAACTATTATCCATCAGTCGTGTATTAAACACTAATTAAGTCAGGAACCGGTGTGTGTGAATAACTCTCAACCAACATTGACTTGAATCTACTACACCCAAATAAATGAGTAAGATTGTGCATAATCTTAGTAAGAAGGGAAAAGATAAAAAAAGTGAGATTCATGTTTGTCAAATGTCGGGAGACTTGACATGAATCTACTACACCTATTTTACAAAACAATTTTGAAGACATAAGCTTGAAGCATAGCAAAAATGTTGGATCGTTATGGTGTTTTAGCTCCGAAATGAGTTTAAGTGTAAGTGACGAACAATCAACTTCAGACCCGGATTTCAATGAATTATGGAATGAATTTTCAGGAGCTAAAAATAGTTTTGGAAAGTACAAAGATAGTAGTTGATGTTAGGCTTTTGAATCACTCGATTCCGATATCGGGTGAATGAGAAATTAATTATGCTTAAAGGCAGAGTAATTTATGTGGGTGTTGTAATGGAAGTGTATTTCATTTGTCCCACACAGATAATAGAAATCAAAGATACTCACTACGTAAGTGAGAGATTTTCATTAAGAGGCAAGCCCCAAGAGGCAAGAGAATTTTGTAAATGAGGGAGAACGTAGATGCTTGTTGATTCACACGCGCGGCGCCGCCGCCGTCCGTCCGGCCGGCCGGCTCGGTTCGGGCTTGTGGCTTGTGCTTTGGGTTGGTATTAATATTTTTGGCCAGCTCGACAGTTAATTTTCTGAATCGACGTTAATCTGTAAAATGAACTGATGCACCAGTTCGAAATTTTGAAGCATCACCTCGAAATTCTTCCCAACTTCCTCTTTTTGAAAGGTTACTTCCTCTACCAAATGCTGATTCTTCTGCCTATATATTCCATTTATTTTGAGTGAAAAGAGACGGATTTTTCTGCACTTTTGCATACCAAAGTCTATCAAAATAAAAAGCATTTTTCACATCTTTTTGCATAAACATTGGTATAAAGTCAGAGATATTCAAGGCCGGATCAATTCGCCGCCCTTTTCACATTCAAGTTCGGTACTAGAAGAGGTAAAGGCTGTTGTATCTTGAGAGACAAGTTTCCATATCCGTGTGCACATAGTCGGGGCAATATGTCTTAAGGACATTGTTCTACGCGCCTCAGTCTACGAATAAGTTTTCGTTTTACTTTCTGTTTTATGCATTTTTCATTCAATTTGTTGCAGTATTTTTATGTGAATAAAATATCCGTTCTTATGAGTTTATCATGCATGCAATCTGCTTCTACAATTTTATGTTATTCGATTTTTGAAAGAAAAAAAAAATAGCAAACTTGTACTACACTACTAATTTTCCCAACATTCTTAAGACATTATTCGTTCTTGTTAGATATGAACATGTATGCAATGTCTATATGTATATTTGTTGAAAAAAAATTTACATTGAGTTTGTACTCTGAAACGTGTGCATCTATGTACTGGTTAAATTTTTCTGAAGAAGAATCAGAAAATAAATTTTGGAAAAGTCGAAGCAGAAAAATTTGTTTGAACGAAATGCTAATGTGTTAGTGTGATACAACATGTTTATGTACGAATATTTCTGTAAATTTGTTTTACATCATATGTGTGATATATACCTCTTCTAATTGTGTTGATATCAACTTTGGAGATGTGGAATGATTATTAAAAAAAAATCCTACAACATGTAATTGTTGAAAACTTGATGTTTGTGTAAAAAAAACGCAACATATTGTCATGTATACCTTTGGAAAAATTATGTTAATAACTCGAATGTTGTGTTAACATGGTTCTACAAGTATGTGAGTATAGTTTACTTGTAACAAAAATCGGAAATTTGGTTGGAAATTTTGTTGTGCCGAAAAATATAAAAATAGTTACGATTCTCTGAAAAATTGAAAAATTGCCTACATTGTGTTGTAGTCCAAATTACTTTGTAATTACTCGCTCGTTTCCAAAAAGTTAAAGAATGAAAGTTGTTTATTTGGTGTTGTAGATCACAAATATGTTCATATTATAAGTTTAAAGTGTTCGTCATTTTTTAAAAAACTGTGATATACCATTATCGAAAAAAGTGTGCTTTACAGAGTCTGTTTTGCAACTTTGATTGTTGATCTTCTGTTTATGAACACAAATGGAAGGAACAATGGATTCAACAACTCCTATGTCGTGTGTGCAACCTGCTGTTGTGCAAGGAACAAAGTCGTCTCACCACGAAAAACCAGAGAAGTTCAACGGGCAGAACTTCAAGGAATGGCATCAGAAAATGTTATTTTATTTGACAACTTCAAGTTTGGAAAAATGGTTGACTGAAGATCCTCCTGAGATACAAGAGGGTGAAAACCATAAGACTTCCGTTACAGCATTAGATGCATGGAAACATTCTGATTTTCTACGCAAGAATTATATCCTTAATTGTCTTGACAATACGTTATATCTGTTTATTGTATGAGTAAAAGTACTAAAAAGTTGTGGCAGGCACTTGAAATGAAATACAAAACAGAAGATGCTGGGAAAATGAAGTACATTGTTGAAAACGGTGCAAAATGTGTTGAAATCAAGCCAAATATTCCCAGAATTAAGTAAAACAAGTCTAAACGGGGTATAAAACACGTAGGAAAATAGAGTCGAGTTGACTTTCATCAACTACCCCACACTTAGCGTTTGCTCGCCCTCGAGCAAAACTGAGCGTTCCAAAAAGATATATAGCCAACACCGTCACTGTATAACGAGTCTCCCGTATCATATAGGTAAGATAATAGTAAAAACACGAATACATAAAAATTTGGTTCTACCTTTTGTTGAATAATAAAGGTGTGAATGAAAATATCTTCTTCGACATTAACTAATAACCACTGGTTCGGATTATAGACGCATAATGTACCAGGGTTACACCATAGGCTTATACGTCGTAAACATCTCCACTAATCGAGGTCTATTGTCGTCTAGTATGGTCGAGCAGGACTTGAGGGGTTACATCGTTAGGCTAGAGTCAGGGTAACGAAAGGATATTTACGATAAAAATAAAAAGAGACGGTGAAAAGGATCTTTAACCGAGAAATATAAACTCATTCTCGGCTCTAACTTCGTCTTCAATCTTTCCGAGTATTTACGGTTTCGGAGTCCAAATCCTAATTTTAACTTCAACCATTTTTTCTTCAGTATACACAATTTTAATCCATTTTGGACTTATAACAACTACTATATACATTCACATATATGGCTTCTGTTTTTTTTGTCTTTTCTCTCTCTCCCTTTTTTTTTTTTTTTTTTTTTTTTTGGGAAAGAAGCGGGAAAGAAGCTATACATAGACATATATATGAATTTGACACGATACATCAAAATTCTGAACAAAACCGAAATCAATACATTGTTACATTTCTCGTTCCGGATAACTCGTAACTCCCAATACCGTATCGTAACCACGTCCCAAAAATACCTCGCAACATCGTAAAATAAATGTGCGGAACTAAAAAACTCAAATTAAAGGTGGTCAAGGATACGTAGACCGAAAGACAGATAGGGACATCAATTTTTATGGGTTAGTAAACGAAAGGCTAGTTCGGGTGGCGGTCTAACCACTCTACAACAGGCTGAGAGGGGTAAAAGTGGATTAATCGTTTAGGTTGGCCTTTGGCTCTAATCAAGTCAAAATAAATGCCAAAACCGCCATCCCGTACCTAACAATGACGACCTTTCTATTCGCCTCGAAATTATTAATATAAGTTATAGGTAATCGGTTCATACATCAACTATAATCGTTCACTAGTCGAGTAATCTATGACGTCGAAGCTATTACGTGAAAATATTTCAATTTTCAACACACGATCGAAACTACCAAATAGAATGTATTCAAGTAATTACACATATCAAACTACGGAATACTAAGGCTCATAACACAATAAACAATGTCAAAACTATAAAAATTGAAGAAAAAAAAATGCCCGAAATTTCACTAAAAGGCGATTAAAAACTAGGGCACGATTCGTTAAACGTAAAACCGGAAAATTTGAAAAAAAAAAAAAAAAAACCCAAATTTTCAGTAAAAGGTGATTAAAAACTAAGGCACGACTCGTTAAACGTAAAACCGGAAAATTGGCTAGCTAGCCCCCTACCCCCAACTTTAAAAGTGAACACCGACCTCGGTGTTTAAATAAATAAAACGAAGGGATTAAAGGCTTAGCTTAAACCCGAAAACGGAGAAATTTTGGCATGTGGCATCCGTAATTAAACATACACTACCAACACCAAATGTGTACAAGTATGGAGTATAAAAGTGTAGATACACGGGGATTCTATATAAGCAAAATGATAAGCTAGGATCATCTTTAAAGTATAATTTACATCATATACAAATATCACAATGTCTATACTTGATGCAGGCACCATTAGGATGTAACCAAAATTTCCAGTAAGTAACAGCCATGCGAAAGTCAAGTTTGGGATACCAAAACATGCAGTAACAAGTATGGAACACTATTGTATAAACATACTAAAATTGATGAGATTATAGTAAAAACAATATATAGATGCATTGTAGAAATCCAAAATGTGACCGTAGCGGTCATTACATCCGAAATACTTACAAAATATGGCCTAAGTGTGACCTAAGAAGAAACCAAAATGAGGCCGACCTTGATGTATTATTTTTATATGATTAAATATACGTTATATTATTATGTTTTATCAACGAATTCTATGTAAAATATATGAAATTATGGTATAAATAGTAAAAAGTTGTAATTTTGTACCGATTTTAGTAAATCGGAGTGTCGTGTCAGATTTACGTGGGTATTTGTGATGTTTTATTGCAGATTTATAAACCGAGACCCCGAGAATCGACATATTGAAGTATAATCATATCTCTGGAATGATTTAGAGAGTGCCACGAGCTTAAATGATCAATTGAATAGCTTAAGTGGACAAGTGGCCAACCAATCTGGTTAAGTAATAATCGAGAAATGTCTCCGACAAACGAATGGCTCATCAAAATGACATTATCTGAAAAAGTGTTCTTCACAAAAGTTGTAGATTTTTCCGAGAGCTTTCCAATGCAATTTAAATTATGAAGATTGGAGGTCTACAACTTAAACAGTGATCAAGTGGCTAATCGATTTGGGTTAAGAAAAATCCCGAAATAGCTTCGGAGGAACACGAGGTAATCAAGAAGGCGTTATCTGAAGAAGAGTTCTTCATGAAAGTTGTAGAGTTTCTCGAGACCTTAATTTTGGCATTTCGTTTGCAATTTTTGGAGGCAGAACTCGAGATATGAATTTTAGAAGTTTAATAATTATATATAAAAATATATATATAATCTACGCACATGGTGAAGAGATCAAGTTAGTGGGTGTAATCATTATACCGGACCGATCCGGCTTGATCCCGGACCGGTCCGCCAAGGACCAATTTCTATATATAGGAGTCTCATTTCAGAGATCAGACGATACCAAATATATATATACATCCATATATATATATATATCTCTCTCTCTCTTTTCTTTTTAATTTTTAGTTGTAGTTGTAAATAAGGCCTTACGCCGTAATAATGTAGTTTTAGTATCGTTATAATGCTCGGGAAAATCTCGGAAGTCGGTTTTGCTGAAGAAGTTGTAATGTCCGGAAAATACGATTTCTGAATCAACTGCCGTATTCGGGTAACTTTTCTTAAGTATTTATGTTTGTTGTTATAATGTTTTTAGGCTAATTATAGTACTGGCCAAAACTATGTAATCGGTTTTATTTCGATCTTTTCGTTAAAGAAATGTTGTTAAGTTAAAATGATAAAAATTGAGTTAATTGAATCTTTTTCTATTTTAATCGTATTCGTATTGACATATTTAATCGATCTGAGGAATTCATAATCTAATTATGAATTGACGCCTCGTAGTTAGGATACGAGATAAAAGATAGAAAAACCGGAGGGTAAAATTGGCCGTGTGAATAACGTATAACGGAATCCGATTTCCTACCCGGGGGTAAATTTGTTTTGGGAGAAATGAATTTTATTATAATTTGTACTCGAGATCGTAATAATGTTAAATCATCAGTTAAGCGAAACTTAAACCGGAAAGTTGAATCGTCCGGCTTTGACAACCGGAGCCTTTAAAATAAAATTGACCGTTTGACGAACGGAATGACTCCTTTTTATCTAAGGGTAGATTTGTACTCGGGACCTGTTCAGAAAAACCGTAACAGTTGTGGACCTTGGCTGATGCAATGGACATATGACAATTTCATACGCTCGTGTGAGGAGGAATTGTTTACCTCAGGAGTGCACCGTTTCATTTACTCAATTGGACCTAAAATAAAAGGAGAGATCGAACACATTTCATTTAATCGAAAAGATCGTATAAACCAATTATATAAGTTTTGGCCATTCTCTAAAATTATCTGTTTAATATATTGGTTATATATATATATATATATATATATATATATATATATATATAATATATATATATATATATATATATATATATATATATACTTTGCAATTTATGTACATCTATATATATTTATATATCTATATATATTATATTAGAATAACTTTTAAATTACGTATTTATTTTATGTTGACTAGAATAGTAGTGATCTGTGTTATAAAATTACGGTTTAGATCGAGTTAATAACAGCTCTTTGGTGTTTAACCACACGAAAAAGAAATTACCAAGTTCCCTGAGGATTCGACACTCTGACTCACCATACTAGCACCACAATTTGACCCGGTACACTGCCGGTTAGAATCGTTTAACCCGGGAATTGTCTGTCAGATTTCTGGCGCCATTCTCAAGGGACAGGTTAGGCGTTGTCAGCTTTTTGGCGCCGTTGCCGGGGATACGTCGCTAATTTCTTTTTATGTGTCTATGGTTACTACATGTATTAGCTCAAAATTCTCGAGAATAAGTCAACACTTTTCTTATCCCATTTCTATTTTATTTTTCGTTGATACTTACCTTATAGGTAAATTACCAATTTTCTACTACTATCAATTTCTAGTTATTTTCTATTTTCGTTAGTTGATGACCAGAAGTGGTAAGGCCCCGCTCACTCCTTATAAGCCTGACATAAACACTTACGAAAGGCAGTTAAGAGTAGAGAGTAAACGCGGTCATACTAGTCAGGGAAATCCTGATCAAGAATCGTCTTCTAATAAAAATACGAGAATGGTGAAATCAGTGATGAAACACCTGAACAAGGGCTGGAACATGCTCTAGGGCATGGACAAAACCCTATTAACCCTAATAATAATAATAATAATAATAATAGAAATAATCAAAATCGGAACCAGAATAATCGTAATAATCCGCCAAATCCGAGACCAATCTGTGATCAAACCGTAAGAAGAAACCAGACTAATAATCCCATACTTTTACCTAATGAAGGAGCGAATAATTTCGAAATTAAGTCTCATCTTTTTGGTTTAATTGACGCAAGAGCCCAATTCCTAGGAGAGGATGATGAAGATCCACATCATCATCTCTATCTTTTTGAAGAACTGTGCAATACAGCCAAAAGTCAAGGTGCTCATAAGGAATTAACGAGGATGACTATGTTTCCTTTTTCTCTAAAAGGACGAGCCCGAGATTGGTTTATGTCTCTTCCACATCATTCACTTACAAGTTGGGAGGAGATTCAAACTGAATTTCTGAAACAATATTTCACTCCAGGACGAAATTTGGAATTAAAAGTCGAGGTTGCTAACTTTAGACAAGGATCTGAGGAAACTCTTGGGAATGCGTGGGAAAGGTTTAAAAAACTGTTACGAGCTTGTCCCGATCATGGTTATTCCTTAGATATGCAAATTCAACTCTTCTGTCGTAAATTGAGAAAAGATTCACGTGCGGATGTAGATCATGCATGTGGTGGTTCGTTAATGATGAGTGAAGCTCAAACAGTTTACGATGCTATAGAAAAGATTTCCAAAAATAACAGAATGTGGGAAACCGGTTCTAGCACCATAAAAGTAGCTTTTGCAGGAGAATGTACGTCTAATACGGAAGTTCTAGCACATTTAGAAAATTTGAGTAGGAAATTTGATGGTTTACAACAGAACCAGAACCAAAGTTCAGAAAATAGTACACCAACTGAATACTCAAATCAGGATAATGTGTCATTAGGGAGTGAAGAACCAACAGGATATTCAAGAGAGGAGGTGAGTTTTCTTCAGCAGCATAGGAATTTGAACAATGCATACTCGAACTCGTTTAATGCTATTAGAAGAGATCATCCAACTTATCGATGGTCTGAAAACCCTAGTAAGCAAGGACAACCGCCATATCCAGTCCCATATAGGAATAATAACCAAGTTTATCAAGAAAATACATCTAATCAGAATTTACAATCATTACCTAGATCCTATCCTCAACATACCACTCAAAGTATACCAGTAACTCAGAGTTCAACTCAACCTGCAGAAGGAGTTGAAAAATGGGAAAAACTAATGGAAAATGATGGGTGTAGTATCTACTCAAGCTAAGAATATGGAAACAATGATGACTTCTATTGGTACAGTCACTAAAGATATGAGTACAATGAAAACATCTATGAGTGGACATGATACCAGAATGAGAACGATAGAAGCTTCATTAAGGAATATGGAAGATCATTTGAGTAGGGAAGGTGAACGTAACAACAGTAGACCCCCAGGAGGATTACCTAGTAACACTGAAAGAAATCCAAGAGAGGTAAATGTTGTAGTTACGAGAAGTAGGAAGCTCAGTGGAAGCAATGGAGTTGAAAACGTTGGGAATAATGAAGTAGAAAATGATTTAGATGGTAAGAATGATGAAACTAAAGACGAAATTGAATTCACTGATGAGGAAGAAGAAATTATAGAGAATTTCTTGAAAAGGAATAGAAGTTTGGAATCTGAAAATGAAGGTGAAAAATGGGTAAAAATCCCTAGGATTTTGAAAGACCCTATGGATAAAGATTTAAGGACTTTATTCAAGGAACATGTTAGAATAGATGAAACTGGTAACAAGTATGAGAAACAGGAAGAACCGAAAGAATCTGAAGTAGAGATTGATTCAGGGAACAATTTAAAAGAAAAAATTCAAAAACCTGAAACATGGCGACTAAGTAATACTCAAAGGTTTAAGGAAAAAAGAAAAGAGAAATTGACTAGGGAGCCAAAGGTTATAGATTTAGAATCTTTACCTTACCCTCCTAAAGATCAAATCAAAAAGGCAAAAATTGATAAGAAGTATGCTCGTTTCCTTGATACTTTTCGTCATCTTCATGTTAATATCCCTGTTATTGAAGCTCTGATTAATATACCTGCCTATGGAAAGTTTCTGAAAGATATACTATCAAATAAGAAAAAATTAGAGGACTATGAGAATATATACCTGAATGAAGAATGTTCTGTAATTCTGCAGCATAAGTTACCACCTAAACTGAAAGATCCTGGAATTTTTACGATTCCATGTGAAATTGGAGGATTTCTGTTTAAGAAGGTCTTATGTGATCTAGGAGCTAGTATAAATCTCATGTCTTATGAGGATTATAAAAAACTAGGCATAGGAAAGCTTACTAAGACTGAAATGACTCTGCAAATGGCAGATAGATCGATTAAGTACCCTAAAGGAATGATTAAGGACGTATTGGTTAAAGTAGACAAATTCTATTTTCCAGTAGATTTTGTAGTTATGGAAATGGAAGAAGGATATTCAGCGCCACTTATTCTAGGTCGTCCATTTCTAGCTACAGGAAGAACTTTAATCGATGTTCAGAAAGGAGAATTAGTTTTGAGAGTCAATGAAGATGAAGTTGCTTTCAATATTTTCAAAGCTATGAACCATCCATATACATCACCAGAATCATGTTCTTTTATAGAAGATATTCATTCTGTCTATGATAATCAGTTACCAACTTTTGAAGACAGATTAGAAGAATGCTTAACTCTGTCTATCTATAAAGAAGATGAGGAAGACATTTAAATGAAAGAGATAATCCTTTCTCTAGATAAAGGAAGCGTTACTTTTAAGCCACCATGGCATAAGTAGTTGGAATTAGAACTAGAAGGACCAGTTCTTAAATCGTCAATAGAAGATCCGCCGAAGAATCTGGAATTGAAACCATTACCTTTAAATCTGAAATATGCTTTTCTTGAAACTGATAATCTATTACCGATTATTATTTCATCAACTTTAACTGAGCAACAAGAAGATCAATTACTTAGAATGTTAAGAAAGCATAAAAAAGCTTTTGGATGGACAGTTGCCGATATTCGAGGTATTAGCCCTGAGATTTGTGTTCATAAGATAATTCTGAAAGAAGATGCTAAACCTTGTATTCAACCGCAACGCCGCCTCAACCCGAATTTACAGTTAATCGTTAAGAAAGAGGTGATTAAGCTATTAGAAATGGGGATAATCTTTCCTATATCAGATAGTGAATGGGTAAGTCCAACTCAAGTTGTACCAAAGAAAGGAGGTTTCACAGTGAAAGAGAATGATAAGAATGAATGGATTCCAACAAGGGAAATTACAGGTTATCGAATGTGCATTGATTTTAGAAAACTAAATGATCATACTAAGAAAGATCATCATCCGCTTCCATTCATAGTTCAGACGTTGGAACGTTTAAGTGGACATAAGTATTACTGTTTCTTAGATGGTTATTCAGGATATTTACAGATTTTCATTGCAGCAGGAGATAGGGAAAAGACTACTTTCACTTGTCCTTACGGAACTTTTGCGTATAAGAGAATGCCGTTTGGTTTATGTAATGCTCCTGCTACGTTTCAAAGATGTATGATGTCTATATTTTCTGATATGGTTGAGAAATTCTTAGAAATTTTTATGGACGACTTTAGTGTTTACGGAGATTCTTTTGGTAAATGTTTGTCGCACTTAGAAAGAGTGTTACAACGCTGTGAGGATACCAATCTAGTACTAAACTGGGAAAAATGTCATTTAATGGTATCAGAAGGAATTGTTCTAGGTCATAGAATCTCTGAAATAGGAATTGAAGTTGATAAAGCTAAAGTCGAGGTGATTGAAAAATTACCACCACCAGTTAATCTAAGGACTCTAAGAGGATTTCTTGGACATGCAGGATTTTATAGGAGATTTATTGCAGATTTTTCGAAGATAGCAAAGCCTCTAAGTCATTTACTTGAAAAAGAAGTACCTTTTAACTTTGATAGTAAATGTATGGAAGCTTTTCAGACCTTGAAAGCGAAGTTGATTACTGCACCAGTATTGGTAGCACCAGACTGGGATTTGCCTTTTGAGATTATGTGTGATGCTAGCGATTTAGCTGTAGGAGCTGTTTTAGGTCAAAGGTATAATAAAATTCTCAAAGCTATCTACTATGCATCCCACACACTAAACGCAGCTCAACTTAATTATGCAACTACAGAAAAAGAACTGTTGGCTGTAATTTTTGCCTTAGATAAGTTTAGATCATATATTGTTGGTTCTAAGGTAATAATCTACACAGACCATTCAGCTCTGAAGTATTTACTGAGTATGAAAGATGCGAAACCACGTCTTCTTAGATGGATTCTCCTACTTCAAGAATTTGATATTGAAATTAAAGATAAAAAAGGAAGTGAGAATGTAGTAGCAGATCATCTAAGTAGAATGGAAACTGAGGAAGAGATAGGGAATGAAATTAAAGATTCATTTCCTGATGGACAACTATTTAGAATAGATACTCCTTCAACCATGCAGTTATTAAAAAATAGAATTCCTTCTAAGGAAATGTCACCTTGGTTTGGAGATATCATTAATTACTTAACCTGTGATTATATTCCGTCTCATTGGACTTGGCAGCAGAAAAAGAAATTCTTTTACGACTTAAAATTTTATTACTGGGAGGAACCAGACCTTTTCCGTAAATGTTCGGATGGAATAATCAGAAAATGTGTGCCTGATAATGAAATTTTAAGTATTTTATCGTTTTGGCATGATCGTGAGGCAGGAGGTCATCATGGAGGGTGGAAAACTGCTTTTAAAGTTTTACAACGTGGTTTTTTTTGGCCTACACTATATAGAGATGCTTATAAGTATGTTAAATCTTGTGAATCTTGTCAAAAATGGGGAAATGTATCTAAAAAACATGAAATGCCTATGCAACCTATTTTAGAATGTGAGTTATTTGATGTTTGGGGTATAGATTTCATGGGACCTTTTCCTATATCTTTTGGAAAAAGATTTATTCTTGTAATGGTAGATTATGTTTCGAAATGGGTAGAAGCTGAAGCTCTTCCCACTAATGATACCAAAGTTGTCATACGATTTCTTAAAAAGAACATATTCACTAGATATGGCATTCCGAGGGCAATCATTAGTGATAGAGGTTCACATTTTTGCAATAGACCATTTACTAAAATAGTTGAGAAATATGGTGTAACGCATAAACTAGGAACGCCCTATCACCCGCAAACTAGTGGACAGGTAGAGGTATCGAATAGAGAGATTAAAAGAATCGTGGAAAAAATAGTTGATTCAAATCGTAAAAACTGGGCAGTTAAATTAGATGATGCATTATGGGCATACAGAACAGCTTTTAAAACACCAATTGGTTGTTCTCCCTATAAGCTAGTCTTTGGTAAGTCTTGTCATCTCCCAGTTGAGTTAGAACACCGAGCCTTCTGGGCTATTAGATTTCTGAATTTTGATCCTAAGGCTGTCGGTGATCATAGATTGCTTCAATTGACAGAACTAGAAGAATTTCGACTCGATTCTTATGAAAACGCTCGAATCTACAAGGAACGCACGAAATCTTTCCATGATAAGAAAATCTTTAAGCGTGAGTTCCATGTAGGTGATCGAGTGCTTTTGTACAATTCACGTTTAAAGTTGTTTCCAGGTAAGCTTAAGTCAAGATGGACAGGTCCATTTAAAGTAACACGGGTTTACAAAACTGGAGCTGTTGAACTAACTGATGGAAATACAACTTTTATAGCCAATGGCCACAGAGTAAAGTTATTTGTGGAGGGAGAAGGAATCACACTGAAAGAAGAAATAATGCTACTGATTGATTCCCCGAAAAATTGAAAAAGCAGAGGAAAAATGAAAAACTGAAAAGCAGAGAAACTGGAATCAGCCGAAAACCAGGTTCTATCTATCTTTACTTTTCTGTATTTTTTTATGTTTAAACTCTTTTCATCTTTTACCGGATAGACGTAAAAGAACTGGATGTTTTTTTTAGATAGAATAGGAGTTTTTATTTTACTTTTGAAATTAGGCCTTGATAAAGATGTCGCGTTTTCTATAGAAGCTTTAGTTTTTGAACAAAACAAGAAATTGTTGAGAGAGATCAGATTGAGGGAAGTATGTAATGGAACATCAAGAAGTGCGATAAAAAGAAGGGCAAAGTTTCTAATGAGATGCAGAATCTGTGGAAAAAGTGAACATGTTGGACGCTGTGGGAAAAACACGACCAAATCCCAGGATGAGTGTTTGAATATTGTTAGGAAAGGAACGATTAGGTGGTTATCCGAAAATCCCGATGGAATTCCGAGAGATAATTCAAATGCTTCGTTTTTAGGAGTTAGGTTGATCGAGCGTTATATCAGAACTTTGGAAGATTTAGAAATAGAAGAATCAGGAACCCCTTAAGTTTCGAGTCTTTTCTTATATTTTATTTTATAAAATTTTCGCATAACTTCGAGAATTTTATAAAATTGGATCTTTATGAAATTTGAGGAGTTTTATAAAAGTTTTATAAAAGTTTTTTTTTAGTTTTGATTTAGATGTTTTATAAGAGTTGATATAAATTTATTAAATTTTTATAAGCTTTTTATTAAAGTGTTATAAAGATTTTATTAAATTTTTATAAATTGTTATAAAATTATAAAATTTCCTTCAAATTTTATTTTTAGTAAGTTTTAAATTTTATAAACCTATTTGTATGGTTTTAATTAAGTTTTATTAGAATTTTTATAAGTTTTCATCAAAAATCATAAAAAGTAAAAAAAAAATCGAAAAAATGGAAAAATTTGGGCACGGACCGATCCGGCCTTAATCCGGACCGGTCCGGGGTCTGAAATCATAAAAAAGACGGGGACCCTTCTTTTCTTCTTCTTCTTCCCTAATTCTTCTAACAGCCGCTCCCCACACACCCAAACCCCACCACTCGAAAATTTTATCAATTCTTCCACAAAAATTCATCTCACACTACACCACTACTTGATTTCTTCCTCTTTTCATCTCCTCTCTTACACAAAAGATTGGAAAATTAAAAAAGGGTCAAAAACAAGCTCCATTTCATTCCGGCAACTTTTCAACTTTTCCGGCCTACTTTTCAACGTTTTCTACACATTAAGGTATAATTTAGTTTATTTAGTTGTCAATTTCGTATTTTTCATAATTTTTTAGATTAATTTCAACTGTTTTGATTTTTGAGTGTGTTGTGACATTTTTATTTTTTGTTGTTGTTTTTGTTGTTGATTGGCTTTATCAATATCGTAGAATGGCTGAGTCGAGTAGGAGAGGCTCTAAAAAGCGTAAATCAAACATTCCTATCTTAACTCCTGTCGTAGGCACAGTAATTTTATCATCTGAGGAAGAAGCCGTAAGCTTTGAAAAAACCGCATCACCTGAGGCTAAGAAAGCATATGAGAAAATTTATAGTAAATGTGATGTTCTGGTTGAAAAAGGATTAGACTTGGATGACTTAGGTGATGAAGTTAAGGATATCTTTCGAAGACGTCAGTGGTTAGATTTAGCAGCCAGAAGGGAATGGGAGATTAACACGACTATAGTAGCTGAGTTTTATTCGGTTTTATCTACTTTGTCAGAAGAGCAGCTTACGCAGTCGCAAACCGTACCCTTACGAACCAGAAATATTCCTTTTAACCCTGCCGTCATTAATGCAATTCTAGGAGTTGAAGAATTTCCTGAGGAGGAGGATTACAGGGTAGTTTATAATTTAGATGATCCTGCTAGCTTTGAGCAGACTGCCCTGAGAGCTCAGACTGTTTTTGACCCGACCGCTGTATGGGTTGAAAATCGATTCAATTACGGAAACTGTTTTAGAGGTTTAAGGGCAATTAAAAGATTCATTAGCCATAATCTCTATCCTTCTCGTAAACACACCGCTTTTGGAAAGGAAGATGTTTGTATCGCTTGGGCGATGGTGAACGATGTTAGAGTGGATGTTGGAAAGGTCATGTTTAAAAGAATTTTTGAGAGTATTGTCATCGCCAGACCAGGGAGTCATCTATACTTCCCTTGTTTTATCTCTGATTTATGTCGTAGGTTGGGAGTACCATTCCTGCCTAATGACAAGTTATCTCTGGCTGATGGAAATCTGATTGGACCTAGTTTGACTAGTCTTCCGGATGGTAGTATTAGATCTTTGATTAGAAGACGTCAAACTCAGCCAGCTCCACCAGTTTTTACATCTTCTTCCTCTTTTCCATCTTTTTCTAGTCAGGCTCAACAAACTCCTTTCTCCAACACTATCACTTATGACATGTTTCAATCTTTAGTGACAGACGTTGCACGTGGTCAAGCCAATGTGGCTTTGTATGCTGAGAGTACTAGGCAGTGGTGTGATGATCTTCGTAGAGGTTTAAGAAGGAACGAGCAGTTGCTTCGTAATCCTACTTTTGATGATCCTGCCTATCCACCTTGTCAGTCTGATCCTTATACCTTACCAGAATGGGTAACACCTATTCCACCACCTTCGAGCTTTCATCCATCGTCATATCCTTTTGGAAGCCAATCTAGTGGGACAGGTGTATTTTCGACAGGTGTTCAGGGACCAGCAATGTCGAGTTGGGGAGGATTCACTGAGTTTGCACATGTCACGACTGGCATGAGTTCGATGGGTCTTGATAGTTCAGTCAGGACCACGACTACAGTTCAGCCGCCAGCTTCTCAGTCGTTTCCGAGTTCGAGTTTTCAAGTTGATCCTGAGGAAGGCTGCGATGAAGATTGAATTTAATAATTTTTTATTAAACATTTTTATTGCACTTTTTATTCGACATTTGTCATTTAGATATTGGTTTGTTTTCATTTTTCGTTTAGTTTGATTTTACAATCGTTTTTATCAAAATCGGTTTAGTTTTTATAAAAACTATAAAAATCACAAAAATAATTTTGTATCATTATTGAGTCGTTTTCAAAATATAACTAATGTGTCATTTTATCAGTCCGTATCAAGGTGGATGAATTAATTCAACGTTTATCAAAATATCTTCAAGGCAAGTGGAAGCCTTGTTACACTTGTGAAGTAAAAAAACAAAACACAATTTGACTTTACCTCTGTACTCGGTTAAATGATTTTACACCCGGACCGATCCGGCATATTCCCGGACCGGGCCGTGAAGAACAAAAAGGTGACTCATTTTTTGAGTCTGTCTCGTTCATCCACGTATGTATTACTTTCTATCTATTTAAGGGAGGCCAGGGAATGGGGAAAGTATACCATTTCTTTCACTGCCTATCTACTTCCAACTGTAATTTCACTTTTTATCAAGTTTTAAAAATGTCGAACCACTCTTCACCATCGGTTAATTCTTACGAGCCTCATACACCGGATCATCCGGAATCTCAAGCTTTATTGAGAGTATCATTTTACACAATCGTTTTGCAAATTCTCCAATCCTATTGGAGAAAGGTTTAAATTTAGATAAGCTTGATCAATGGGGAAAAACTATCATTCGAAGCTTTGGTTGGAAAAAATTTGTCAGTACACCGAGAGGTAGGATAAATGTTTCAATAGTGCGAGAATTTTATTCTGCGCTTATGACGACATCTATGATCGATATCACTCAGATTGTTCTAGTAAGAGGAGTGGCTGTTCCCTTCTCTTCATCTGTTATCAACCAAATCTTTGAAATTCCACCAGTTACGATGCCACATTTTGAAATGCAATGGGGACTACAAAATCCCTCTAATCATTTGAATAAAGTACACGAGTCATTCCAATGTCTGTTCCCGCTTTTTGATACAAATCACGACATGTCAACACGAGCTCTACTTCCACATCTAAAGGCGTGGAAGCATTTTATAAATTCTCGAGTTTATCCCACCTGGGATTTTGGAAGTTTGACTGAGAATGAAATGCTTCTACTTTTTGCTTTGGGATTCGGTGTATTTGTTGATTGGGGTATATTGATTCAAAGGACAGTGTTGGAGTTTGCGATCACGAGAGGTAGTAGGGGGAAGCCTATGCCTAATTCATGGATGATATCACATTTGTGTATTCTTCTGAATGGAGTAGAAGAGCTGGAGACGGATGAAATTTTTCCGTCTAGAGATAGTCGTTTTGGATTGCTACCGGTTGATACACCGGGTTGTTCGTCTACCATCTAGAGAATTGTTAGTGGTTTGTTAGTAATATTTATGTTTTAATAAGTTAAATTAAGTTAAGTATGAAGTTACTTTAGTTAAGTTTTTCTTTTAAGTTTTTATTAATCTATCTTGTTTAATATATATGTCTTAGTTTTTTAAGTTGTTTGTTTTTATTTAATGATATAATTAGTATACGCTAAAATAAAATCAGAAAAATAACGTTAATAGATTATTTTAATTTTATTTTCGAACCTACTTCTTTACTACTCATTGAACATCGGGACGATGCCACTTCGTAAGTGGGGAGTAGAGTTAGGTTAGAAAATTCATTAAAATTTTAGAAAAATAGTCAAAAATAATTATATTATATGTCTAATTTAGATTTTAATAAGATTTTAAGTTTATATAATTGAGTAATATTAGATATTGTTTTTATGAAATTATATAAGTATGTTGATATTTATAAGTAAAATTTTTAGAATCATTTTCAATATGAATTATGAGTTTGGAATTGGACTAAGTTTGTTGATTTTTGGCACCACAAAAATATAACTATAGCCAAATAACCTACCTCAGCCTTGATTAGAGTGATCAAGACCTCACTCGAAATTGTCAATTGTGATTAAATAACCAAGCTATAGCTAATTTTGGTCTACATTTCCTTGAAATTCCGCAAGTTTGTGCGTACTTATGAAAAGAGATGGAGACATAAAAGCTAAGTTTTGGTATATGCTGAGATTGGAAAGATTAGATAAGTATTAGTATATTCGATCTTACCTCATGACACTTGCAAGATAGTCGATTTTGGTAATAAGCTCGGATATATTAATATTCTAAATTGAGAACGAAGCACCATATTTACACAGAATTAATCAAATATCAGGCATCTTCCTTATCTGTGATTAACAACTTAAAAATAAAAAGAAATGATCGGTTGTAGCTACCAATGATTGGAGTGAGTAGGGTATTATCACGAAATGTCCTATATCACTATGAGGTAATTAAGCTCCCGATTGCCTGATGATAGTAGTCCAGCTAGGGTATTATCTCGAAATGTCCTATTGCTGGGAATGAAGGCACAAGATAAAATGAAAAAGGAAAAGTTGAATCATAAGATCTCAGGAATTATTACAAGTTTAAGGAAACCGGACTTGTAATTTTCGATCGAAAGAGTAGTACTCCTCAATCTTGATGAAGCAATGCCTGTAAGTTTGATTTTCTACACACACTCACGCTTTTAGTTCTTAATCTTTAAAAAAAAAAAGAAGAAGAGATGTTAGTAATCGATGATTATTTTTGATCAAGAATATGAAGATGCAGGTACGTACGACTTGCCTCTTTCTCTTTTTGATTTCCTTTTTTTCCGATTAACCAACATCTTGAACCTAAACTCTATAAGCCATTTTTGTCGACTACCTGACCGAAGTTTCCGATTCCAAAATTTCATAATAGTTGCGATTAAAAATAATTCTGATATTTTATTTATACTTATTAAGTGTTACATGTACAATTTCATCCAAATAATATTTAATGTTTAAGTTATATACTCTTTCTGTCTTCTTATAATTTTAAATTAAGATAAGTAATATAGTTATAATATTGACAATATAAATTACATTAAAAATTATAATATTATCTTTTATTACCGCTTATTTTTGCTCGAGGACGATCAAAAGCTAAGTGGGGAGTAATTTGATGTATTATTTTTATATGATTAAATATACGTTATATTATTATGTTTTATCAACGAATTTTATGTAAAATATATGAAATTATGGTATAAATAGTATGAAATGTTAATCTTTATAATTTAGAGTAGTTAGTAGTAAAAATAGTAAAAAGTTGTAATTTTGTACCGATTTTAGTAAATCGGAGTGTCGTGTCAGATTTACGTGGGTATTTGTGATGTTTTATTGCAGATTTATAAACCGAGACCCCGAGAATCGACATATTGAAGTATAATCATATCTCTGGAATTATTTAGAGAGTGCCACGAGCTTAAATGATCAATTGAATAGCTTAAGTGGACAAGTGGCCAACCAATCTGGTTAAGTAATAATCGAGAAATGTCTCCGACAAACGAATGGCTCATCAAAATGACATTATCTGAAAAAGTGTTCTTCACAAAAGTTGTAGATTTTCCCGAGAGCTTTCCAATGCAATTTAAATTATGAAGATTGGAGGTCTACAACTTAAACAGTGATCAAGTGGCTAATCGATTTGGGTTAAGAAAAATCCCGAAATAGCTTCGGAGGAACACGAGGTAATCAAGAAGGCGTTATCTGAAGAAGAGTTCTTCATGAAAGTTGTAGAGTTTCTCGAGACCTTAATTTTGGCATTTCGTTTGCAATTTTTGGAGGGCCAGAACTCGAGATATGAATTTTAGAAGTTTAATAATTATATATAAAAATATATATAATCTACGCACATCTGAAGAGATCAAGTTAGTGGGTGTAATCATTATACCGGACCGATCCGGCTTGATCCTGGACTGGTCCGCCAAGGACCAATTTCTATATATAGGGGCCTCATTGGAACAGATCGAGGTACCAATATATATATACATCCTATATATATATATATATATTATATATATATATATATCTCTTTTCTTTTTAATTTTTAGTTGTAGTTGTAAATAAGGCCTTACGCCGTAATAATGTAGTTTTAGTATCGTTATAATGCTCGGGAAAATCTCGGAAGTCGGTTTTGCTGAAGAAGTTGTAATGTCCGGAAAATACGATTTCTGAATCAACTGCCGTATTCGGGTAACTTTTCTTAAGTATTTATGTTTGTTGTTATAATGTTTTTAGGCTAATTATAATACTGGCCAAAACTATGTAATCGGTTTTATTTCGATCTTTTCGTTAAAGAAATGTTGTTAAGTTAAAATGATAAAAATTGAGTTAATTGAATCTTTTTCTATTTTAATCGTATTCGTATTGACATATTTAATCGATCTGAGGAATTCATAATCTAATTATGAATTGACGCCTCGTAGTTAGGATACGAGATAAAAGATAGAAAAACCGGAGGGTAAAATTGGCCGTGTGAATAACGTGATAACGGAATCCGATTTCCTACCCGGGGGTAAATTTGTTTTGGGAGAAATGAATTTTATTATAATTTGTACTCGAGATCGTAATAATGTTAAATCATCAGTTAAGCGAAACTTAAACCGGAAAGTTGAATCGTCCGGCTTTGACAACCGGAGCCTTTAAAATAAAATTGACCGTTTGACGAACGGAATGACTCCTTTTTATCTAAGGGTAGATTTGTACTCGGGACATGTTCAGAAAAACCGTAACAGTTGTGGACCTTGGACTGATGCAATGGACATATGACAATTTCATACGCTCGTGTGAGGAGGAATTGTTTACCTCAGGAGTGCACCGTTTCATTTACTCAATTGGACCTAAAATAAAAGGAGAGATCGAACACATTTCATTTAATCGAAAAGATCGTATAAACCAATTATATAAGTTTTGGCCAGTTCTCTAAAATTATCTGTTTAATATATTGGTACCTATATATTTATATATATATATATATATATATATATATATATATATATATATATATATATATATACTTTGCAATTTATGTACATCTATATATATTTATATATCTATATATATTATATTAGAATAACTTTTAAATTACGTATTTATTTTATGTTGACTAGAATAGTAGTGATCTGTGTTATAAAATTGCGGTTTAGATCGAGTTAATAACAGCTCTTTGGTGTTTAACCACACGAAAAAGAAATTACCAAGTTCCCTGAGGATTCGACACTCGACTCACCATACTAGCACCACAATTTGACCCGGTACACTGCCGGTTAGAATCGTTTAACCCGGGAATTGTCTGTCAGATTTCTGGCGCCATTCTCAAGGGACAGGTTAGGCGTTGTCACCGACCATGGCCATCTACATCCGACAAGATACCAAAATGTGGCCTACTATGGCCATTAATAGCCGATAAAAGTTAAGATAAAGTACAGAAAAATTAAGAAAGTAAAGTAGTTTATAATACAAACTAAAGAAATACAGTAAAACACGAGGGGAAAGAAAGGCAATAAAACACATTCTGAGCTTAGAGTGCTCAGCTCGACTCTCTACCCTGAACTATGTTAAGGATAACTATACCAAATAAGAGAAAACTATTGCTTCTCCCTACAAAAATCGTAGGAATTGACCACCCCATGAAAATGAAATACGAGAAACACGGGGCTCAATCCCCACCACCACGATTGGTTCGATGAATCCATTGCACAGAATAGTGAATTCACTTTCCCCGAAAGAAAATATGTCTCAACCAATAGCGACTCTTGAACCAAGTAATAACAATAAGGCTAAACGCCCACAACAAACTCAATAGGGTGCACCCTCGTAGGTATAACATTAGGGCTAAACAAAGACCGAATATGTGATTCAGTAGATACAATAGTCATACCATCCTCGTAGCATTCCTCCGGGGTGACTTCAATCATACTTTCTCGTGCTCTACTCTGAGCCTCCTCCCTCTCGATCAGTTGATCTACTTGATGCTCCAAGTTTCGTATAGAAGCAAGCATTGTCCTCATGCTATTATGAAATTCTTCAATATCATATTGGACCAATTAACTCGATTGTTTGGCCGTTTGCTCAAGCGGCACCTGTTCATCCGTTAAGGTCACTGATTCAGAAGGTGGAGGAGTATCGAGTTGTTGATCAAAGTAATTTGGGTCATTCCCCCACTCATTGTTGTATGATGCGGTGTATGGACTGAACTGATAAAATGGTTGCGTAACCTATAACACTATAATTGTAACCTCCAACTGAGTAAGGAAATGAGCCGTAATTTCCGTAAGGATCCATTAACTGTAAATCAGGGAAACAACACAAACACAATCACGGTAACTAGTCACTACCATTGCCGGAGTAGGTGGTGTGACTCACAAACAACAACAAAGAAACAAAACAAACAAGGAAAAAATAGAAAAACGACATCATCCTAAAAACTCAACAAACTCAAAGATGTCAACCGGATTCCCCGGAAACGTCGCCAGAAAACTTGATGGCCGTTTTATAGTTTACCACCTTTCATTGGCAGAGTACCGAGTCGGTTGTAGTATAAAACTAGTGAGCAAGGTCATAATCCCACAGGGAATCTAGTTAAGTACCAAAGCTAGCATTATGTTTAGTTCAGATCAACACGATTTTCTAAAAGGTTATTAGACTACAAAATCTATTTCTACAACGACTAAACTATAACGAGAGTTTTAACAGATTTAAAGAGATAGCCGAGTGATGTTCCAATCAACTACTTACCAAACCCTAGCTCGTCCGGAAGTGTTTTTGACTTACCTAAATGTTCTCGATGTCATACGTACGGTTTCGTTTCCTATTTCCGAGAATAGACACCATACAATAATCTACCCACATATGTCAGGTTCAACTATCCGCTGACCGGATTTAACTGACCTAACACAATCTATGTACAATGAAACGCTCAACAAAGTCGATATTTACCTCACACACGAAACCGAATCTAAACAACTCAGTCGGTTTTATAAGGTGATCCTAGAACCCCCGGTTCCCGTACCCTCTCGCAAAATACATATATAAAGAAGATACGTGTAATACGATTATCGAGTGATCAATTCTACAAACGTGATTTAGAATAAGTTCTAGAACTACGATGGCATCGAGATTCAACAATCAAAACATCAATAATACCTCAATCAACAAACTGGGGTTCGATTTCGGTGATTATCGCATAACTCGGCTTTATAACAATTAGCTACTCATTACGGCTATAAAAACGCAAGATATCATCATACAATTAATACACACAAATAAAAGAAAGTTAAAAGATATACCTATATAGACTAAGCCAAAAAAAACTTCGAATCCAAGAAAACCAAGATAATGTGAAACAACTATGCTAATATATATATATATATATATGGAAATTTTGTTGCTGCTAATATATATTTGGTGTCATAAAATAACTAAAATAAAAAAAACGGAAGTAGACTAGGTGAGAGGTGATATACTGAAATTATATTACTTATCTTCCAAAAAGCATTTTTTTTGCTTTTGATTTACAATGTATGTATACTACGGAGGAAAAGGTAGTTTTGCTTCCTGGCATGATCACCCCATTGTGCATCACATGTGTTCCCAGCAGCCAACCTAATGCAATCACGTGATGTCGGAATTATCCCCGGATAATTATCTAACGGTACCGTTTAATAAAGACACGACATATTACACGTGGATTTATGGTATAGAAACATCCATTGATCTTGTCATGTATTTGCACCGATACTTATCCATTTAGTAAACTAGCTGCAGGCTAAGCTTCGGGCACACGCTCCAATCCCCGTATATCGCCTTCCGGACATGCCGAACACATAATTTCTGGACAAAATCATAACAAATACCACACGTAACTCACACAGTATACTAGGGTGACCGAGAGTGCAATAAATACACCAAACAAGTCCGATAATCCCGGATTATATGTCCGGATCTCGTAAACATCGAAAACGGTGCAAAATGTGTCGAAATCAAGCCAAATATTCCCGGAATTAAGTAAAACAAGTCTAAACAGGGTATCAAACACGTAGCAAAACAGAGTCGAGTTGACTCTCATCAAAGATATTGCAATTCTTGGAAAGATATTGCGTGTGGATCAGATTCTATCACCGTATTTAGCATGCAATAGTTGGTAAGTGATAGAACAAGCACACAGTAATATGGAAAATGGTAAGTCACGATAAATACATCATAGACACAATACCATTTATTAATTGATCTCTAATGGTTTGATTTTCCTCGATTGTATAAAGTCGAAGGAGAATCTTGCAGATCCGCTTATAAAAAGGTTTAGCTAGAGATCGAGTGTCAAAGTTTTGACAAACGGAATGGGACTGAAGCATATTATGCATGTTCCCTTATAATGGTAACCCAACCATAGTGACTGGAGATCTTAAGATCATGGTTCAAAAGGGACAACTAAGTTATGAGGGACAGTTAGCACTTACCCATTCTGTTAAAACAAAAGTGTTGTCTGCTGAAGGTTCACGTTAAGCATAAAGCATTTAATGATTCATATATCTTGGTTAAGCCAAGTGAGGTATTGCAGAGTACTCTTTATAGGAGGTCATCTATGTAAGTGGATGTGGGGCCGCTTTTGTGAGAATTTGTGGGCTGAATTCTCTAACACACTTTCTGAAACCAAGGTGTTCCAGGGCCAAAATGGACACAACCATGAGAACTTCGAGAACGCTAGGGGGTCTATTGTGTGGGTATCATTGTCTAGGCATACACCAAAGCCTGAGCAGTTCAAGACCTAGTTCACTGCTTAGCCAAGTATGTCTGATGGTATTCTACTAGAGAAGGTTCAAGGCAGCAAACCACCTCGCCCGATGCAATAGAACTCCGTTTGATATCTCCAAAGAGTCTGCATAGCATATGCATTAATTTCCATTCATGTGGGGAATTGTTGGAACTTTATGTTGTTTTAGCTCCGAAATGGGTTTAAGTGTAAGTGACGAACAGTCAACTTCAGTCCTGGATTTTGATGAATTACGGAATGAATTTTCGGCAGCTAAAACTGGTTTGGAAACTACTATGATAGTAGTTGATGTTAGGCTTTTGAATCACTTGATTCCGATATCGGGTGAATGAGAAATTAATGCCTAAAGGTAGAGTAATTTATGCGGGTGTTGTAATGAAAGTGTATTCCATTTGTCCCACACAGATAATAGAAATCAAAGATACTCACTATATAAGTGGGATATTTTCATTAAGAGGCAAGCCCCAAGGGGCAAGAGAATTTTGTGAAGGAGGCAGGACGTAGATGCTTGTTAATTCACACGCGCGCGCGCGCCGCCTTCGCCGTCCGGCCGGTTCGGTTCGGTTCGGTTCGGGCTTGTGGCTTGGGCTGGGCCAGTATATTTTTGGGCCAGCTCAACAGTTAATTTTCTGAATCAATGTTTGTTCTGATGTAATGAAGTGATGCAACACTTAGATATTTCGATGCATCGCCTCGAAATTCTGGTTGGTTTTAACCAACAAATAACTTCCCAACTTCCTCTTTTTGAAAGGTTACTTCCTCTACCCAAGGCTGCTGCTTCTGCCTATATATTCCCTTTATTTTGAATGAAAAAGAGACAGATTTTTCTGCACTTTTGCATACCGAAAATCTGCCAAAATAAAAAGCATTTTTCACATCTTTTTGCATAAACATTGGCATAAAGCCAGATATATTCAAGGCCGGATCAGTTCACCGTCCTCTTCACATTCAAGTGCAGACTAGAAGAGGTAAAGACTGTTGTATCTTGGGAGACATGTTGCCATATCTGTATACATATAGTCGGGGAAATAAGGACGGCCTTCTACGCGCCTCAGTCTACGAATAAGTTTTTGTTTTACTTTCTGTTTTATGCATTTTTCGTTCAATGTATTGTAGTAGTTTTATGTGAATAAAATGTCCATTCTTATGTGTTCATCATGCATGCAATCTGCTTTTACAATTTTATGTTATTCGATTTTCGGGAAGAAAAATAGCAAACTGGTACTACACTACTAATTTTCCCAACAAAGACTACTTTAAAAGCATACTAGAAGTGATGCATAAAAACATGTATTGTTAGCTACTTTAGTTAATCTTGCAGTATTTGTTTGGTTTCATTAACAATTTACCATGTTTGTCCTACCTGTCAAACTAACGTAAGATATTTATCAATCCATGCCTTACTTGTCAATCTAAATATAGCATGTTTGTGTCTTCTCTATCATGTTCATGTTTTATGTTCTTATTTCAACACATAATACGATATAGTCAAGGGTACAATGCATGCTACCACATAGTATGAGACACGGTGCCATTCGGGTGATATGACTAGCTAAACATCCCACGTGACACGTAAGATCAGGATATTCGGTGCAATACATTGAGGTGCAATAAGGGTAATCCAACTAGTTATACAACCAACATGATACATAGATCATGATACTCGGTGCAATACATTGCGGATAAGTAATTGTTCCTTACCAAGACGAATCTGGGTAGTAACACAAAGCACATAAGAGCACATAAGTTCATGCTTCGGTCCATACTACCTTATATGATCATACATATGTCTATAGTGACACCATACTATTAACATATCTCCACTACTTGTATCAAAATTCATAAGAACGTTTACAGAATTACCAGAAACAAATTAATACTTGAAAATACCGTATTCATCACAAAACTTCCAGAAAACCCATCCCTAAGGGTTCGGCTCGGTCACTGTGTTGGCCGGTACGGTCGGGAAATTGACCTGACCAAACTCCCAGGTCAGTTTTTCTGAGCCACAACTACCCGACAAATAACCTAAAGACATAGTTAGGTCATGATTCGTGCAATTTAACAGAAACGGTAATTAAACAAATTAAACCATGATCTTTAGAACAAAACATATTCTTTTTTATAAGAACTTCTTACCTTATTAGAAGCTAAAACTACGAACATCACATAAACTACTCCGCGGTCTACACACATCCTACGAACAAGGAACAAATCTAACATGCATACCACAAAATCTAACCTACACAAGATCAAAGCTAGGAACTTTACAAAAAAGATTATACTTTTACCTTCAAAAGGTGATTTGAAATTCGAAATCACAATTGTGGTCTGTAAAACGAACCCTGGACCATCAAATGGAGCTGCTGAACTTCACCCCGGGCAATTACCCATGGGCATTAGTAGGAAATGCGACGAGAGCTGCTGAACTTCACCCCGGGCAATCACCCATGGGCATTAGTAGGAGAGCTGCTTCCCTAAAGCTGAAAACGCAAAATCCAAAGTCTAGGCCTTCCTGGAGTCTTTTTATACATTTCTAGAACCCCTAGGTCGGTTTACCATTTCTTAAAGCCGAAGGAAGCCTTCAAAACTTAAAAGAAAAAGAAATCCTATTTTCAAAAAGACAAAAAAAAAATGCCCTTGCAAATTGAAGGAAACTTTTACATACAAAATTTGCAGGTCACAATTAGATCAAATAGAATATTAATTGAACAGCCGTCTGAACTATGCCCGTCATGAGCCACCCAAAACCATTAACCCGATGGTAACCCGGGGTTCAAGACCCGGATGACCCGTCAGACAACCTGTGACCCACCGGCTCAGGGTCCTCTTTTTTTTGCATGACTTGGCGTGTTAGTAACCTGGCATCGCTAGATCGTCATACCGGTCACCTCTAACTCATCTAACCTAAAATAACTTAAAACGATATTTATTATTTTATTATTTTTGGGGGGAGGGTCGGGGAGAAGGGGGAGAGAGTTTTATTAAATAAGAGGAAGTATGTGGTAATTGAAACATGTATTGATATCAGAAATGCAATAATTATCACTACCGTAGTACTGTAAAATTCAATACTATTCTTTATGTTATTTATTTATACAAATTTGATGATATCTTTTTATTTAACATGAAACTTTATGAGCAAGGATAGATGGACAATTATTCGGCCATAACGGTTGACACAACCTTTTTTTTCACCGTTGTTAGAAAGTAAAGAACTAATTTGTATTTAGTCTAAAGTTGAGTCCTTTTAAGTGATTACTTCTTAGCTTGGACACTTGTCCTTTTGTGGTGTATTATCTCAAGATTCTCTTGGTGAGCTGTTAGATTGTGTGTAAGTTATATATTTAACCATAGGGTAAACATTGTGGTATTATCCAGAATAAACAATTTTGTTCTTTGTCTTGGTATCAGAGACAAAAGTGGTATATTTAAACAAAAACCTACTCCTATCTAGCCAATGCTCATTCCTCTGAACTCTCACCAAAACCTACTACAGTTGTAGATGCCCTAAAGAACCCTGCTTGGAAGAAGGCTATAGAGGAGGAGTACAATGCTCTCATGAAGAATCATACCTGGGAATTGGTTCCCATATATCAAGCTCATAATTTTGTTGATAATAGTTGGGTTCTTGTCCCGGATTTTATCTATACAAAACAACAAGTAATAAACCGGTTAACCTCAAGTGCAAGGATCGTAGTATGGAGGCTAATGCCGGGTCGATCTTACGGGGAATTAGACTGTTGTGAACCCTAGCTTTTGTTTTTAACTAATTATTGTCACGAAAACTAACCTAAACAAATATTGCATAAAAGTAACTAGACAGAGGAGATTAATCCAATGCTAGGAAAGATTGAAAGCGATAAACTAACTAAACTAGAGTGCAGAAAAAGTAAACTAAAGCTAAACAATTCAAGTTTCAAGGATTAAAATCAAATTATAACGAACGAACATGCAATTGATCCACCTATCCTATCAACATTCAATTCTAATTCGGATTAATTCGTGATCTCCACTCAAGTCGTGATTCACCTAACCGAAGGCATGAACTCCTACTCTCGTAGACAAGTTCGTTTCCTAATCTTTTATCTTTCGATGTTAAAGATTACGTCTTTCTAACCTAGGCGTGAAATCTTTCAATTTCTGACCTAGAGATTCAATCTAATAACTTTCGTTGTGATTAGATTAAAAGTCTAAACTTTTATCATGGTGATCTAATGTTTATATGATTTTCATCAATAAAACAATCATCAAAGCAAGCATCTTTCGATTAAACATGCAAAAACATACAAAACATGATAAAAGAAACGAACTTGAAATAGATACTCACAGATTAATCACGAATCAAAACTGAATTGTTGAAGGAAGGCTTCACAACGCTTGTTCAAGAGGGTTTTAGCCTCTTAGCATCCTTGTTGCAACTCGAATTGATGAAATAAAAGACATGAATCTATCTAATCTAATCTAGGAATTAAATTGCATAAAAGTAGATAAAAACTGTAGAAAAACGCAGCCAAGCTGCCCCTAGGTTTTTAGGGTTCGAATTGTGTCGAATTGTTCTCCTTTAGGTTGAGAAACAGCCGCTTATTTATAGATTTCGAAGTCGGTTTCACTAAGTCGGCCGACGGACGCTCGTCCGCCTAATCAAACGCCCGTCCAGATAACCCTAGACTGCTTCAGATGCCCGTTCAGACGGCGTCCAAACTCTCTGTATCAAAATCGCTCCTCAGGACGCCCGTCTGCTTCATCAAACGCCCGTTCAGACGGCGTCCAAACTCTCTGTATCAAAATCGCTCCTCAGGACGCCCGTCTGCTTCATCAAACGCCCGTCTACTCTGGACGGAGTATGGACGCTCGTCAACATGACTTGAAGGTGATTTCTTCATATTTATCTCTTTTTCCTCCACTCCACTTGATCATTATCTCTTCCTTCAATCACTTAGCTCGAATTTGATCACTTTTTATCATCATTTGAGCACAATAAACATACCTATAACACATGGAAAACATCGCAAACTGTAGTAATATTCAAATAATGATATTTTAACCATGAAATCACATAAATAAATCGATATTGCGATTAAGCCGTTAAAAATATCGTTTGCTCAATATTTTAATATAGAGACCAATTATAACCTTATAAAACATATAATTTCACCCTTAACAACTCCCCCACACTTAGCTTTTGCTCGTCCCGAGCAAAACAAAACGAAAATTAGGCTCGAGATAGTATAGACATCTCAACAAATATAACATACATTCAACAACTTAGAAGTTCACCCACGTGTGTGTGCATAGCCATAGAAAACTTCCACTACATCCAAACTTGAGGAACTCGAAGTAAAACTAGCTAATACCCCCTCGTAGAATAGTAATAAATGACACTCATAAGATGCACCCTACAAAACGGAACATATCCCGGAAAAGATGATAGAACACATTTAAGACCTTTCCGACATACTTAGAGGATAATCCCTACAGCATATCTGTCAGTTTCTACTGGGGATAAGGTAGACGATAACTTAGTCTCATATACATTTCATAACACTTCATTAGTTAACTTAACTTTTTCACTTTAAACACACATTAGGATAAGCTATTGCCCTCATAGCAGAATAGGACATTTCGAGATAATCCCCTACCTTACTCCAATCATAAGGCAGCTCTTCCTAACTGTCGTGAGCTTTTAGTCATCATGGTGGAATAGGACATACGTGGTACACCCTACCTCACTCTAATCATCGACTAGCTTTCGACACACACAATTAATTCATTAATTCAACTTTTTCACTTTGGACAATAGTTACGTGTACTTATCACATTCAAACTTCTAGATATTCACAGTATATCATACTTCGGAACTAAATACAAACGATCATAATTCGCGAGATATATACGTAGCACTAAGCACATGACTTATAAGAAAATCAAAAATCACTAATCCAAAACGGGGTATAGCTTTATAAATAGCTCATCATTTACTATGGCTTGTGAAAAAGAGTGTCGGGTGAAACAACTAACTTACGGAACATACGGCATACAAAGCATCAATGAATATAACAAACCGAACAAAAACATGCATTGCTCACTCGAGACAAAACAAAAATTTTGAAAATTGAAAATTTGGCTCATTTAGCTTAGCATAGAAATAATATCATGTAAGCAAATGTGTAGATACATATAGCTTATTCCCCTCCCCCACACTTAAATGACAACATGTCCTCATGTTGTGCAGAATTAAAAAAAAAAAAAAAGTACTTAGCTGATTGTAGTTCGAAAGTGGCAAGTCTGGAAGTGGCCATGGTCCAGATCCAGAAATGCTTGAGGAAATCAGTAGACTGTGGACCATCCACCGGAAAACTGAAATCGTCTAAAGCTCACAATCGCTATCGAAAATATCCTGCACACTTGAAAAACAAAGAAATACCTCGGGGGATACAAGGGATTATATCATATCGCGCAAAAGTGATAGAGATAAAGATAAGAGGATCGTAAGCAAAACTACACTTCGACCCTTTATAGGACTGGGACGGCTGACTGACAAAAACAAACACAATCCTAATAAAACTGAACTAAAACAACGAAAAACAACTAAAGAAAGAAACTAATATAATAAGGGATATCTAGGATGCCTCCTAGTAGCGCTAATGGTTATCGTCGTTAGCTCGACACATTTGAAGCTCAGCCTGGATCAGGCCATTTAACCTTTCTGCCAGCCACTACCTCGTTTAAGCTCCGGTCCGTAGTGTGGCTGCAGAAACAGCATCTAACACATGGGGTAAAATCTTTTATAGCCTTCCAAACTCGTTTAATCTTCCCCATGGCTGATTTCTTTCTTCTCTGATTCCTCTGATGACGTTTAAGCTTTTGCTCTTTTTCATACTCCTCCATATCCCAACTACCTGCTAGAACCTCCTCAGATTGATCACAACCGTCATCCTCAGAAAACAAGTCGGGCGAAAACTCGTCAGACCCGTCGACTTTAGGGGTGCTACACCCGAGGATATCGAGAAATCGAACAGTCAAAGGCTTTACCTTGGGTTCACCAATGTAATGCTTGCATCGTTGACCATTCACTCGGAACGGTTGATCGCCATAACCACGCAGCTCTAGAACGCCTCCAGGAATGATTTGGAGAATCTCAAATGGACCAGACCAACGTGTTCTCAACTTCCCAGGAAACAAATGTAACCTAGAATTGTATAAGAGAACTTGCTCGCCGACCTGGAATTCTCTCTTCTTTATCTTGGCGTCATGGAGTAGTTTCATCTTCTCTTTACTAATCCTGGCGCTTTCATAAGCCTGGAGTCTAAATTCATCCAGCTCATGCAACTGCTGCAATCGATGTTTCCCACAGGATTGGGAATCGAAGTTCAAAAACTTCGTAGCCCAATACGCCCTGTGCTCTAACTCGACTGGCAGATGGCATGGCTTACCGTAAACCATTTGATATGACGATGTACCCATAGGGGTCTTATAGGCAGTCCTATATGCCCAAAGTACATCGTCCAACTTCAGACTCCAGTCTTTTCTATGACTATTCACCGTCTTCTCCAGGATTTTCTTAATGCTCTGATTGCTCCTTTCAACCTGACCACTAGTCATCGGATGATATGGTGTGCCAGTTTTATGACGAACACCATACTTTTCAAGGACTTTCTCTAGGGGTCGGTTGCAGAAATGTGTCCCTTCATCACTAATCAAGGCTCGTGGACATCCAAACCTCACAAAGATATTCTTCTTTAGAAACTTCATGACCGTCTTATGATCATTGTCAGGAGTGGCTTGAGCCTCTACCCATTTCGATACATAGTCCACACAGACTAAGATGTATTTGTTACCGCAAGATGATGGGAATGGTCCCATAAAATCGATACCCCATACATCAAAGACTTCGCATTCGAGGATGGGTTTCAAAGGCATGTCAAACCGCCTTGTCAGAGCACCGGTTCTTTGGCATCTATCACAAGCTTTACAGAAAGCTTCTGTGTCCTTAAAAATTGTAGGCCAATAGAAACCGGACTGAAAGATCTTAGCAACGGTTTTCCACGGACCAAAGTGACCTCCGGTGGGTCCACTGTGGCATTGCTCAATAATATCACGTTGCTCAGATTCTGGAACACATCTCCTAAGCAAACCATCTTTACAGATCTTGAAAAGATAAGGTTCATCCCAAACGAAATATTTCATATCAGAGAAGAACTTCTTCTTCTCTTGATAAGACATTTCAGGATCGAGATAACGGGCATGAAGGTAGTTTACAATGGAGGAATACCATGGAACATCGGGAGGACAACCGTCTATCAACATAATGTTTTCTAGAGGAAAGTAAAGATCTATATCATCTGGTTCATCCTTTTCCTCACTTAACATTCTAGAAACGTGATCCGCCACTACATTTTCACTGCCCTTTTTATCTTTAATTTGAACGTCAAACTCTTGAAGGGTCAGTATCCAACGCAGTAAGCGCGGTTTAGCTTCCTTTTTGGTCATGAGATAACGCAAAGCAGTGTGGTCAGTCCACACAATCACTTGAGCACCCAGCAAGTAACTACGAAACTTATCCATAGCAAAGACTACGGCTAATAGTTCCTTTTCAGTGGTTGTGTAGTTAACTTGAGAGGGATTCAGTGTGTGACTGGCATAATAGATAGGCTGGAACTTTCCATTAAGCTTTTGCCCTAAGACTGCACCAACAGCATAGTTGGATGCATCACACATAAGCTCAAAGGGTAGGTTCCAGTCCGGAGATATAAGTATTGGAGCAGAGATCAGTCTACTCTTAAGCTCCTCAAACGCGCGCTTGCAATTCTCATCAAAATCAAAAGTAACGTCTTCTTTGAGTAAAGTAGACAGGGGCTTGGCAATCTTTGAAATGTCCTGGATGAACCTCCTATAGAAGCCGACATGTCCGAGAAAACCTCGGACTTCCCGAACATTCTTAGGATAACTCATCTTCTCAATAGCTTCAACCTTGGCCCTATCTACTTCTATACCTTTGGCTGACACTTTGTGGCCAAGGACTATGCCTTCATCGACCATAAAATGGCATTTTTCCCAATTGAGTACTAAGTCCTTTTCCACACATCTAGACAACACCTGATCAAGATTATTGAGGCAATCATCGAAGGATTGACCAAAGACCGAGAAATCATCCATAAAAATCTCCATGCACTTTTCAACTAGCCCGTCAAAGATTGCCATCATACACCTTAGAAAGGTGGCCGGGGCATTACAGAGACCAAATGGCATCCGCCTGTAGGCGAATGTACCATAAGGGCAAGTGAAAGTGGTCTTCTCTTGGTCAACAGGATCGATGGGTATCTGGAAGTATCCTGAATATCCATCCAGGAAGCAGTAGAATACGTGCCCCGCCAGACGCTCAAGCATCTGGTCAATGAATGGAAGGGGGAAATGATCTTTCATTGTGACCTCATTGAGTTTTCTATAGTCAATACAGACCCTATAGCCTGTAACGAGCCTCAATGCTATCTCCTCTCCCTTCTCATTTTTCTCAATCGTAATTCCACCTTTTTTGGGAACTACTTGAGTCGGGGAAACCCATTCACTGTCAGCAATGGCGTAAATGATTCCCATATCTAGAAGCTTGATAATTTCCTTCTTGACTACCTCTTGCATGTGAGGGTTGAGTCTTCTCTGAGGCTGTCTAACTTGTTTTGCACCCTCCTCAGTTTTGATCTTGTGCATACAGATGTCGGGAGATATCCCTCGGATATCTCCCACCTGCCATCCAAAGGCTTTCTCATTTTTGCGCAAGACGTTTAGCAGTTTAAGCTCTTCTATTCGAGATAGCTTGGCAGAGATGATCAAAGGAAGCCGGTCACCTTCTCTCAGAAATACATACTTAAGATGTTTAGGCAACAGCTTCAGAACCAAGTCTACAAGGGGTTCCTCTAGACTTGATTTAAGATCTCCACTCCTCAACTCAACATCGTTGAGCTTACTTGGTGGCCCTACTGCCAAAGCTTCTTCTCTTAGCTCATCCTCGAATTCAGCTGCCAACTGATCTAGATTGACCGCACCATGGCTATTCAGATTATCGATCAATCGCTCATATTCCGCTTCTACAGCCAAGACTTGCTTATCCATGAAGTCATTGTCATCAGACGTCTCCTCAATGGAACAGCCGGTTGGAGATCCAAAAGGTACATTGATAGATTTTGAAACACTATAGCTCACCTCCTGGTCACCAACTCGAATGGTGACATGCCCACCATCACAATCGATGAGGGCTCTAGCTGTAGATAGAAAAGGTCTTCCGAGAATCAAAGGGACATTTTCACTTTTCTCAATATCTAAGACGTACCAGTCAACTGGAAAGGTAAACCTATCTATTTGAACTAATACGTCCCTTAGGATCCTGAAGCTTTCTTAGAGGACCTATCAGCGAACTGCAAGTTCATGGTAGTGGGTTCTAGAAGACTCTGTAAACCAAGCTGATTGCAAACAGACAATGGCATCAAGCTGATGGATGCACCCAGATCACATAAGGAGTTCGGGAAGACTAGGCCTCCCATTTGCAATGTGAGCACAAATTTTCCTGGGTCACCCCTCTTGGTTGGTAAGTTTTGATGATTTATCAAGGAGCAATCCTCACCAATTTGCCTTTCCATGCCTGCCAATTTCTTTTTCGAAGACACAACATCCTTGATGAATTTTGTATACCTAGGCATCTCGACCAAGACCTCGGATAATGGCAGATTTACTTGAGTATTTTTCAAAAGGTTAAGCACCTTTTCATATTTCTTGTCTTCACTCAGAGAGATGTTGCTCTTCCTCGGTGGAAATGGAAGCTTTTTAAGGTCACTCTCGGAAAATACTTTCTTTGAGGATGCACTTACGGCCTTGTCTTCCAGATCTTTCCACCTCACAACTTTATCAGACGTCTTATTGGTCAGGGGATCAGCCTCCTGACTCTCAACCGAATCTTTTTTTCTCAGGGGCTCAGCCACCTGAGGTGTTTCAACTCTTTCATCTCTCGGGGGATCAGCCTCCCGAGTACGCTCTTGCAGGACAGGGGATAGTGGTTGCTCAACTTCCCCTCCTGCCTTATCAGTGGCTGGAGGGGCTAGTGGTTTCCCTGGAAGCCAGGGGGACCACTCAGCTGAGTGCCACTTCTTAAATTCATCGCACTGGCCTCCTCTTTACCGTATTGCATTGTTGGCACGAGGTCAGTGCATTGGTTGCTGCTTAAATCGGCCTGAGCAACATGACCGCCCTTAGGATTTTTCTCAGTAAAGCTGGGCAGATGCCCAGGGGGTCTTGATGCTAATTGCTCAGCCAGCTGCCCTATCTGTCTCTCAAGATTCTTATTCGTACTCATTAGGAGCTGAATATTCTTGTTTTGCTCTTCTTTGAATGAGTTCCATTCAGCCTTAAGATCATTCAATTCGAGGGACCTTGAGAGTCTTTGGAAGTTTGAAGAGTATGGCTGGTAGGCCGATTTTGAAAATTGAATTGGAATTAGAAGGCCAATTCGATTGAACCTTTGTGTTTGATTGGAAAAATTAGAGTTTTGGTTTTGAGCAGAACCAGGGTTCCTATTGAAATTTGAATTCGGATTAAAACTCGAATTCGGATTGAAACTGGAAGCTTGACTGAACCCTTGGTTCTGGAGTTGATTCTGGCCAGATGGTGGATTAAATCTTTGGTTGTTCTGGCCATAGAACGCATTTACTTCAGCATTCTGCCCATTCGTAGGACAGAATCTGGAAGTATGCCCCATATTATCGCAGTTTTGGCATTGACCTGAGTGTAATGTCCATCATCATGGACAGTATTGACTTGGTATGAAGAATTGGGGTTTAATTGACATTGGCCATTTACATGACCAGTCTGACAGCAAGATTCGCAATACAGAAGTTGAGGGTTCTGCGGAAACGAAGGAGTCTGATTCATAGGATTCGGAGTTTGAGGATTGGCCATCTGCCTCTGCAGCATGGCAATCAGACTTTGAACATTTACTTCCTCCACCTTAGGAGGAGGAGGAGCTTGAATTGCCTGATAGGATGGGGCGTAGTTGTACTTGGCAATGTCCTCGAACAATGCCCACCCCTCGGCAGGTGTTTTCCTCAAAAACGCCCCACCAGATGAACTATTGACCATGCCCTTGGTGAGCTCGGTCAATCCGCTAAAGAAGGTAATGACTTGCCTCTCCAAAGGCAAGCCATGATGGGGACATTTTCTGAGAAGAGATTTAAACCTCTTCCAGGCCTCGAAAAATGATTCATTTTCCTTCTAAGAGAATGTGAAAATTTCATTTAAGCACTGGGCCATCTTAGAGGGTGGAAAATATTGACTCAAGAACTCCCTCTCGAGTCCGGCCCATGTAGTGATGGATTCATGAGGGAGAGAGTGATACCATTCCTTCGCCTCCCCTCTTAAGGAAAAAGGGAAAAGTTTGAGCTTGATAGCATCCTCACTTACACCTTGGATGCGGGTAGTACCGCATATCTCTAAGAACGTGTGTAAGTGGGTATGCGGATTTTCTGATTGGTAGCCATAAAAAATTGATGCATGCTGCATCATCTGGATAAGCCCTGGCTTGAGCTCGAAAGTTTGAGCAGTAATGGCGGGCAAGACTATAGCTGGGTTGACAGTGACTGCACCAGGCATGGCGTAGTCTGCCAACGTACGTCGATCCTCTGCCGCCATTATTACTATTTCTTCGATCTCTTTTATCAACTTCCGTTCAATTTCTTGGTCGACTGAACTTCCTTCGTCCGATGGATCGGTAAAACGAAGTTTTCGCCTATTGGGTCGGACTATGGTCCGCTCGGGGTCAGGTGAAAAGAACAGTGGTCCTTTCTGACTTCGAGTTTGCATAAACCGACTCCCTACTCAAGATGTTGAACCTAAAAACTAATAACTAAAGAAAAATTAAAAGCTTAGACTAGAGATTAAAAACCAAAAGAAAAGGAAGGGAAAGAAGAAAAGGAAACAAAATTATTGAAGAAAACAGGGCCAGACGGACGTCCAATACTTTGGACGGGCGTCCGGGTGAAGTTTGGACTGGACGGGCGTTTAATGGTCCAAACGCTCGTCTGAAAGGTGGAATACTTGGAAGGGCGTCCAAATCTTATGGACGCTCGTCTAAGTGAATAAAACAGAATCAGAGTTAAAAATTTTTCAGCGGACGGGCGTCCAATATCCCAGACGCCCGTTTGATAGTGTGGAAAAGTAGAACATAAGCAGAAAGAAAATTGCAGAAAATAACAGACGGGTTGGGAGTACAAAAGAATCGAACAGAAACAGAGAGAAGGGATAGAGGGGAGAACTAATCACCAGAGAACCTTAAATCCTAAGCTAAAACCCTAATTATCTAATTACCTAACCGTTTATCAATTAAAACAGGAAATTAAAACGAATTAAAAACAAAAATAACACAGAAAAACGAATAAAAACAAAAACTAGACAACCGTCCGGTTCCCCGGCAACGGCGCCAAAAACTTGTCCCGGATTTTATCTATACAAAACAACAAGTAATAAACCGGTTAACCTCAAGTGCAAGGATCGTAGTATGGAGGCTAATGCCGGGTCGATCTTACGGGGAACTAGACTGTTGTGAACCCTAGCTTTTGTTTTTAACTAATTATTGTCACGAAAACTAACCTAAACAAATATTGCATAAAAGTAACTAGACAGAGGAGATTAATCCAATGCTAGGAAAGATTGAAAGCGATAAACTAACTAAACTAGACTGCAGAAAAGGTAAACTAAAGCTAAACAATTCAAGTTTCAAGGATTAAAATCAAATTATAACGAACGAACAAGCAATTGATCCACCTATCCTATCAACATTCAATTCTAATTCGGATTAATTCGTGATCTCCACTCAAGTCGTGATTCACCTAACCGAAGGCATGAACTCCTACTCTCGTAGACAAGTTCGTTTCCTAATCTTTTATCTTTCGATGTTAAAGATTACGTCTTTCTAACCTAGGCGTGAAATCTTTCAATTTCTAACCTAGAGATTCAATCTAATAACTTTCGTTGTGATTAGATTAAAAGTCTAAACTTTTATCATGGTGATCTAATGTTTATATGATTTTCATCAATAAAACAATCATCAAAGCAAGCATCTTTCGATTAAACATGCAAAAACATACAAAACATGATAAAAGAAACGAACTTGAAATAGATACTCACAGATTAATCACGAATCAAAACTGAATTGTTGAAGGAAGGCTTCACAACACTTGTTCAAGAGGGTTTTAGCCTCTTAGCATCCTTGTTGCAACTCGAATTGATGAAATAAAAGACATGAATCTATCTAATCTAATCTAGGAATTAAATTGCATAAAAGTAGATAAAAACTGTAGAAAAACGCAGCCAAGCTGCCCCTAGGTTTTTAGGGTTCGAATTGTGTCGAATTGTTCTCCTTTGGGTTGAGAAACAGCCGCTTATTTATAGATTTCGAAGTCGGTTTCACTAAGTCGGCCGACGGACGCTCGTCCGCCTAATCAAACGCCCGTCCAGATAACCCTAGACTGCTTCAGACGCCCGTTCAGACGGCGTCCAAACTCTCTGTATCAAAATCGCTCCTCAGGACGCCCGTCTGCTTCATCAAACGCCCGTCTACTCTGGACGGAGTATGGACGCTCGTCCAACATGACTTGAAGGTGATTTCTTCATATTTATCTCTTTTTCCTCCACTCCACTTGATCATTATCTCTTCCTTCAATCACTTAGCTCGAATTTGATCACTTTTTATCATCATTTGAGCACAATAAACATACCTATAACACATGGAAAACATCGCAAACTGTAGTAATATTCAAATAATCATATTTTAACCATGAAATCACATAAATAAATCGATATTGCGATTAAGCCGTTAAAAATATCGTTTGCTCAATATTTTAATATATAGACCAATTATTATGCAAATTATACAAATAAAAGGGAAAAAATCACAAAATATAACCTTATAAAACATATAATTTCACCCTTAACAGTTCTTAAACTCAAACTACACCAGATGGGACTCGAAACAAGCACAAGGTCAGGCTTGTTGCTAAAGTGTTTAGTCAAACACCAAGATTGGACTACACTGAGACTTTTAGTCCAGTTGCTAGGGCCTCTACAATCATGATCGTACTTGCCCTTGCAGTGGCTCTAAATTGGCCAATCAGGCAGATAGATATTGATAATGCTTTTTTGAATAGCACTTTACATGAATCTGTGTTTATGACTCAACCTGCAGGTTTTGAAGATCCTACCAATCCTGGGTATGTCTGTCACCTTAAAAAGGAAATCTATGGTTTGAAGCAAGCTCTTAGGGCTTGGTTTTCTGAACTCGGTAAACAATTATTGTCTTGGCAATTTAAAAAATCAATGGCAGACACATCTCTTTTTATATTTCACTTTGGGAAAACCTTTTTGTATGTTTTAGTATGTGAAGATGACATCTTGATTACAAGGAACAACAAGGATCTCAAATAGTAGTTTATTAAACCTCTACATGTGAGGTTTTCTCTTAAAGACTTTGGTGATCTGCATCACAATCTGGGAATTCAAACTTATAGGGACTAAATAAGATTATACTTGCTCAAAATAATTATGCCAGACAAGTATAGGAGAAGTTGAATTTGCAGAATATTAAGCCATGTGCCACTCCAATGGTTGTGACTCACACGCATCATCAATCTACTGAACTCATGTCTAATCCTACTACCTACGGAAGGACCATAGGAGCCCTACAATATCTGACTTTAACTAGGCCATATATTTCATTTCCAGTGAATACCTTGAGTCAACATATGCAATCACCTACTATTGGTGATTGGAAACAAGTCAAGCATCTATTGAGGTACATTAAAGGAACCTTGTTTCGTGGTCTAATTTTTAAGTATGCACATCCTCTTGTTATACACGGCTTTAGTGATGCTGATTGGGCCTGTGATAAGAATGATAAAAGATCTGTGGCTGCTTATTGTCTTTATCTAGCTGGTTGTCTGGTGTCCTGGTCTTCAATGCTGCTGCTGAAACACATTGGATTCTGAATTTAATTGTTGTCTGAAATGTTGGAAAGGTGTCCTAAACCCAATCGGGTTGGACCGGATCCGACCGGGTCGGGTTGATCCGGCCGGGTCGGTTCATTTACAATCTATTTAGTTCATGTAATAACTTTATTATGATTAATAAAAGTACTTATGTTAATATATATTGTTTATCTTCATATATTAGTTGTACATGTATAGTAACGTCCCTAGTATCAAACTGTCATACAGAAACCATGATAGTGATTATGGTTGATGAGATCTTTAATCACTATAACAAGTTTGGTGCTTAAATGTCTCTAGTCCTATGTACTATCAAATGGGACATTAATAGTATAACTAGACTAGCTCGTATTGGATGTCTTCTATCTTATAGAAGGTAGGGATAGATCTAGTCTATCGAAATGTAGAGACACTTGGACTGTACGTGGACGTGTATTAGAGAATGCGTACGTTAGACTGGCCCACTTACATTAAGTGGCACACTATGTAGCGGTTGTGTAATTATCCTTTAAACTAGAGTCTTCATGGCATCATGGTGTGGATTGTCATGCTTTGACACTATTGAGATTTCCCCTAGCCACGGGGCGATCGTGCGGTAGTGATTGGGTATGATATTGAAGCATGCGGAGTATACATGATTGGTCGTCCGGGAATCGCGTATCCTATGATTGGGATCGAATATCCGAAATAGCCTTCTTATAAGGAATGTCTAGCTCTCGAGAATCTTTGCAAAGTGAGAGTAAATGTGTTATCCCGAGAGAGCATGATATCCATATTATAAGATACGATCGTTAATGTATTGACACTCGAGATACGATCGTATGGATATTATTACAGTGATAGGATTGTAAGTTACACGGTAACTGCTTCATATGAAAGGTAGTAGTCATTGCTTTTGACTCTTCCGGTGATTGAGGGTCACGGTGTGTTCTAGACGCTATCCCGTGATCGTTAGGCATGAAGGGCATTTTAGTAAATTGCACTTTGTGTCTACGGCCAACATATTCGGAAGCCTATCGGGTCACACACATATGAACATCAAGTCGGATTAAAATGCGGTTATAATTGATAATCAAATAAGGAAAGTTTATCTCTAGACTATAAAGGTTATAGTGGTAAATTAATATGGTGGTATTTATTTATTATGAATAAATAAAAATACAAGATATTAATGATATACAAATTATATTAAAGAATATTCCGGAAGTCAATTTGTTGACTAATGGGGCGCCACATCCTAGGGTATAAGATACACTTGGATTGTGCACTTTAATTAATAAGATTACCATAATATTAATATAAGATATTAATTGATTTTGGAAAAATAGATTTATGGTAATAAGATAATTATATTCAATATAAGATATTGACAAAATTAATTATAATAAAAAAGATAAATCTATCTAATTGATTTTCCTTATTTTATTAGGAAAAGGTTTTTCTTCTCCTCCATATGGGGCGCCACCTCTAGCTATAAATAAGAGGTGGGTGTCAAGCTCTTTTGTACATCACAATTGCAAGAGCTCATAGTTCTTGTGTAAAATAGAGAACAACCTATAGTGAGTTTGTGAGAGAGGAAAAAGGCCGGTCTAGCAACCGGAGTTTTTCAATAGCAATCCAAGGAGGATTCCGGCGAGGAGTTCGTGTGGATTAGCGATAGAGGCCGGACGCGTGGACGGCTTGCACACTGTACTACTCTCCGTTGACGGTCAAAGCGACGATCTTATAGATCATCAAGGTATAACCGTCAAACTACTTAACGTGTTTATTGCATTAAACGAAGAACGATCTAAAAAAAGGAAATCAAATTTTAAATTCCGCTGCGTTAAACAAATTTCTTGCTAAACCTATTTTGTGGTGTGATAACTTGGGAGCAGGATCCTTGGCACATAATCTTGTGCTTCATTCAAGAGTCAAACACATAGAGCTGGATGCACATTTGTGAGAGATAAAGTGATGGCTGGTGTTATAGATGTCCAATACATACCTTCTTGTGATCAGACAGCAGATGCTTTAACCAAGCCTCTGTCATTCCTTGTTTATTTTAAAGACAAAGTAAATGTTGTGTCTACACCATTTGGTTTGAGAGGATGTTAGAAAGTAAATGACTAATCTGTATTCAGTCTAAAGTTGAGTCCTTGCACTGTGATTACTTCTTAGCATGGGCACTTGTCCTTTTGTGGTGTGATAGCTCTAGATTCTCTTGGTGAGCTATCAGATTATGTATATGTAACCGTTACATTTTGGTATTATCCAAAGTATACAATTATGTTCTTTGTTTACCGTAGATCATGATAGGTCTACATTATGATTATTAAGCCATTTATCATCATCAACGATGAAAATAAAAATTGTGTCCCTCGTTATTGCCGAATCTTTTGTGTGTCTATCGTCACTCAAACATTTTACAATTCAAATGTTGTCTTGTTGTCTTATATATATATATATTATATATATGTGATCATGTACAAAATCTGACACGAAACCATTTAAAGTTGGACCAAATGCGGGTTGTCGCATTGAAAGCATTGTACGAAACACTCAACGGAGAAGGACATGCACCTTCCGTGGCGTTATCTTGTACTCGTTCAATTAAAAAGTCTGGCCTCGGAGAACCGTGTCTTCTTCTATAGGCTATACTTATAAATATATCCTTTAAAAATTGTATGAGAACGTAAACGATAAAGATAAACAGAGATCCAAAACAAGCAATCAAATTCTAACTATCAAGATGGTGAAACTCTTTAAGACGGTGCTTATTATTTCCATTGTTTGCCTTCTACTTACGGTAGCAGTGGCTCGCGGAGGATCAAGAACTGGAGGAGGATCGAGTGGAGGTGGATCAAGAAGAGGAGGAGGACGAGGAGCGAGTACTGGTGGTAGTTCAACGGGAGCTGCCAGGGCTGCAGGTGGAGGAGCAAGTGCAGCCAGGGGAAGGGGTGTTACCGGAGCTGGAGGCAGTAGCCACAGCTCATCTTCAGCGGCCACCATGTTCACTTACTGGTGTTTAAGTAACGTGGCTGCATCTTCTTTTTCCCTATATTTAATTATTGGTGTTCTATGTAAAGCAGTAATTTAAGAAGTGGTTCTCTAGGATACCATCTTCTCTTTTTCTTTTCTTTAAGTAAGCGAGACATTTTATTGAAAGATATTTAAAAAGTTCGTACAAATTTTTATCATCGCCGTCTTCTCATGTAAAATCGTAGTCGAAACATATTTATCTCTTCTTAAAATATATGATTGACAAACTCTGTGTTTATAGAAAAATTCTACTCATACAAAACAGTATAGCACCATATAATAGCACTTCTACATTTGTTGTACATATATTATTTTTTTCATGAATCATTTGTTTGTATTTTTTTTTTTTTTTTCATTTGTTGGTATTTCTGAAGAAAAAAATTAGCAATTTGATTTTTGAATTCATTATATATATGCTATGATGCACCGATACGCCAATTTTGGGGCTGTATCCGTGTCCGACACGCAGAGGATACGGATACGCCACCGATACGCCAGATACGGCTCCAGATACGTATCGGGGCCGAATCGAAATTTCTGAAAAGTTGGACACGGCTGGGATACGGCTGAGGATACGGCGGCGGATACGTATCCGTTTCACGGATACGTTTTTTTTCAAAAAATTGATTAAAGGATTTTTTTTATAAGCTGAAGGGTAAATAGCTGCTGTCTCAAAACCAAAAATCCCTAGAAGTCTTCCTCCCATTCTCCACAGCAGCCGCATCTCTTCTGCTGTTCAATTCGTAAGTCATATATATATATATATATATATTTTTTTTTTTGTATTTTTTTTTTTTTTTTTGGTTTTTGTTTTGTTTGCTGACTTGTAGTGAACAAAAGAAATAATTTCGGTCATTATATTTTTAATATTTACATTTTGGTCCTTATATTTTTAATATTTACATTTTGACCCTCGTATCCTTGTCCTGTATTTTTTGAAAATTCCGTATCCGCGTGTCCCATGTCCGTGTATCCGTGTCCCCGTATCCATATCCGTGCAACCTAGATTATATGTTATTTAACGGTAATAAGTGTACAATGAATTCAGGGTTTTTCCAAACATTCAATATATATGGCCAAAGCAAAAGTGAATAAATAATTGATAGAATATAATATACGTTATTGTTTATGTGTCATACATATTACGATTGTATAATATGTGAGGGACACTTGCCATCATCTTAGTGTTATAAGTGTATCAGATGATGCCATATAATAGTTAGTTTGTAGGAACATTTCTCACATTTACTGTATACTCTATCCCTTATGCTACTAGTGGGCACAATGAATGACAAGGGAATATCTTCCTGAAATGCTCGTTGGATTTGCTTTCAGTTAGTTTTCTTTCTTGGTATCAGAGCCACCGAAAGATAACATGGCCATCATAGATTCACCGTAATCTTTATCCAGGAGTTCTGGAAATGCTTGTACGAGTTGCACAAGCTCTCAGTAAATTAAATCAAAGCGAGTCGCATGGCGGAAATTCAAATTTTTGATTTCATAGGCCCGGGAACAGACTTTGAAGAACAAAGAAAATACATCAATGAGAATATAAAAACAATTACCCGAATGATCCAAAGGATCAACGCATTTATCTTTGGTTGTTGATCCAAGCACCGAGCAGTCCATGCGTCTGGCCTCTAGTGGTAATCGACATGAACGACCACCGAAAACCTCCAATGACTGCTACCAGCAAAAATAAAATAACGACTGCTACGTCGACTCTCCACATCTCTCAACTCTCTCAAAAAATATTTACTAAAGAATTAGAGTTCTCCCATTTCAAGAGCCCTCTAGGTTCATATGATTTGGTGCAATGAAAATCTTGGTCCTCCTTCTTATTTATATTAGAACTAGTCAAAAGCCCGTGCAATGCACGGGATAAAAATAAAAATATAAACAAAATGCTTATCGTATAGAACTTAGATAAAGAGTTATCAATCCATACTTTAGATTAGTTATCTTAAGAAAAAAAAATATATCTTAAACGAATAACTCGTGGAACAAATTTATGTTTGACTTCAAAAGAAAAACAAATTACGTAAGAAATACTAATATACCTTTTCCAATATTTTCATATAAAATCATTAATAAGCCGCAGCACCTACTCTTACCCACCCTTACCACCGTCCACTATCTCCAAGCCTCTTGTCACACCTCCCCCATTCCCTAACTTATCCCTAACCCTAAAATTAAAATAAAACCCTAAACCCTCCTAAAATATTTTTCCATATGAAATCATAACTCATCCTCCTCCCCCGACCCACCAATAACCCCGTGCTCATTCGTTCGGATACCTCATCCTTTCAAATTATCCCCTGACCCCATGCATAAAAATATAAGAAAATATAACTACGCCTTAAAAACCTTTAAACTAGTTACATTTACTTTAAAGCTTACCCATGTTTTCAAAATTTATTAAAAAAGCAGTGTTGGAACCAATATTAAAATGACTTAATATAGTATAACACTTGTATGTGGATCAAGTGCTATTTATAAGGACTCTTCTTCGGCCTTATCCTGAACCTTCTAGGTTTTTTTTCCTCATAAAATATTCATAAATCACTATATCCCCCGCACCCTTCCCCACTTTAGACCTCATAAGATTACTCTAATGCCCCGTTTCCGGACACCGAGTCCTAATCTAGAAAAATGAATGTTCGCCACGTATAAAATAAAATAATTTCACTTTATACGTATGCCTCTACTACGTCGTATCAAATTGAAGCAAACCGAAGCAAAAGACTCGGGTAAATTTTTTCCAAATAACCAAGAATAGAAACTCGATATCTAAAGATAGAAATATAACATTGGAAAGAAACCAACGAAATCCAAAGATACGAATACTCCAAAAACTAAGAAGTAAATACAAAGCCTCCAATAATAATATCCAAGTCTAAAGCATAAATAACATATAATTAATCAAGGTCTTCAACTCCGGCGTCCTCAAAAGTCGTCATCAAAGTCCTCCTCGAACTCCAAGTTTACATGTTCATCTTCTCTCCCCCAAACACTTAAATAAACATGCATTTGAGGTAAGTATAATATACATATTAAGAAGTAGAAGCTACACTTTAATTAAGGCCTTTTCAGCAAGTTTTATTATAAGGATTATCTTTAGGAGACCAACTCAATTTAAGGTTCATTCAATGTCCATCAACATGTCATGACTATACGTTTCTAGCTTAGCATATCCTGGTTACATCATTAATCAAGGGCACAATGCATGATGAAAATTCCACCACGAGATGTACTTGCCAACTACGGTGAATAGCACCGATAGTCCCGGGATCTCCCCGGTATGCATATATATACGTTTGGCGAATTCCCTCCACTGCCATTCAGCCGTTTATAGGCCAACAGTATTGTTCGCTTTTACTGAACGTATCACATCGCCGATATGAATCAGTGCCTAACCAAGAATAAGTGACGTTTTAGCTTTTACTACACGTATGTAATTATTATCGGTTATTAACTAGCCACCTATGTGTTTTCAAAGTAAAGCTCACATTATCAACTCTACTCCCTCACTTAGACAGCTAGACATCACATCCTATCAAATACACAGACATTGATGAACTCTAATTCATCAAAGCACAAGCCCTTTCATGCCTTTCCGACGGTCCCGAACTTCAACTCCCTTTAAGAGTACGTCCGGTGCCGGAACCAAACGCATCGAAACTCAATCGAGGCTTGTTTACGTTTATTTAATGCTATTTGATCATGAAACAACGTTTTAAAATCCCAAACATTACTTAAAATAAGTTATTTATCAAAACAGGGGCAATGTGCGCACATTGGGCGAAAATTTACATTCAACCCAGCCAGTGTGTGCACATTCCAGGGGAATGTGCGCACACTCCAGAACCTGTCCACATCCAGCCTTAAAAATGTGCGCACACAACTAGTTAGTGTGCGCACACTAAGCACACAAAACTCTCTAAACACGTTTTTATGCACTTTTTCGATATCTACTCAAATCCAAACATGTTCAACATCAAAATACTCAGAAAAATAGCAAAAAAAGATGACTTTTATCTACCATAACAACCCTAAATCCTTAGGCAACACGAAGGTATGATTTCTAACATAAAATCATATCAAACCTTAACATAAAACCTAATAAACAGTGAATTAACTTGTAGGAAGATCCTCTTACCTTTTAGCAAGCTAATTCAAGTCCAAAACTCAGAAAAACAGCAGCAACTTGAACACTTTTGCAGAGAAACCTATATGATCAATTCGAATTCGCATTGAAACCGATCTCACGATTCCAAAAACAACAAACTACGAAAGGTATGAGTTTTGATCTTCAAAACTCAACCAAGAACAGCAAGTAGGTCGAATTCACATACCTTGACAAAGCCACAAACTTTTACTAATGAAACGATGCCCTCTTCACAACGATTTCAATGCTTTTTGTGGATCTAAAAACGGTTAAAACATTCCTGTAATAATATCCATACGGTCGTACGTCGAGTGTCAAACATTAACGACTGTATCTTATAATCTGGATATTAAGCTCTCTCTCAAAGTAACTCATTTACTTCCACTTTGCAAAGATTCACGAGAGTAAGACATTCCTTATAAGAAGGCCCTTTTAGATATTCACCCCTACGGATAGGGTACGCGATTTCCAGACGACCAAACATGTATACTCTGCATGCTTCAGTATCACACACAATCACTACCGCATGATCGCCCCGTGGATAGCGGAAACCTCAATAGTGTCAAAGCATGACAATCCACACCGTGATGCCATGAAGACTCCGGTCTAAAGGATAATTACACAACTTCCACATAGTGCGACACTTAATGTAAGTGGGTCAGTCTAACATACGCATTCTCTAATACACGTCCACGTATAGTCCAAGTGTCTCTACACTTCGATAGACGAGATCTATCCCTGCCCTTAAAGACAGAAGACATCTAATACGTGCTAGCCTATTTCTACTATTGATGACGGAAAAATTCATTGTTATTTTTATAACATTTCAACCCGCTTCTGATATTATATTGAGCACTTTTATATCATTTTAAGTCATTAATTCATAAGTTTCATCTAAATATCTAAGTAGTAATAATTATGTAAAATATTGTGTTTTTATAAGCTTTTACTAAATTTTGTACCGGTTTAGTAACCGGAGTGTCGTGTCGGATTTACGCTTGGTGTTTTGGTGATTTATTGCAGAATTATATGTTGACCAAGACCCCGAGTAACGACACGTTTTTGGCCTAAAGGATGTATTTTGAGGGATAGGAGAAGATGCCATAAGCTTACGAGTTAAAACGGATCAATTGTCCTGAATGCTTCTACCGTAAAATATCTTCGACAGACATTTGACCCAACTTAGAGGCCTTTTCTGGGGAAGAGTTCTTCATAAAAGTTGTAGATATTCAAATGAGCTTTCCAACGCATTTTGAATCACGTCAATCGGAGGTCTACAACTCAAGTTATGAGCGTTTTACTGAACAGCTGAAATCCCGGCTCGAACCAGATAAATACCGATTCGAGCCGGTGCAAAACAAATTGCACATTTTAGTAGCTAGCTTGCTCACATGGGATGTTTCTATGGGGAATATTATTAATGATGGCAAATATTCTCTCCCACATGCTAAAATTCCCTCCCATATACAAACTCCCTAAGATAATACCTTCCTTATAACAACCTCCCTCATATACATATGCTACCTCCCTCATATATCTTTCCCTATATAAACTCCTCCATCTCCATTGATCTTCCTTGCCCCTTTCTTGGCCAACTTTGGCCCCTCTCTTCTCCCATTTCTCTTCTTCTCATTCTTCTTTCTTTTATTTATGTTATGGAGGGGCCTATATGTAATATATATGTCGTTATAATGTCGGTGTAATAACCCGACTAGTTATCGTTTTAATATAATTTCGTTTCCGTCTTTTATTGCTTTCTTTTACTTTTATGCAATTAGTATAAATATATATATATATATATATAATATATATATATATATATATATATATATATATATATATATATATATACGTATATCTATATAGCTGTAGTTATTTTATTTTTGTTTTGATTTCTTTCGTTTTGTTTCTTTTATATATATATATATATATATATATATATATATATATATATATCTATATACTAGTATTTATATATATATGTATGTATTTAGATATATATTTATATTTCGTTGTTATTTCCGTTGTTATGAATAGCTAAAGTAGTTACATAGTCGAATCATGTAAAATTTGGTGAAATCAACCTTTGGAAGATAAAATAGGGAGTGTGTTGTGCTTTTTATTGTTGAATCTCACATATTTCACGTCTTAGAACTTGTTATAACGGATTTGGGCTAGATTAGCTACCTAGGTCAAAAATCACACACATCATCCTTGAGAGTTGTTCAGAGAGAATGGTGTGGGAAAAAGGGTTCTAAGACCGGGCGGTAAAACATACCGGGGTTTTAGGTCGTGAATTCAGGCCTGCGCTCATCAATGTATTATTATCAACATAATAACTTGAATGTGGTAGTCTAGATTAGTGTAGTTTAGTGTTAGACCCCGGGGTTGAACTATGAAGTGCCGGGTGGTTCTTGAGCCAACGATGACAAGTTGTTTCACGGAGTCTTTCGGGTAGACCATGGATTAGGTAATACTTCGGTTTTCTTCTTTGACACATTCGCATTAAGATGTTTGGTGTAGTACGTTGGTGAGTATGAATCGGTAGTAACTTCGACCGAGTAATTTTTGGACTTGTTTCCATAACGAGGGTTATATCAAGCGTCTCACAGCACTTAATCATGTTAGGATAATCGGTTTTCTAAAAAGAGAATTAATTAACCTCACATAGGATGTTGAAGGAGAGTTGTTCAGATCTTAACATCAGAATTAGGAGCACGCACCCATGAGATTGAATGTGAGAGTTCGGTTGTTATAATGCACACTTCCAGTTTTGTCTATCCGTGGGGTTGAAATTAGCTATTTTGATCATGGTTCGGCTATGTCTTTTAAAACCAAGTAGTTTAATTTTATTTCTTTTCTATCTTTAGTATAAACAAACCAACAACTTTGATCGCCTAGACTAAGAAACACGTTCACTTTGGTACTCACAACCACGTTTCCCTGTGGGATCGACCTCGTACTCCTGTAGCTATCCTAACAATCTGACCCGGTACTCTGCTGGTTAGAGAGTTGGTTTACCCACAGTTACGAGTCTTTATAAATGTATTTTTGAGGGGTAAAATCAAAGCTCATCAAAAATTGGCGCCGTTGCCGGGGAAATGTGTGATATTGTTGTGATATCTTGTAAGTGAACCGAAGGCTTAGGCCTAGGTTTAAAAAAAAACGAAAAAAAAGAAAAAAAAAAGAAAAGAAAAATTTTATTGTTTTTGTGTTGTTTTCTGAGATCTTGCAGATTGAGCTTAAATGGATGGATTTTTCAATCAATACTACTCACCTGAACAACAATACTCCTACCAACCTCAGGCACCTGAACAATGTTATCAACAACAGTTCGTGCCTCAACCTCAGTATCTACAGCGGAATAACCAAGGTTCTTGGTCCTATAATTGCCCTAGTGCATACCCGGATCAGAATTATGGTTATTCGAGTTATGAACCACAATATTATGAGGGTTATCCGAACCCTAGTGCTTATCAGGATTATGGTGTTCATACTCAGCACGTTGATAGCTTCACCCAGATTCAGCCACCTGATCAGTGTCTGGAATGGCAAGAAGACTACTACTCACCTTCAATGAATCAAAGTCAGTATGATCAGTTTTCCCCCCTGCCACAAGAAGACCTCACCGACATTCAAATGGAGCAGATTACTCTTTTGGACGAGAATTTGATTCAATTAAAGAAGGATATGCAAGAGTTCGATAGAAGTACTGACGCCGCCATAAGAAATCTTCAAGAAAAGGTGGGGAAATTGATTGAATTAGTGGGGTATGTGAAAGAGGCAGAGACATGTGAGGTGGTTAAGGATGATGATGTTATCACTGAAGAAGTTCAGGTCGAGAAAAAGGTTGAGGATTCAGTTTGCTATAATGAGATTTCAGAGTTAAAGGAGCAAGAGATTGATCGGCCATCTTCGGTAAAGCCACAAGGAAAGTTGGTAATAGTTGATATGACGGTCCCGGATTACTATATTCGTCCACTCTGTGAGGATGAATTTTCTGCGATTCAGTTCATATACTCCCCAATGGATGAGCTTTATGGTGATTTTCAAAAGAAGATGGTTCGACAGGCTGATAAAAGAAGATTCTCTGGCTGGGAGGAGATAACATCGAGGGGCAAAAGAGGTACGTTTCTAGACAATACAATTTCAATGGTTCTCGCAATGTTAATTTTTCTTAAGCTATTGATCTTCTTGAGTTTGGATTTTGGTTGATTGAGTCTGTTTAGAGTCACCCTGTCGAGCAAACGACGTTAAACAAAAGCGCTACCGGGAGGCAGCCCGTTAAATAATAATTAGGATAAGCCTAGTCTGAATGAAATGTAGAATCTGTATGAAAGATGAACACAAAGCACAACCAAGTCTCAGGATGAAGGTTTGAATTTCATTAAAAGAGAACGATTAGGTGGTTATCCGAAAATCCCGAGGGAGTATAAAGAAAACATTCAAATACATCATTTCTTGGACTTAGGTTGTTGAACCCTTGAGGATCTGGGTATAAAAGACTCAATACTTTCTCACTACATTTTATTTTATGATCTAGTCTGTTTCAAATTTCTGGTCGTTGTAGTATAGTGGTAAGTATTCCAGCTTTAATAAAACTGTGTGTAATAAAAATGAATCTAGGAATGGCTGACTTGACTATGATATATGCTTATATGATACGTATATGCTTAGATGTTTTGTGCTTTACCAGTATGGTTATTTTTCCATCTAAAGCTATTATATTGCCTATCGAATTTTCTGACGTGACAGGGCCATTATCTTATTTATTCCGATATCCCTGTTGCATACTTTGGCACGAGGACCATGTCCCGTGTTTGCTTGGTTTTGGTTGTGTTGGTACAGGGGTTCGGGATGTGCTTTCTCATGGCTGTTACGGGATTCGATAGCACCTTTCTGCCAGATTTATCAGCTAAGTCTTTCTCTCTATCTCTGGGAATAATGCAAAATCGTAAGTGGGGGGTAGAGTATGGTCGGTTAGAAATGGCAGTAAGTGTTTAAACCCTTGGTTTTTGATCTTTTTCGAGCATTATTTAGTTGATTAAAATAATCTGTATAAGGTATATATTTCATGGATTTAAAGATGTAATGATCAATTTGGATATGTATAACCAATGTGAACCGTAAGTGCATTTTAACCCTAAATTTATTTGTGTAACATGAATTCCTTCACGTAAGCCTTTGATATTGAAGCGAAAATTTTAAACTGTACCCATTCAGCATTCTAGTGATTTATCCTAGAAATAGCAGTAACTTAGTACCTAACTTCTGAACATGTAATATGAATATCTGAAGGTTTGAATGTGATAGAAAGAATGTCAAAATAAGATAAACTATATATATGTCGGTTGTAGCTACCAATGATTTGAGTGCGGTAGGGCGTTATCACGAAACGTCCTATACCACTATGAGGCTTAAAAGCTCCCGACTGCCTGATGATAGTAGTCCAGCTAGGGTGTTATCACGAAACATCCTATTGCTGGGAATGAGGGCATAAGCAATAAAAAAAAATAATAATAATAACAACCTAGTTAACTTCTGACTATCCCCAGTATAAACTAAATGATATGCATTAGGGATTATCCTAATAAGTACACAGGAGGACGTTGTGTGGAATTGTTACTACCTTTGCCTAGGAAAGTCATTAGGACTGTCTGAATGGATATTTGTGCGTTTGCTTGGATTATTCAAGAGAGGATAGTGGAAATTGAAAAGGCTTGTCACACACTCAATCTGTTATACATTTATATTGCGGTTAACGTGTAGTTATGATTCGAATGGTTGCATTATCTGATTGTCATTCATATTATATCTTCAGGAATTTTTCCCCATTCATTTTATTTTATCGCTTATTTTGCTCGAGGATGACCAAAAGCTAAGTGGGGGGTTGTGATGACGGAAAAATTCATTGTTATTTTTATAACATTTCAACCCGCTTCTGATATTATATTGAGCACTTTTATATCATTTTAAGTCATTAATTCATAAGTTTCATCTAAATATCTAAGTAGTAATAATTATGTAAAATATTGTGTTTTTATAAGCTTTTACTAAGTTTTGTACCGGTTTAGTAACCGGAGTGTCGTGTCGGATTTACGCTTGGTGTTTTGGTGATTTATTGCAGAATTATATGTTGACCAAGACCCCGAGTAACGACACGTTTTGGGCCTAAAGGATGTATTTTGAGGATAGGAGAAGATGCCATAAGCTTACGAGTTAAAACGGATCAATTGTCCTGAATGCTTCTATCATAAAATATCTTCGACAGACATTTGACCCAACTTAGAGGCATTTTCTGGGGAATAGTTCTGCATAAAAGTTGTAGATATTCAAATGAGCTTTCCAACGCATTTTGAATCACGTCAATCGGAGGTCTACAACTCAAGTTATGAGCGTTTTCTTGAGCAGTTGAAATCCCGGCTCGAACCGGATAAATACCGATTCGAGCCGGTGCAAAACAAATTGCACATTTTAGTAGCTAGCTTGCTCACATGGGATGTTTCTATGGGGAATATTATTAATGATGGCAAATATTCTCTCCCACATGCTAAAATTCCCTCCCATATACAAACTCCCTAAGATAATACCTTCCTTATAACAACCTCCCTCATATACATATGCTACCTCCCTCATATATCTTTCCCTATATAAAATCCTCCATCTCCATTGATCTTCCTTGCCCCTTTCTTGGCCAACTTTGGCCCCTCTCTTCCCCATTTCTCTTCTTCTCATTCTTCTTTCTTTTATTTATGTTATGGGGGGGCCTATATGTAATATATATGTCGTTATAATGTCGGTGTAATAACCCGACTAGTTATCGTTTTAATATAATTTCGTTTCCGTTTTTCTTTTATTGCTTTCTTTTACTTTTATGCAATTAGTATAAATATATATATATATATATACTACATATATATATCTATATATATATATATATCTATATATATCTATACGTATATCTATATAGCTATAGTTATTTTATTTCCGTTTTGATTTCTTTCGTTTTGTTTCTTTTATATATATATATATATATATATATATATATATATATATATATATATATATATATATATATATATATATATGTATGTATTTAGATATATATTTATATTTCGTTGTTATTTCGTTGTTATGAATAGCTAAAGTAGTTACATAGTCGAATCATGTAAAATTTGGTGAAATCAACCTTTGGAAAGATAAAATAGGAGTGTGTTGTGCTTTTTATTGTTGAATCTCACATATTTCACGTCTTAGAACTTGTTATAACGGATTTGGGGCTAGATTAGCTACCTAGGTCAAAAATCACACACATCATTCTTGAGAGTTGTTCAGAGAGAATGGTGTGGGAAAAAGGGTTCTAAGACCGGGCGGTAAAACATACCGGGTTTTAGGTCGTGAATTCAGGCCCGCGCTCATCAATGTATTATTATCAACATAATAACTTGAATGTGGTAGTCTAGATTAGGGTAGTTTAGTGTTAGACCCCGGGGTCGAACTATGAAGTGCCGGGTGGTTCTTGAGCCAACGATGACAAGTTGTTTCACGGAGTCTTTCGGGTAGACCATGGATTAGGTAAAGCTTCGGTTTTCTTCTTTGACACATTCGCGTTAAGATGTTTGGTGTAGTACGTTGGTGAGTATGAATCGGTAGTAACTTCGACCGAGTAATTTTTGGACTTGTTTCCATAACGAGGGTTATATCAAGCGTCTCACAGCACTTAATCATGTTAGGATAATCGGTTTTCTAAAAAGAGAATTAATTAACCTCACATAGGATGTTGAAGGAGAGTTGTTCAGATCTTAATATCAGAATTAGGAGCACGCACCCGTGAGATTGAATGTGAGAGTTCGGTTGTTATAATGCACACTTCCAGTTTTGTCTATCCGTGGGGTTGAAATTAGCTATTTTGATCATGGTTCGGCTATGTCTTTTAAAACCAAGTAGTTTAATTTTATTTCTTTTCTATCTTTAGTATAAACAAACCAACAACTTTGATCGCCTAGACTAAGAAACACGTTCACTTTGGTACTCACAACCACGTTTCCCTGTGGGATCGACCTCGTACTCCTGTAGCTATCCTAACAATCTGACCCGGTACTCTGCTGGTTAGAGAGTTGGTTTACCCACAGTTACGAGTCTTTATAAATGTATTTTCGAGGGGTAAAATCAAAGCTCATCAACTATCAGTGTCCTATTCAATAGGTCATCAGCCTAGAGACATTTAAGTATCAAATTTATTAAAGTGATTAAAGATCTCATCAACCATAATCGCCTATCATGGTTTCTCTATCACAGTTTAATACTAAGGACGTTATCATATAACAATTCATAATTGGTTCTTTAAAAGAACATATATATGACAACAAAAAAGCCATTTAATATATGTATAAACATAAAGGAATAGTAGAAATGATCCGACTCGGTCGGATCCGGTCCAACCCGATTGGGTTTAGGACACTATTCCAACATGTTCATCATGCATGCAATCTTCTTCTACAATTTAATGTTATTCGATTTTCAGGAAAAAAATAGCAAACTGATACTACACTACTAATTTTCCCAAAAAAGACTACTTTAAAAGCATACCAGAAGCGATGCATAAAAACATGTACTGTTAGCTACTTTAGTTAATATTGCATGTATTTGTTCGGTTTCATTAACAATTTACCATGTTTATCCTACCTGTCAAACTTACGTAAGAAATTTATCGATCCATGCCTTACTTGTCAATCTAAATATAGCATGTTTGTGTCTTCTCTATCAAGTTCATGTTTTATGTTCTTGTTTCAACACATAATACGATATAGTCACGGGTACAATGCATGCTACCACATAGTATGAGACACGGTGCCATTCGGGTGATATGACTAGCTAAACATCCCACCTGACATGTAAGATCAGGATATTCGGTGGAATACATTGAAGTGCAATAAGGGTAATCCAACTAGTTATTCAACCAACATGATACATAGATCATGATACTCGGTGCAGTACATTGCGGATAAGTAATTGTTCCTTACCAAGACGAATCTGGGTAGTCACACAAAGCACATAGAGCACATAAGTTCATGCTTTGGTCCATATCTACCCTATATGATCATACATATGTCCTTAGTAACACCATACTATTAACATATCGATCTCCACTACTTGTATCAAAATGCATAAGAACGTTTACAGAATTACCAGAAACAAATTAATACTTGAAAATACCGTATTCATCACAAAACTTCTAGAAAACCCATCCCTAAGGGTTCGGTTCGGTCACTGTGTTGGCCGGTACGATCGGGAAATTGACCTGACCAAACTCCTAGGTCAGTTTTCTAAGCCACAACTACCCAACAAATAACCTAAAGACATAGTTAGGTCATGATTCGTGCAATTTAACAGAAACAGTAATTAAACAAATTAAAGCATGATCTTTAGAACAAAACATATTCTTTTTTATAAGAAGAACTTCTTACCTTATCAGAAGCTAAAACTACAAACATCACATAAACTACTCCGCAATCTACACACATCTTACGAACAAGGAACAAATCGAACATGCATACTACAAAAATCTAACCTACACAAGATCAAAGCTAGGAAATTTACAAAAAAGATTATACTTTTACCTTCAAAATGTGATTTGAAATTGAAATCACAATTGTGGTCTGCAAAACGAACCCTGAACCATCAAATGAAGCTGTTGAACTTCACCACGGCCAATTACCCATGGGCACTAGTAGGAAATGCGACGAGAGCTGCTTCCCTAAAGCTGAAAACGCAAAATCCAAAGTCTAGGCCTTCCTGGAGTCTTTTTATACATTTCTAGAACCCCTAGGTCGGTTTACCATTTCTTAAAGCCTAAGGAAGCCTTCAAAACTCAAAAGAAAAGGAAATCCTATTATCAAAAAGACAGAAAAATGCCCTTGCAAATTGAAGGAAACTTTTACATACAAAATTTGCGGGTCACAATTAGATCAAATAGAATATTAATTGAACAGCCGTCTGAACTGTGCCCGTCATGAACCACCCAAAACCATTAACCCAATGGTAACCCGGGGTTCAAGACCCGGATGACCCGTCAGACAACCTGTGACCCACCGGCTCAGGGTCCTTTTTTTTGCATGACCTGGCGGGTTAGTAACCCGGCATCACCAGATCGTCATACCGGTCACCTCTAACTCATCTAACCTAAAATAACTGAAAACGATATTTATTATTTTATTATTTTTGGGGGGGAGGGGCGGGGAGAAGGGGAAGAGAGTTTTATTAAATAAGAGGAAGTATGTGGTATTTGGAACGTGTATTGATATCAGAAATGCAATAATTATCACTACCGTAGTACTGTAAAATTCAATACTATTTTTTATGTTATTTTTTTATACAAATTTGATGGTATCTTTTTATTTAACATGAAACTTTATGAGTAAGGATAGATGGACAATTATTCGCCATAACGGTTAACACAACCTCTTTTTTCACCGTTGTTAGAAAGTAAAGAACTAATCTGTATTTAGTCTAAAGTTGAGTCCTTTTAAGTGATTACTTCTTAGCTTGGACACTTGTCCTTTTGTGGTGTATTATCTCAAGATTCTCTTGGTGAGCTGTTAGATTGTGTGTAAGTTATATATTTAACCATAGGGTAAACATTGTGGTATTATCCAGAATAAACAATTATGTTCTTTTGTCTTGGTATCAGAGACAAAAGTGGTATATTTAAACCAAAAACCTACTCCTATCTAGCCACTGCTCATTCCTCTGAACTCTCACCAAAACCTACTACAGTTGCAGATGCCCTAAAGAACCCTGCTTGAAAGAAGGCTATAGAGGAGGAGTACAATGCTCTCATGAAGAATCATACCTGGGAATTGGTTCCCATATATCAAGATCATAATTTGGTTGATAATAGGTGGGTTCTTAAACTTAAACTCCACCAGATGGCACTCGAAACAAGCACAAGGTCAGGCTTGTTGCTACAGTGTTTAGTCAAACACCAGGATTGGACTACACTGAGACTTTTAGTCCAGTTGCTAGGGCCTCTACAATCAGGATCATACTTGCCCTTGCATTGGCTCTAAATTGGCCAATCAGGCAGATAGATATTGATAATGCTTTTTTGAATGGCACTTTACATGAATCTGTGTTTATGACTCAACCTGCAGGTTTTGAAGATCCTACCAAACCTGGGTATGTCTGTCACCTTAAAAAGGAAATCTATGGTTTGAAGCAAGCTCTTAGGGCTTGGTTTTCTGAACTCGGTAAACAATTATTGGCTTGGCAATTTAAAAAATCAAGGGCAGACACATCTCTTTTTATATTTCACTTTGGGAAAACCTTTTTGTATGTTTTAGTATATGAAGATGACATCTTGATTACAGGGAACAACAAGGATCTCAAATAGCAGTTTATTAAACCTCTAAATGTGAGGTTTTCTCTTAAAGACCTTGGTGATCTGCATCACAATCTGGGAATTCAAGCTTATAGGGACTAAACAGGATTATACTTGTCTCAAAATAATTATGCCAGACAAGTATTGGAGAAGTTGAATTTGCAGAATCTTAAGCCATGTGCCACTCCAATGGTTGTGACTCACACGCATCATCAATGTACTGAACTCATGGCTAATCCTACTACCTACGGAAGGACCATAGGAGCCCTACAATATCTGACTTTAACTAGGCCATATATTGCCTTTCCAGTGAATACCTTGAGTCAACATATGCAATCACCTACTATTGGTGATTGGCAACAAGTCAAGCATCTGTTGAGGTACATTAAAGGAACCTTGTTTCGTGGTCTAATTTTTAAGTATGCACATCCTCTTGTTATACATGGCTTTAGTGATGCTGATTGGGCATGTGATAAGAATGATAAAAGATCTGTGGCTGCTTATTGTCTTTATCTAGCTGGTTGTCTGGTGTCCTGGTCTTCAAAGAAGAAACATGTTGTTTCTAGATCCAGTACAGAGTCAGAATATAGTGGCCAATGATGCTGCTGAAACACATTGGATTCTGAATTTAATTGCTGTCTGAAATGTTGGAAAGATGTCCTAAACCCAATCGGGTTGGACCGGATCTGACCGGGTCAGGTTGATCCGGCCGGGTCAGGTCATTTACAATCTATTTAGTTCATGTAATAACTTTATTATGATTAATAAAAGCACTTATGTTATTATATATTGTTTATCTTCATATATTTGTTGTACATGTATAGTAACGTCCGTAGTATCAAACTGTGATAGAGAAACCATGATAGTGATTATGGTTGATGAGATCTCTAATCACTATAACAAGTTTGGTGCTTAAATGTCTCTAGTCCTATGTACTATCAAATGGGACATTGATAGTATAACCAGACTAGCACGTATTGGATGTCTTCTATCTTATAGAAGGTAGGGATAGATCTCGTCTATCGAAGTGTAGAGACACTTGGACTGTACGTGGACGTGTATTAGAGAATGCGTATGTTAGACTGGCCTGCTTACATTAAGTGTCACACTATGTGGCGGTTGTGTAATTATCCTTTTGACCGGAGTCTTCATGGCATCATGGTGTGGATTGTCATGCTTTGACACTATTGAGATTTCCCCTAGCCACGGGGCGATCGTGCGGTAGTAATTGGGTATGATATTGAAGCATGCGGAGTATACATGATTGGTCATCCGGGAATCGTGTATCCTATGATTGGGATCGAATATCCGAAATAGCCTTCTTATAAGGAATGTCTAGCTCTCGAGATTCTTTGCAAAGTGAGAGTAAATGTGTTATCCCGAGAGAGCATGATATCCATATCAAATAAGATACGATTGTTAATGTATTGACACTCGAGATACGATCGTATGGATATTATTACAGTGATAGGATTGTAAGTTACACGGTAACTGCTTCATATGAAAGGCAGTAGTCATTGCTTTTGACTCTTCCGATGATTGAGGGTCACGGTGTGTTCCTAGACGCTATCCCGTGATCGTTAGGCATGAAGGAATTTTAGTAAATTGCACTTTGTGTCTACGGCCAACATATTCGGAAGCCTATCGGGTCACACACATATGAACATCAAGTCGGATTAAAATACGGTTATAATTGATAACCAAATAATGAAAGTTTATCTCTAGACTATAAAGGTTATAGTGGTAAATTAATATGATAGTATTTATTTGTTATGAATAAATAAAAATACAAGATATTAATTATATACAAATTATATTAAAGAATATTCCGGAAGTCAATTTGTTGACTAATGGGGCGCCATATCCTAGAGTATAAGATACACTTGGATTGTGCACTTTAATTAATAAGATTACCATAATATTAATATAAGTTATTAATTGATTTTGGAAAAATAGATTTATGGTAATAAGATAATTATATTCAATATAAGATATTGGCAAAATTAATTATAATAAAAGAGATAAATCAATCTAATTGATTTTCCTTATTTTATTGGGAAAATGTTTTTCTTCTCCTCCACACATATGGGGCGCCACCTCTAGCTGTAAATAAGAGGTGGGTGTCAAGCTCTTTTGTACATCACAATTGCAAGAGCTCATAGTTCTTGTGTAAAATAGAGAGCAACCTATAGTGAGTTTGTGAGGGAGGAAAAAGGCCGGTCTAGCAACCGGAGTTTTCCAATAGCAATCCAAGGAGGATTCCGGCGAGGAGTTCGTGTGGATTAGCGATAGAGGCCGGACGCGTGGACGGCTTGTGCACTGTACTACTCTCTGTTGACGGTCAAAGCGACGATCTTATAGATCATCAAAGTATAACCGTCAAACTACTTAACGTGTTTATTGCATTAAACGAAGAACGATCTAAAAAAAGGAAATCAAATTTTAAATTCCATTGCGTTAAACTAGTGATTTCCTAACATGAAATGCATCTCAAATTTCTTGCTAAACCTATTTTGTGGTGTGATAACTTGGGAGTGGGATCCTTGGCACATAATCTTGTGCTTCATTCAAGAGTCAAACACATTGAGCTGGATGCACATTTGTGAGAGATAAAGTGATGGCTGGTGTTATAGATGTCCAATACATACCTTCTTGTGATCGGATAGCGGATGCTTTAACCAAGCCTCTTAGTCATTCCTTGTTTATTTTAAAGACAAAGTAAATGTTGTGTCTACACCATTTGATTTGAGAGGATGTTAGAAAGTAAATGACTAATCTGTATTCAGTCTAAAGTTGAGTCCTTGTACTGTGATTACTTCTTAGCATGGGCACTTGTCCTTTTGTGGTGTGATAGCCCTAGATTCTCTTGGTGAGCTATCAGATTGTGTGTATGTAACCGTTACATTGTGGTATTATCCAGAGTATACAATTATGTTCTTTGTTTACCGTAGAACATGATGGGTCTACATTATGATTATTAAGCCATCCATCATCATCAACGATGAAAATAAAAGATGTGTCCCTCATTGTTGCCGAATCTTTGGTGTGTCTATCGTCACTCAAACATTATACAATTCAAATGTTGTCTTGTTGTCTTATATATATATATATATATATATATATGATCATGTACAATCTGACACGAAACCATTTAAAGTTGGACCAAATGCGGGTTGTCCCATTCAAAGCATTGTACGAAACACTCAACGGAGAAGGATTTGCACCTTCCTTGGCGTTATCTTGTACTCGTTCAATTAAAAAGTCTGGCCTCGGAGAACCGTGTCTTCTTCTAGAGGCTATACTTATAAATATATCCTTTAAAAATTGTATGAGAACGTAAACGAGAAAGATAAACAGAGATCCAAAACAAGCAATCAAATTCTAACTATCAAGATGGTGAAACTCTTTAAGACGGTGCTTATTATTTCCATTGTTTGCCTTCTACTTACGGTAGCAGTGGCTCGCGGAGGATCAAGTACTGGAGGAAGATCGAGTGGAGGTGGATCAAGCGGAGGAGCGACTACTGGTGGTAGTTCAACGGGAGCTGCCAGGGCTGCAGGTGGAGGAGGAGCAAGTGCAGCCAGGGGAAGCGGTGTTACCGGAGCTGGAGGCAGTAGCCACAGCTCATCTTCAGCGGCCACCATGTTCACTTATTGGTGTTTAAGTAACGTGGCTGCATCTTCTTTTTCCCTATATTTAATTATTGGTGTTTTAGGTAAAGCAGTAATTTAAGAAGTGGTTCTATAGGATACCACTTCTTTTTTTCTTTTCTTTAAGTAAGCGAGACATTTTATTGAAAGATAATTAAAAAGTTCGTACAAATTTTTATCATCGCCGTCTTCTCATATAAAAAACGTAGTCGAAACATTTTTATGTCTTCTTAAAATATATGATTGGCAAACTCAGTGTTTATAGAAAAATTCTGCTCATACAAAACAGTATAGCACCATGTAATAGCACTTCTTCATTTGTAGTACATATATTATTTAAGGGTAATTACTGTACAATGAATTCAGGGTTTTTCCAAACATTCAATAGGGCCAAAGCAAAAGTGAATAAATAGTTGATAGAATATAATATACGTTATGTGTCATACATATTATGATTGTATCATATGTGAGTATGTGAGGGACACTTGCCATCATCTTAGTGTTATAAATGTATTAGATGATGCCACATAATAGTTAGTTTGTTAGAAACATTTCTCGCATTTACTGTATACTCTATCCGTTATGCTACTAGTGGGCACAATGAATGACAAGGGAATATCTTCCTGAAATGCTCATTG